>WNWK01002146.1:10000-147500 GCA_009830355.1 Cherax destructor | reverse complement strand
TTCACATTATAATCAGTGACAAAGATGTAACAATATGTACTAGACATGTATCTCTCACCTCGTGTACTGTATATGCCATCTTTATATCAACAATGTATCTCTAAATCTTTTGTACCATATTATGTAATAAAACATACCTATTGGTAAAAAAAATTAAAAGATGGGGTGGTAGGAGAAGTGGAATATTCAAATGGCATCAGGAAGAAATCCAAATATTCTTCCTTGAAGCCTTTTATCCACTTCTCCGAGGCTATGGGTCCTACAATTTATATATATATATATATATATATATATATATATATATATATATATATATATATATATATATATATATATATCCTGCCGAATAGGTAAAACTTGCGATTTTGGCTTAAATAGTAACGCTCCGCTTGCCAAATAAGGTAAGCGAAAATTCGTGTATGCAATAATTTCGCAAAAATCATTCTGAACCTAACCAAAAATATATTTCATTGTATTTGTTTATTATTAAATTATTGTAAACTTATCTAAAATAAATTTAGTTGGACTAGGTTAAATTAAATTGCGCTTGTTACAATAAAGTTAGGTAAGTTTCTAAGGTTATTTTTGGTACAAAATTATTAATTTTATATTAACAATATATATATATATATATATATATATATATATATATATATATATATATATATATATATATATATATATATATAGTTAATACTATACTGAAGTTGGCACTACTCGCCCACTATGCCTGCTACCACTACGTCACTGATGTGCATTATACTGCCCAACTACGACACTGATTTTGGCACTACTACTGCTACCACTACGTCACTGATGTTGGCATTATACTGCTCCACTCACTGTACTGATGTTGGCATTTTACCTACCACTACGTCACTGATGTTGGCACATCGCTCACTACTGTCACTGATGTTGGCACTACTATGCTCACAACTATTGTCACTGATAGTGGGACTCACCTACACAGAACGCTAGCACAAGATCAGCAATTACATAGCACAGAGGACTTCTTGCCAAATTTGCATAGTAAGTCACTACTTCAAGACTGTCATTGCACTCACTTAGCCTGACCTGTCTTCCATGCGCTAATCTGACGCCCATGCTCACTGTGGTTAAGAGGCGCAATGTTCCTATAAACATGTTCTCTTTTCATTTGTGTATCGCTGAAGAGACCTGACGGGTTGAGATACACAGAATATCTAAATTCCAAATTACTTATATACACACAACACACACGAACGAGTGGTATTGAATCAATAAACACTGGATAGTCGGATTCGAACCATGTATGGTAGCCCTGCCTGGTGAGCGAAAATCACATGACCCATTGAACCACATCTGACACACGTCCATGCTAATTGATACTTTGGTCCGAGGACATTAAATATATATATATATATATATATATATATATATATATATATATATATATATATATATATATATATATATATATATATATATATATATATTTTAATGTCCTCGGACCAAGAGTATCACAATTAGCATGGCTGGGTGCTTGGTTCTTGTAGGATTGTGTGGTTCAATGGGTTAATGCGTCATGTGATTTTCGCTCACCACGAGGCAGGGCCTAAACTACATCTACATGGGTTCGAATCCTCGGCTAGTCGCAGTGTTATTATTGATTCAATACCACTCGTTCGTGGTGTGTGTGTGTGTATATATATAAGTAATTTAAGGAATTTAGATATTCTGTGTATCTCAACCCCGTACAGGGGTCCTCTTCAGCAGATACACAAATGAAAAGAGAACATGAATTTATAGGAACATTGCGCCTCTTAACCGCACAGGTGAGCATGGGGCGTCAGATTAGCGCATGGGAAGACAGGTCAGGGCGTAAGTGAGTGCAATGACAGGTCTTGAAGTAGGTGACTTGCACAATGCTTAAAATTTGGGCAAGAAGTCCCTCTGTGCTATGTAATTGCTGATCTTGTGCTAGCGTTCTGTATTAGGTTGAGTCCCACTATCAGTGACAATAGTTGTAGCAATAGTAGTGCCAACATCAGTGACAGTAGTGGGAGCAGTAGTAGTGCCAACATCAGTGACAGTAGTGGTAGGAGTAGTAGTGCCAACATCAGTAACAGTAGTGGGAGCAGTAGTAATGCCAACATCAGTGACAGTAGTGGTAGCAGTAGTAGTGCCAAAATCAGTGTCAGTAGTTGGAGCAGTAGTAATGCCAACATCAGTGACAGTAGTGGTAGCAGTGACAGTAGTGGCAGCAGTAGTAGTGCCAACTTCAGTGACAGTAGTGGCAGCAGTAGTAGTGTCAACTTCAGTGACAGTAGTGGGAGCAGTAGTAATGCCAACATCAGTGACAGTAGTCTTAGCAATAGTAGTGCCAACATCAGTGACAGCAGTGGTAGCAGTAGTAGTGCCAACATCAATGACAGTAGTGGGAGCAGTAATAGTGCCAACGTCAGTGACAATAGTGGAAGCAGTAGTAGTGCCAACATCAATGACAGTAGTGGGAGCAGTAATAGTGCCAACGCCAGTGACAATAGTGGAAGCAGTAGTAGTGCCAACATCAATAACAGTAGTGGTAGCAGCAGTAGGGTCTGTAAATGTTGATAGGGTAGTATCAACATCATTTACAGTAGTGGCACCAGCAGCAGTGTCTTACAGTTATAGCAGTGGTGGTGGTAGTAGTAGTAGTAGTAGTAGTAGTAGTAGTGTCAACATTATTCACAGTAGTGGCAGTGAAAAAGTGTTAACAGTGTTGGCTCTCAATTATTCTCATGAAGTACAAGGAAGAGTACACCCAGGCGATACTAGTTAGAGTACAGACATGTAGTATAATGCAGAGTACATACATATAGAGTACACATGTTCATTACACGGTTGTGTACCCACGTGTAACAATTTTTTGTATAAACGTGTGGTGTACAGTGTAAGAGTACACAGATGCAGTGTAAGGTATAAGTAGACACATGTAGTACACATTATGAGTAAATATGTGCAGTATGAGTACTCACGTGCAATGCAATGTGGGACTATATTCTTATAGTAAGTGGTATGAACACACACGTGCAGTATGAGTACTCACTTGTGGTATGAGTACAGACATGCAGTACTAGAACACAAATACAATGCAACAAGTCCACTGGAGCATTAAATGGTATGTGTACACATGTGCAGTTTGAGTATACACATGCAGCACAGTGAATGACTACACTGATGCAGTACATGGTATGAGTACACATGCACTGTGTTGTCGGCGCTCAACTGTGGATGATAAACTAGAGCTGTTCCATAGACACAAATAAAACTAATGAACTTGGCACTCATCATTCTTGGCCATATTAGTACACGAGTGAGACAACGGCTGACTACCAAATTGAGAGGCTGTAAACCACGGTGATTTACTGTTAACTTGATGTGTGTAATGTCTGGAACCGTGTGATGGCCTTGCCAATTTCCCAGCTATGTGTCATTTATCAAAATATCTGACACTTTGCCCCGTCATGTTTGACGTAGCCAAAATTGGTCTTGCTTCGGAATTGGTTTGCCCGAATCAAACGAAGCTCGCTGGTGTTCACTGTCAACTTCTGCACATTAGGATTTTGAGTTTTTTTTGTAGAGAAAGTTTAAGGAATACGACTAAGGATTATGTTTTTTTATCTATTAAATGTTAGTATAGAAACTACTATGAAATTACTTTTATTTTTAAACACATAAGCTAATTTTGTAAAATCTTTCTCTCTCTCTCGTTCAAATCATCTTGGCTATCGAATAAATCTGCATTAAACCGTGTATCATTATCAGCTGCCATATATGAACAAGTCAACAAAGTGCAGACTGCTATTCACTTTAGAACGTTCAAAATGCACGTGCTGTCTGGCCGACCATCTCAGGCACACCTGCATGACATTAAACCAAGTACGACCTCTGGCGCCGGGGCACCTTACATCCACTGAGTGCTAGGACTTCTTATTTCATTAACTAGCCATGTCTTTTAGTAGAGTCAGGAATGCCGAGAGAATTATTGAGCCTTCTCCTAGCAGCCTGACAGTGTACCTTAAGTGTGTGCTGAAGCAATAGTATCTTTACTTAATAATAATTACACATGTTACCTACAGAGCCTGATTTAAGTCTTGGTAGAGCCTAGACACACATAATTTTGAGTCTAAAGGTAGATCTACAAGTAAATATTTGCAATGGATTTATTGCCCAAGTCCCATTTAAATACAAGGCAAATAAATCAAAGAAAATTATTAATTTTGATTTAGAGCACTCCCTTGAAAAACTGGGGTCAAAGTTTCTTTGCCATTTTGTGTCTCTCAGACGTTCTCAGACTGCACACTTTGTAAAAAGAGTCATAATAAATTGAATTCATCATTAGGTAGAATTTTTGCACTACAGTGCTCCTTGGTAGTTATTAGTAGGTTATTGTGACTTGAGATTAAATAACATTTCATAAATGCTTATGTAAAATAGCAATACAACTGAACTGGATGTAACATTAAAAATGGGGCACAAGGCTGCATGTTGCTTGGATCCTGGAATGTCCGTCTTGGTATCTCAGGAAGTTTACACATCAGGCTACGGGGAAAGTCATAGTGCTTCTTCTCTCACGTCGGTAGACCCCTGGTTGTCTTCAAGAGGGAGCTGGAGTCCAGCATTTTACTGTAAACAGATATCCGAATATGCATCCGCATCCGAATCTGGAACATCCGCATCAGCATCCACGGAACATCCGCACAATTTCTTGCATCCGCATCCCCATCCGCATCCGCGGATATCTAAATTTTCACATCCGATACATCTCTTAGCTGGACAGATACCTAAAGTCGGTGCCGGATCAGCCGGGCTGTGGTTCTTACGTTGGACTGCGTGCGGCCAGCAGTAACAGCCTAGTTGATCAGGCCCTGTTCCACCAGGAGGCCTGGTGGTTGACCGGGCTGCGGGGGCGTTGATCCCCAGGATTAGTCGGTAACTTTGCAAATAAAGTACATAGAAACCACTTAAATACCTCCCCCGGTAATTGTAAAGCTAAATACCAAATAAACTGTTTACAACACTAATATAATCATTACAGATATATAAGTAACTTAATGGACATACGCCTTTGAAATATATATAATAGAAGAATATACAAGTTTTGCAAAAAAAAAAAAATCCATTAAAACAGCATGTCTTTATTTTCATATAAAATATCACTTAAGGCGACGTTTGAACGTTGGTAATGTTGATAAATTTGGAGGGTGGCTAGCATCTCGTTAAGATAATGACAACCTCAAAAATGAAAACACTTATGAGTGAGTTAATGAGACGAGAGGAATTTAAGGCTTGGTGCTCAGTGAAGGCTGGTAAAAACTTCCCTAAAACGTTAAGCTGAAAATTTAATATTGCCAGGAAAGATCCGTAGATGGAGATCAATTTAAGTGTGGTCCCATGACTGTATGGGACTCAGTGTGGTCCCGTGACTGTATGGTGACTCAGTGTGGTCCCGTGACTGTATGGTGACTCAGTGTGGTCCCATGACTGTATGGTGACTCAGTGTGGTCCCATGACTGTATGGTGACTCAGTGTGGTCCCGTGACTGTATGGTGACTCAGTGTGGTCCCATGACTGTATGGTGACTCAGTGTGGTCCCATGACTGTATGGTGACACAGTGTGGTCCCATGACTGCATGGTGACTCAGTGTGTCCCTGACTGTATGGTGACTCAGTGTGGTCCCGTGACTGTATGGTGACTCAGGTGGTCCCGTGACTGTATGGTGACTCAGTGTGGTCCTGTGACTGTATGGTGACTCAGTGTGGTCCCGTGACTGTATGGTGACTCAGTGTGGTCCCAAAGACTGTATGGTGACTCAGTGTGGTCCCGTGACTGTATGGTGACTCAGTGTGGTCCCGTGACTGTATGGTGACTCAGTGTGGTCCCGTGACTGTATGGTGACTCAGTGTGGTCCCGTGACTGTATGGTGACTCAGTGTGGTCCCGTGACTGTATGGTGACTCATAGGTCCCGTGACTGTATGGTGACTCAGTGGTCCCGTGACTGTATGGTGACTCAGTGTGGTCCCGTGACTGTATGGTGACTCAGGTGGTCCCATGACTGTATGGTGACTCAGTGTGGTCCGTGACTGTATGGTGACTCAGTGTGGTCCCGTGACTGTATGGTGACTCAGTGTGGTCCCGTGACTGTATGGTGACTCAGTGTAGTCCCATGACTGTATGGTGACTCAGTGTGGTCCCGTGACTGTATGGTGACTCAGTGTGGTCCATTGACTGTATGGTGATTCAGTGTGGTCCCATGACTGTATGGTGACTCAGTGTGGTCCCATGACTGTATGGTGACTCAGTGTGGTCCCATGACTGTATGGTGACTCAGTGTGGTCCCGTGACTGTATGGTGACTCAGTGTGGTCCCGTGACTGTATGGTGACTCAGTGTGGTCCCATGACTGTATGGTGACTCAGTGTGGTCCCATGACTGTATGGTGACTCAGTGTGATCCCATGACTGTATTGTGACTCAGTGTGGTCCCATGACTGTATGGTGACTCAGTGTGGTCCCGTGACTGTATGGTGACACAGTGTGGTCCCATGACTATGGTGACTCAGTGTGGTCCCATGACTGTATAGTGACTCAGTGTGGTCCCGTGACTGTATGGTGACTCAGTGTGGTCCCGTGACTGTATGGTGACTCAGTGTGGTCCCATGACTGTATGGTGACTCAGTATGGTCCCGTGACTGCATTCAGGTTGTTTTGTTTTGTCAGACTT
Organism: Cherax destructor; assembly: GCA_009830355.1. NCBI lineage: Eukaryota > Metazoa > Arthropoda > Malacostraca > Decapoda > Parastacidae > Cherax > Cherax destructor. Next base: position 140,755 of record WNWK01002146.1, on the reverse strand, counting down.
GTATCTGAAACCCAAGATTCAGTTAGACGTTTATACGAAACCCAAGATTCAATTATTCATGTGTGTGAAAATCACGATTCATGTTCACTTGTATATGAAACCCAAGATTCAGTATTTGAAGCCCAGGGTTCAGTAAAAATTGTATGTGAAATCGAAAATTCCGTTAAACTTATATAGGAAAACACAAGATTCATTTAGAAGTGTGTATGAAAATTAAGATTCAGTTTAACTTGAATTTCAAACCTAACATTCAATGAGAGAATTAAAACTAGAAGAGAAGGTAAGTATAAGTTCTTAAAATTCAGGGTGTTCTTTAATTTTCACTTTTATTTTTGACACACCGGCCGTCTCCCACCGAGGGAGGGTGACCCAACAAACAAGAAGGGAAAGTTTCTTCTTTATACATTTAATATTTTTTTTACAGGAGAAGAGATTACTAGCCACTTGCTCCCTTAATCAATTTTTTCTCTCTTCATATCCTTCGATTTGGGTGCCTTGATGCGGGTGCCTTAATGCGGGTGCCTTGATGTGGGAGCCTTGATGCGGGTGTCTTGATGTGGGTGTCTTGATGCGGGTTCCTTGATGTGGGTGCCTTGATGCGGGTGCCTTGATGATGGTAAAGGGGCTCTTGATGATCAATGAACCCCATCTGTTTACCTCCTGTCTGCCAGCCGCTGTACGATTTTAACGCTTACCTATGATTATTATAATAGCATATTTATATATAATTCGGCGCATATCTTAGATAATTATTTCCCTTCCTCTGCAGGATGTGTTAAGTGGGGTTTCAAGCGAATGTGTTAATAATTAATTGAACATTGATCGGCAGGCTGATTCATGAGAAATTGTTCCTGCATCTGTATAATGTCATGCAATAAATATTATTCATTTTAACATATACTTTGTTAACTTCAAAAGGTAAATGAAGCTTGACTAATTGAACGTTTGGTATGGTTATTACAGTTTTTGCTACTTCTTTACAGGTATATATAATATCCAATGGGAAGATGCTAAATCCTAATATATTTCACTGTAGGAGCATATATTATTTTTGATTACACAGGGTATTATGTCAGGTAAATAGCCAACAAATTACTTTATAACTCTGTCTTAATATTATAAGTATAGAGTATGCGTAGCAGTATTACGTGACTGACAGTCTAAAAGATTTTTCAGATCGAAAAAGACAGCTGTTTAGGCTATCAGGTGAGAAACATTGTTGATTTTGTTATGGAAAATAAAAAGCAAATGAGGTATTGACATTTCATAACAGCTGGTGCTATATTTCTTCTTTATCGATATTCGTATTGGCTTTTCGACGTAATACATTTGTGGTGGGCGTAAAAGACAAACATACTGAGGAGAGTAATCTAGAATTTACAACAAACCCACAATTCTCACAGAAAATCTTAAGAAACTTTTCGTCCCACCAGGACTAACAAGACGTCTAACACTTCCTCCGAGTTATGGGTTAGGTGTTAATTGTGGCAGCCACGACATTGAAATTTGTAATCATCAACAATCTCTCACAGAAAGACACTGGAATTTAAGATTTACTTGTCAGTACTTTGGCATAATTACGTGAACAAGACACAATATGCAGTTTATGGCATTTTATTGAGAAAAGTTTTTGTCCACCAGGGACTTTATCGATTCAGATTTGACAAAGTCAATGGACTACTTTGTAACATTGAAAGGTCCCAAAGGGAAGCTTTTTTGCATGATATAGTCTGTCAGTGTTAAAATTAACTGCAGAGATAAGTATCTTACAGTATAATTTAGAGATAAAGTGAGAGTGAAAAGGCTGGTCAGAGATGGATGGGCAGGTCAGCCTAGATAAGCAGGTCAGGGGTAGATTGACAGATCAGAGCTAGATCGGCAGGTCAGAGGAGGATGAGCAAATCAGAAGTGGATGGGGAGGTGAGAGGTAAATAGGCATGTGTGAGGTGGATGGTCAGGTCAGGGGTGGATGGGCAGGTCAGAGGTGAATGGGCAGGGCAAAGGCACAGCAAACAGCAGGTCTGAGAAAGATGAGCTAGTCAAAGGTGAATGAGCAGGTCAAAGGAGGATAGACTGATTAGAAAATACAATAAACAGGCAGATCAGAGGTGGATGGGCAGATCAGAGGTGGATAGGGCAGGTCAGAGGTGGATTGATAGGTCAGGGGTACATAAAGAGGAACGTGAGCAGGCCAAGAGGACGATAGGCACTGTTATTACGATGAATTTATGCAATCTCTCTCTCTGCATCTGTCTGTCTGTCTGTCTGTCTGTCTCTCTCTCTCTCTCTCTCTCTCTCTCTCTCTCTCTCTCTCTCTCTCTCTCTCTCTCTCTCTCTCTCTCTCTCTCTCTCTCTCTCTCTCTCTCTCCCGCCCACCCAACTTTTCCCACTCGCTTTCGCCTGGCCCACTCCGTCACTGCTAACCCCTCTCACCAACACAGTCTTCATTAATTCTCACATCCACCTGAGTCTTGTTTTTCTCACCTCTCCAGCCATTCCCCTACTTTCATCTCCCTTCCTTCCCTTCTTAAATCCCCACTCCCTTCACCTCCCACCTTCCCAGCTCTTCTCTGTTCCCTAATTTCTGGTTGGATAAACATAAGAACTGAAGATTTAAATTATTTTAAGGGAAGGCATGAAAAGGAATCGGGGGAAAAGTGAAATAATGATGAAAGGGATCAAATCCCATATGATAAAGTCACACTTACTGTCCATTCTAATGAGTGAGTGCCTTAACATTAACACTAAATATACTGGAATTCTCGACCAAATATTCACCGATGGATCGTTAGATCATGAAAGTGGTGTTGATGGATCAAGGTGTACTGATGCCAGGAAATAAGAATCTGTAAGATTTCAGGATTGAGAATAATGAACTCAAGAGTGAACTGGTTGATTTTTAAGTAGCAACAGAATGCGTAAGGATAATAAGGATCGTCTAGTTGTGCTTTCGAGCTCAAAGTCACATGATCAGGAGCTTGCAATGTTGCAAAATGAGTAGGAAGTCCAAGCAGATTCCAAATCATTTCTGCAACATTGCAAACTCCTGTTGAATTGCCTAGAGCTATCATTCCACTCTCCCTGAGGTTGATTTGTATTAGTGTAGATGCAATAACTTGTAAATAGGACTTCTAATTCGCTTAATTTCAACTGCATTATAAACTTATGCCGCATTATGCATTATTCCAATCGCGTACATCGGCATATACGTGATTGAGGTTATACAATACATGGATGCCTTTTTTCTGATAGAGCAGCAACAGGAATTAATCTAGTTTGTAAATGTAGTGACATCTGTTTACTGAAAATCCAGTGATAGAGTCGATAGAGTGTAATGCACAAGCATATATGGTTGTGTGTTTACTCAGAGGATGAGTGGCACTGCTCAGTGAAGTTTCCATTCCGGCCAAAATTTAAAATCCCAAATCAATCCATTGCTTCCCACCATTCTTCTTCCAGCTCTGCGTCCTCCATCCTCTCCATTTACCTCCTACTCACTAATTCCTCTCTCCTCCTCCTCCTCTTCCTCTTCCAACTCCATTACCACCCTCCTCCTCCCCCCTCTTCTCTCTCCGTCAGCTTCTCGCGCTCCTGACGTGAATAAATAACTCATTGCGCGAATCATGACCGAATCTCAGTACGGGTTGTTCTTAAGCAATTCAGTCGTCAGCAAAGTGTCAGCCGGCATCGCCCGGGGGCTATCTGGCTGACGGCGCGAGGCGACTGCTGCTGATAGTGCCCTCTGAAAGGACAGGGAGAGGATAGAGGAAGAGAGATGTGAATAATTTGGACAGAAGGAGTAGAGAGAGAGAGAGAGAGAGAGAGAGAGGAGGGAGGGAGACTAAAGCAATATAATTAAGATATTAATTATGACCAAGCTTTGAAATGAACTGAAATAGCTCGCGGTCGGGAAGTAAAATGTAGGAACTGACTAAAAATGGGACTGAAAGAGAAAGTAAACAAAACATCAGGAAAGTGAGAGAGTAAATGACTTGGAAAAACGATCAGCTTAAATGCAAACAGCTTTTAAAAAATAAAACAAAAAGAAACAAGAGCAGGAATATAAAGCAACAGAACAACAGAAACAGGGAACGAGACAGTGATTACAGAACAAGAATTCACATAAAAATAATTAAAATCTGAGAGAGAGAGAGAGAAAGAGAGGGAGAGAGAGAGAGAGAGAGAGAGAGAGAGAGAGAGAGAGAGAGAGAGAGAGAGAGAGAGAGAGAGGCGATAACAGAGAAAAACAATCGCTGTTTAAAAAGAAAAACAATGAAGAATTAACACTAAATAAACGTGTGGCAATCCAGAACTTGAGAAAATATAATGCAAAATATTAAGTTGCACGCAACAGTATAGTTATAACATATTAAGGCCAGTATTACAAGCTTGTCTAAAGTCCCTCCCTCCAGGAAGAATATCTGCGAAAAATGTAATCTTTGCATCACAACATTTTAAATATATGTAAGATAAGGATGGAAAATGCTGAACAAGATTTCCTTAAAAAAAAATTGTTCGATTACAATAAATGATAAAAATAAATGAAAAAATATAAAAACTAAAACTTTATATATATATATATATATATATATATATATATATATATATATATATATGCAAGACAACCACTATGAAAAAATAGTTCCTTGATAATGTGAGTAGTCACGAAAGCGCTTGGAATTCTCTATTTTTTCATAGTGGTTGTCTTGCATATTTTGATATCACCTGTTTACTGTGATCTTTTGCATATATATATATATATATATATATATATATATATATATATATATATATATATATATATATATATATATATTAGAACCGAGTCATCTATTAAACAATAAAAACGAGTGTTATATAAATAATTACAGCGGCAAGTGGTCTTGGAAACGTTTAGAGTGAACTCTTGAGCATTCTATAAACAATTACAGATGCGAGTCCTCAATAAAAACAGTGGAGAAGCGAGCGCTCGATAAAAACATTACAGAAACAGACACGACAATATAATTCGGGCGAAAAGAAGACACGAAACAAAACAGATAGGTTAGGGAAGACGATTTGAGGAGAGAGAGTAAGAAGACGTGATAATCAGAGGGGCGTGAAGATGACGAAGATAACAGCCGGAGCAGGAGAGAGTGAAAGGGAGAAGGAAATATATTATTTCTCGAGTGAAAATCTTCAACCTTAAGAATTTGAGGACGATGACGAAGAAGAAGAAGAAGAAGAAGAAGAAGAGGAGGAGGAGGAAGACTAGAAGGAAGATGGGAAATAGAAAGAGGATGATGGCAAGAACAATGTCGTAATTAAGCAATGCTTACAGAAAGAACAAAAAGGCACAATACCGGGACTGGAACAATTCAATTAGAGTTTTAAGTAGATATACCTCTAGTTAATGGTCCGACTTGGACCATTAACTAGAGGTATATCTACTTAAAACTCTAATTTTTAAAGGGATGGACCGGTAAGCCAGCGGAAGGCCTCGGTCAGATGACCAAAAATCTCCAGCGGCGGGTCATCATCTAAGACCCGCGTCAGGAAACACTTGTCCTGTGTCCTGACGAACCTTACCTAACCTAATTAACTAGAGAAGAGGAACACACAGGGATTTAAATTAAAAATATATATTATGATAATGAATGTTAGTTAAGCTGAAGATAAAAGTTTTAAAAGAAAACTATGAAAACCCGATGATCGTGACTTAAACAGATGTACGTAGAGACAAGAAGCAGAAGATATCAGGGAAAAACGTAGTAACGTCGCACAAGAACAATGGTGAGATGCAACATACGACTGCGAAAGCAACACTTATAAGACAGTAGGACAGAAGAGAATAAGTGTGGGAGCAAGATGGAAGTCAGCTACTGCTTGAAAATGAAGGTAGTAATGAGATGAAACTGAATGAAATAAAGAACTGCGAGTCAGAATTAAAACAGGATGATGGAAGACAAAGAAGTGCACAACCGTCCCCCAGAATGATTTGCGAAATCTAGCAAAAAATTAGAAATTAAAAATATATAAATATTATACGCCATATACAAGGCTGCAGTGAACACTGTGACCCCAAGAAGTGTCGAAACGTAGACTAGAGAGGCACTTAAAAACAAAGTATCGTCATCTGAGAATTAAGAGATGGAAGGCACACCAGAAAGATACAAAAAACATAAGCATCATACTAAGAGACTAATACAGAACAAAGAAAGAGAAAAGATGGTAGTATACTACAGAAAAATATTATAATAAAATCCCTCCGACTAGAGGGATATTCAAGAATGGAGAGTATAGGAAGAAACCTAGAATACAAAAATCATCAGAGAATCTGCCAAATTATTTTTTTTAAAGATTAACATATGATCAGGGTTATCTGAGAGTCAGAGCTAAAGAAATATTGGCTCTAATACTGAATATAAATATGTAAAGTAAAAACTAGGCATAAATATAATAAATAAAAATTGTGTGATATACCAAAAAAAAATAGGCTGTGAGAAGTGGGTTGTGGAGGCGAGACATTCTGGTAGATTTTCAGTAAATGAATAAGAAATGTGAAGAAAGGAAGAAAATGATTATTTCGGAAGAGTAGTGGTATGTAGGCAGCACTCCTCTGCACTAGTTTTTAATTACTAGTCCAGAAGAGTATTTGAAATTCTTTAGTTATAGTACTTGTAATAAGATCACTAACTTTGCAGGAATTATTAAAATTATGATATACGGCACCAAATTTGGCGCGTGCGCGCTCGCACACACAGACACGCACAGACAGACAGACAGACACACACACACACACACACAAAGAGGGGGCCAGGAGCTGTGACTCGACCCCTGCAACCACAACTAGGTGAGTACACACACCTAACCTTATTATAACAAGCGCAGTTTAATTTAGCCTAATCCAACTAAAGATATTTTCGATAAGTTTTCAATAATGAAAATATATTTTTTTTCGTTAGGTTCAGAATAATTTTTGTGAAACTATTGCATACACAAATTTTCACTTGCCTTTTTCGGCAAGAAGAGCGTTGTTATTTAAGCCAAAATCGCAAGTTTTGCCTATTCGGCACGACATATATATATATATATATATATATATATATATATATATATATACACACAGCTCAAGCACTAAGAGACAAGCATCCGACAAGGGACACCATAGCCATTAACAACAATCCTTAAGGAGACCCCATCACTGAATAATTAATTTTGCCAGAATCAGAAGTCTATAAGGCGATAGTGTCATTTCCAGCAGGATCTGCAGGAGGTTACACTGGAATTCGACCACAACACCTCAAAGAGATGGTAAATCCAGTACTCGGCGCATCTGCATCAATTCTCCTCACCGAATTAACAACTTTTGTCAACAACTGCCTGGCTGGGCGAATCCCAGAAGAAATTAAACCTTTCTTTTTTTGGAGCCTCATTATGCGCTTTGAAGAAGAAGGATGGGGGAATCAGACCCATTGCTGTTGGTAACACTCTTCACCGTCTCGTTGCCAAAGCAGCAGTGAGAAACATTCGCCTAGAAGCTGCCAGTTTACTAAAGCCACACCAACTGGGCTTTGGGGTCTCTCAAGGCAGTGAAGCCGCAGCTCATGCGGCAAGGGCCTACATCAGGGACCTACCAGAAGACAAGGCCGTAGTCAAACTTGACTTTAGAAATGCCTTTAATATGGTGAAGAGAGATGTGGTGTTGCCAGCCGTTCGGGATCGGTTCCCCAGTCTCTCTTCCTTCATCTCAGCTGGCTACAGCAAACCCTCGACTCTTTTGTTTGGGGAACATGAAATTCCCTCATCTGAGGGTGTTCAGCAGGGTGATCCACTCGCTCCACTTCTCTTATGTTTGGCAGTAAGAGAACTAACTTCCAGCCTACGCAGCGAGCTCAACATCTGGTACCTGGATGATGGCACTCTGGCGGGTACTGGGGAGTCCCTGTTAGAGGACCTACATCCTCAATCCCTCAAAGTGTGAAATCATCACAACAAACCAGGAAATAATCAATGCGGTGCAAACAATCCTCCCAGAAGTCACTACTACCACTCCATCCAACAGTACCCTCCTGGAAACACTGCTGGGTCACCACGCCATCGACACTGTACTCAAGGACAAAGTGAATGACCTGAAAAGAATGGAGGAGAGAATAAGTGATCTTGATGCCCATGATGCCCTGTATCTCCTCACAAGGTGTCTTACTATGCCAAGACTCACTCACTTCTTGAGGTGCGCACCCTCTTTTGACAGCCCAACACTTAACGAGTATGACGCGCACCTGAGATCAACCTTCAAGAAGGCACTGAATCTGTCACTAGAGGATCGGCAATGGGAGCAGGCAACCCTCCCAGTGCGACTGGGAGGTATAGCAAGGCAGGTAGCTTTACCTGCATTTCTGTCATCGTGTTTGGCCTCCTCTGGATTAGTCAAGAAGATTGTCCCTGAACGTTTGAGGGGTGTGGTGGGAGCTCAAGACCCCAGGTTCATTGAAGCAGCTGTGCGGTGGGACATCCTGGCAGACTCCGCCAGTAGACCAGCTCCTCCCAAAGAGCACAAACAGTCCCACCAGGACAAACTGATCATGGAAAAAATTGCCAACACAATGCTCACCAACGCAAAGGACAAAGCTCGTCTTCTAGCGGTGAAGGCACCACACTCAGGAGATTTCCTTCTAGCTGTTCCCAATTCCTCTCTGGGGACTCGACTCGACCCACAGGCCATTCGGATTGGTGTTGCTCTTCGCCTAGCCGCCCCCATACTCACCGAACATAGGTGTATTTGCGGCAGGGCGACGGCTGATCAATTCGGACTTCATGGTCTAGTGTGTCACACATCAGAAGGGAAGTATTCTAGACATGAGGAGGTCAGTGACATCATAAAGAGAAGCCTCGCCACAGCCCGTTGCCCAGCTCAACGGGAACCCCAAGTCCAGAGGTCTGATGGAAGTCAATAGCGTCCTGATGAAGCCACTATGCTACCCTGGAAGGATGGTAAGCAGATTGCTTGGGACTACACCTGTGCTGCCACAATGGGAGACACCTACTTGCCATACTCCGTAGCCGAAGGGGGTGGAGCTGCCAGCCACAGGGAGACCCAGAAGACTCGCAAATATGAAGGCCTTCCCCCTTGCTATAACTTCATCCCAATAGGGTCGGAGACCCTTGGAGCATGGGGCAAGTGTGCTCTAAAGTTTCTCAAATAGCTGGGTGAAAAGCTCATCATAGAAACCAAGGACCACACGGCGACCAGCTTCCACTTTGAGACTCAGTGTTGTGATCCAGAGGGAAAATGCCTGCAGCATTCTGGGCACGCGGCCCACTGCCGGGGAGCTGGACGAAGTATTTGACATGTAGCTCTGAGTTGTTATCTATGTTGTTTTACTCCCTATTGTATTCTTATCAATGTATTTTGTCTTGAAATAAATTTTATATATATTCAAAAGATGGGGTGGTAGGGGAAGTGGAATATTCAAATGGCTTCAGAAAGAAATCTAAATATTCTTCCTTGAAGCCTTTTTATCCACTTCCCCGAGGCTATGGGACCCACAATTTTCACCAGAGGTGGATCCCATCCTATATATATATATATATATATATATATATATATATATATATATATATATATATATATATATATATTATTTTTATTTTATCAACACATCGGCCGGTTCCCACCAAGGCAGTGTGGCCCGAAAAAAAAACTTTCATCATCATTCACTCCATCACTGTCTTGCCAGAGGGGTGGTTTACACTACAGTTATAAAACTGCAACATTAACACCCGTCCTTCAGAGTGCAGACACTGTACTTATATATTACTATATATTAATAAAAAATTGCATAAAGGGTTGTAACCATCTGGTAAAAAGATGAAGTTTGTCAAAATTTAGAACACCAGGAGCAACACGTTAATCTTGAGCGGTGTGAGGACTGGTTACTCTCCCTGACGAAACTAGTTCGAGGTCGTCAGGATTGCTTTGTATCAGAGGAAACTTGGTCCTACCCAGCTTTCCTTCTCCCTCACGCGAGTCTTACGTACCACTGAGCAGTGTCCAACACGGGGTCTCATATGCAAGAGTTACTGTAATACAGTGTACTAGACTTGCTTGACCTAAAAAAAAAAAAGGTTTACAAGATTGTTAGAGGATTTGTTGTTTTTTCTTTGCTGGCGTGTAAAGGAGCTCATGGCTGTCTCATGACCTGAATAGAAGCATTGCTTCGAATCTCCCTTCAAAAATAGTGCCTGAGGTTGGTGAAGGGATCTTGATCTTCGAAACAGGCAGGCTAGAGTTTATTTTCAAGAATGTATATGAAGTCATGAACTCCTTCAAAATTGTACTCCACTACAACCCCCCCCCCACCCGTCTTTCCCCCTCACTCACTTTGCCTCTCGCCTTTTCTCTCCAATTCCTCTGTTTCCCATTTCCTCTCTTCTACTTCTATCCCTCGTTCCCTCTTCTTCTCTTCCACTGCGCCGTGGTTTCACTCCCACACATTCTGCCAGAATGTGGACGCTCGTATAAGAACTTGGCTCTAGCTGGTTGACGCCCTGTTGCGCTAATATAACCTCATTCCCTATCACTCTCGATCCAGGGAAGTTTTATTTTTATTTAGGAAATTCGGAAAAATCAGCAATGTGCTACTACCCTACTCTACACGACAGATACACTGAGAGAACAAAAGCTAGCTTTGTTTTCCTGTCATATTCCATCACACAGAATGGGTCACACACTGTGGGTTAATGTATTAGCCAGACCTTGAAACTTCATTCATGGGGGATGGGGGGAAAGGAAAGAGGGTGCTGCAAACTTATTTTATGTCATAGTTACATCATGGGGACCAGAGTTATATTTATCCAACCAAACTTATACTTCCTAAGTTCCTACATCACCTGACCTCAAAGCCACTCTGGTGTATTCAAGACTGTGTAAGTTCGTGTCCTTCTACCCACTCGTGCATTTTAAGCGACCTAGGTCCCAGGACCGAAATGTTGCTAATAAAATGTCTCAGTGATTGCATTTTGGTGGACATATGTGAAAAATTATCTTTGAATAATTATGTTTACTTTGTGATTATTATTTTTGTAATATGACTGTGAACTAGTCACAACAGTAGCAAGTTGACAGTTATAGTGTAAATTTGATATGACTAGAAGTGGAATATTAAGGAGTATGAATGTGTGGCTGTAAGCCGACATTTTTTTTTAACGACACATCGCCCGTTTCCCATCAAGGTAAGTGGCCCCCCCAAAAAAAAAGAAAAACTTGCATCATCATTCACTCCATCACTGTCTTGCCAGAGGCGTGCTTACACTACAGTTATAAAACTGCAACATTAACACCTCTCCTTCAGACTCCAGGACTCAAGTCCGGCCTGCCGGTTTCCCTGAATCCCTAAATAAATGTTACCTTGCTCACACTCCAACAGCACGTCAAGTCCTAAAAACCATTTTTCTTCATTCGCTTCTATCTAACACGCTCACGCATGCTTGCAAGAAGTCCAAGCCCTTCGCGCACTAAACCTTCTTTACCCCCTCTCTCCAACCTTTCCTAGGACGACCTCTATCCCGCCTTCCCTCCACTACAGATTTATACACTCTCGAAGTCATTCTATATCATTTCACCCTCTCTACATGTCCGAACCAACTCAACAACCCCTCCTCAGCCCTCTGGATAATAGTTTTGGTAATCCTGCACCTCCTAATAATCTCCAAACTACGGATTCTCTGCATTATATTCACACCACACATTGCCCTCAGACATGACATCTCCACTCCAGCCTTCCCTTGTTGAACATTACCACCCACCACACTATAAGAGCGTTGGTATAACTATACTCTCATACATTCCTTTCTTTGCTTACATAGATAAAGTTCTTTGTTCCACAAACTCCTCAGTGCACCACTCATCTTTCATAGACCTATCTGCTGACACGTCCACTCCCAGATATCTGAATATATTCACCTCCCCATACTCTCTCCCTCCAATCTGATATCCAATCTTTCATTACTTAATTTGTATATCCTCATCACCTTATTCTTTCCAGTATTCACTTTTAGAGCTTATAACCCTAATTTTTAGAAGGGGTAGACCGTAAGCCAGCGGAAGGCCTCGGTCAGATGACCAAAAGCTCCAGCTGTGGGTCATCATATGACTAAGACCCACGTCACGAAACGCTTCTGTCCTGTGACCTTCCTTGATGAATGGCAGGAACACAGTTATAAGACACTATGCACACTGCAATGGCATACAACCATATAGGTGGTAAAAAGACTCAAGTGGCAAAGAAGAACCTCTCATTTTTAAGATGTTTCGCTCACTTGGGGAAAGAAGGTTTGATGTACAAGAATGTACAAAATCAACAAAAAACAGGAAACCTGTATGCCAGGTGACGTGGGTAAGGTGAGGCATGGATCTGGCGGTCAGGTTATTCCGGGGGAAGGTAGGTTGCGGTACTGTAACCTGAGAATCAAAAGGCACTTTGGCCAACCTTTATTAAAACGTTTCGCTTGAAGATCAGGCTTGGTCTCCTAGCGGAACATTGTGTCAATAAATATCCCCATTCTATCATAGTGTCTTTCTGTCAGCTTGGCTTGACAACCTCTTTACTATATAACCAGATGATGCAATTTATAGTGAAAACCTAGTATATAGTACGAACAAGTTGTAGTTAAAAATACGTGAGAAAACAGGAACCTCTTACTATTAAAACGTTTCGATCCTGGGGATCTTGTTCACTCCAAGCACCCTAGATCGAAACGTTTACAAAATAAATGTTTGCTCATGTGTCTTTTCCTATAAATATACAATACCACAACCCCGACACCCACACGTCACCCTCCCGGCGTCCATGACCCGACCTGACCACCGCTTTATATACCGTACTATTAATTCAGTGTGTTCCTTGATAATGTCACAAGTGTAGTAAATATAAAATGTACTATTTGCCATATTTAATGTGCCAAATGGCCAAGTGGTTCTAGTGCTCCCGAATATGATGATACTAATAATAATACTTTAGGATTTTAGCATTTATTGAGCACCATTTCTTTCTAGAAATGGTGCTTTAGAAATTATTATTATTATTATTATTATGGAATTATTATTATTATGGAATTATTATTATTATGGAATTATTATTATTATTATTATTATTATTATTATTATTATTATTATTATTATTATTATTATTATTATTATTCTGGAATGGGAACAGTGAATATTCAGCTGTATTTCCTAAATTTATCCAAATCTATGGTACAAACTCCTGCAAACTTTAAATCAAGTTGTTCTGAATTAAATTCTGAACACACATTAAATAACTACATATGGCAAGGAGACATCAGTTCGAAGTTAGAGGAAAGTTAATGATGCTTCACAAATACGGATAGGAAAATGTTGCCTACTTAAAAAAAATGTCAAGAGAAATTGCAGACCTGGAGAATATACAGAGAACTTTCACTGCTCGTATAAATACAATAAAGCACCTCAGTTACTGGGAACGGTTGAAGACTCTTGACCTGTACTCCTTGGAACGTAGGCGAGAAAGATACCTGATAATATACACTTGGAAAATTCTAGAGGGATTAGTCCCAAATCTGCCCACGGAAATCACTCCTGATGAAAGCAAAAGACTCGGCAGGCGATGCAACATTTCCCCAATGAAAAGCAGGGGTGCCATGAGTACTCTAGGAGACAACATAGTAATTGTCAGGGGCCCAAGACTGTTCAACAGCCTTCCAGCATATATTAGGGAATTACCAATAGACCCCTGGCTGTTTTCAAGAAGGAGCTGCACAGGCCCCAAGTCAGTACCTGACCAGCCGGGCTGTGGCTCATACGTTGGTTTGCGTGCGGCCGGCGGTAACAGCCTAGTTGATCAGGCCATAATTCACCGCGATGCCTGGTTATGAACTGGGCCGCAGGGGCGTTGACCCTCCAGGTATATTCCAGGTACCAGAGACTAGACAGTCCACCAACTGATTTCAGTCAGTTCATATATAAGGATAATTGAAAATCATATTGGCTTGTAGTTAAGGGGACACGCCATGGATTGTGTACAACCATATAGGGAAAAGTCAGTCGAGCTATAAGTTAAGGGGACACGCCATGGATTGTGTACAACCATATAGGGAAAAGTGAGTCGAGCTATAAGTTAAGGGGACACGCCATGGATTGTGTACAACCATATAGGGAAAAGTGAGTCGAGCGATAAGTGTCACGGAGGAAAGGAGAGTAGTGTAAATGAAAGTGGTGGTGAGGGGAATTATTCTTTAACTGAGGAAGTTTAAACAGCCAGAAATTTTTTTTTTTCGAGCGATAAGTTAGGGGACACGCCATGGATTGTGTACAACCATATAGGGAAAAGTGAGTCGAGCGATAAGTTAAGGGGACACGCCATGGATTGTGTACAACCATATAGGGAAAAGTGAGTCGAGCGATAAGTTAAGGGGACACGCCATGGATTGTGTACAACCATATAGGGAAAAGTGAGTCGAGCGATCAAGGTCACGCAGAGGAAAGGGAGAGTAGTGTAGAATGAGGTGCGTGGTGAGGAGAAATATTCTTTAACTGAGGAAGTTTAAACAGCCAGAAATGGGAGAAAAAGGTAGGGTATTAACTTTGAATTAGATTTCGCGAGAAAGGATAATGAGGTTAAATTTTAATACTTCAATACATACTGATGTATAAAAACGGGGAATTAACTTCTTTGATATATATGCTGGTAACGGCTTTGCTTGTATTTGTCAAGGATTACATTTTGAGGAAGAACAGTTAAAATTAAGCAATCACATACTCACAAGACAGTGGTGACCACAGACATTTGCTTCATGCCACCAGACTTCACCGGGATCACTAAATAGTTCATCCTCTCCAACCTGTAAATGCTGCTAATGTACACAATTTTATTTAATGAAAAAAAAATCAGTATCTTCAGGCCATAAAATGCCACGAGACCTATGAGAGAACCTTCCTTGCAGTTGTGATATAGAGTTGGACCTGACTAGTTTGTGCTACTAGGTCAGATGCCGTGCTCCTTCCTTAAGTGAATGTAACCTGACCTGGCTGGGTCGGTAGGAGAATTGGACTTGCCTCGCATGGGCCAGTAGGCCTGCTGCAGTGTTCCTTCTTCCTTATGTTCTTATGTTCTTATAGCCTTGCAAGGCTCCAACCTATATATCTTCATTTTACTTAATTTATCTTCTTAAACGATTCCCACCATCTGTTTCTCAACGCTTCTTGTAAATTTATTAATAAGATTTTTTTTAATTTAAAATAAGATTAACTTATGTACGCAGTACACGAGCAGTACTTGATAAAGCTCAGATCTGTACACAAATTATTGGTGCTAGAATGAGTTGCTTAGCAGCGCTCTTTTCTCTACCAGAGCTAAGAATGAAATATCTGCCTACACTCTGCCAGCCACCCAGGAAAACTTTCCAAAGTATACGTAAGACCGTGGCTTCCCATGCTCTTACTGAACAAGGGATCACTGATGACCTGACATGTGAATTCCACGGTCAAACATTGATGCTAAATATTTTGTGGGCTTAGATGCAATAACTCACATTGTTACTGAGAGCTATGAAACACATACCTTTCAATTAACAATTTTTATTAAACCAAATTTGACAAAGCCCAGGTTTTACATGAGAGGCAACATGTCGAGAGAGAGAGAGAGAGAGGTGCTTGGAAGAATGTATAATCATTTAACACACACACTTCTTGGTGGTCAAGAGGCCCGCGGCATGGTGTATGGGAGAGCCGTGCATTACCTTGCCCAGGGATCCACACCCGCAAAAACTGGTCTAGCAGGTCTGGGTGTGTTGTTACTGCTGACACTGATCATCTGGTTGCCCCGGGCGCGAAGAACCGTTCTACGCCACCTATATGGCTAACTGATAGCAGGGAGGGAGGGAAGGGAGGAGGGAGCGACAAGGAGAAGAATGAGATAAGTTATAAGTGGTATGAGGGAGGAAGGAGTGGTCAAAATGATGACTAGATCTTACACCTAGTAAGAAAGACACTATTTTTGCAAGGAAATCTTGATTAGGATGTTTCCTCCAAAATTGCACTGTCTCGTACTATATCAAGTACTGAACGAAACGTCCTAATATAAAAATATCTGCGAACAGTGTGTTTCTTACCCTCAAAAGGTCTGAAAAGGTGAAAACTTTATGGGGAGACGTGGGGAGTGACCGAGTCATGAATGGACCGGTGAAGGAGGAGTGAGCAGAAAGGCAATGAGACAGATGGAGAATGAGCGAAAGTAGGAGGAGGAGGAGTAAACAGAAGGAAGGTTAGAGAGAGGAAGGAGGAGGATTTATTATGGTAGGGGATCTTGTTAATAGTCCTGCAAATTTGTGCATAATTTCAGACGGGTCGTGAATTTTATCATAAAAGTATGAAACTAATGTCGGTAGCGTAACTATTCAGTACTTTGAGAACTTATGCCATGGACAACATAAATCATAATCTTATTCAGAAACCTTGTAAAACCCATTTCATGGGGCCGCTATATCCGTTTATTTTTTCAACACCCCGACGGTGACATTCAGGGCAGTCTTAAGAAAAAAAAAAAGACTTCCCTGAAAACTACTTGTCTGTTCCTCCTGTTACGCTTTTAAGAAAACAGTTTCTTGTGCCTGATATAGGGGCCTTCCTGATCCCTCGAGTACCAAGCAAATCGTGAAAATAAATGCGTACCATCATAGGGATTAAATTCTCCTTGATTGGTTGAACGAAGAGTCATTACTCTTTGTGTAATCGATAGGCTATAAATCCAGTTAACTAACCAACCATCTATCAGTAAACTTCAATAAGAGTCCCAGTTCTCCAATCAGGGTTCCCAGCCCTCTCTGAAGACCTCTGCCCTAGTCGAAGCCTCCATATGTTCTATCTTGTCTCACCACCTTCGAAATTACCTTGCTCACCGAGGTCAGATCACCTGAGCAGCACATGATCTTGTGCAAGACACGAATGTCCGGGACCTACTCTGACAACTCAAGTGGGAGAAGAAACCTCTAATTTAACCGCACGTACCCTGAAGAAGAAAGATGGGTCCAGTCTCAAAAACAACAACAAGAATTAAGTTTCTCCTTAGCAACAGTCGTAGCAGCGTTATCAGCATCAGCAACAGTGTTAGCAGAGTAGCAGTACTGGTAGCAATAACAGTATCAGTACTAACGTCAACAGTCAGAAGCATGCCATCAAGTATTTAATCAGTCCTATTGGGCTCTGAACAAAATTTATTACTCTTATTGCACTCTATGGTGCTACTCTATTAAACATGAAGAATGAATAACTTTACATTGATGCGAAAAACACGGGGGTAAATATGTATTGATATATGAGGGAATACAATCCTTTTTTTATGTTAATAATGAAAATAAGGGAATATATATTTACTGCACTAGATAAACGTTACCGGGTTATCTCAATGATTTGTTATACTACTGTGAAAAATACAAATACAAAATACACTGGTGATATTGTTGTTGTAGGTTCGCCGGTCTTGTAATTTGCTTAATTTATTAGTTACCGGCTGCACCTTTTTAATATTTGGCGTTAATGTGCTTGTCCCTGCCCGGGTCTTTTCCAGATGGTGACCCGGCACTGGTGATAGGTACACTAACTATTAGTCCCTTCGTCTGTTGGTCCGCCCATGCCCAAGGTCCTTCTGCCAGCGTTATACCACCTAACCCTTCGATCTATACTGCAGCAAGTGAGAACTGCGCCCATGCACCCATCCCACAAGAGGGCAGGAAGGTTGCAGCAACATCACAGGCAGTTGTTATTGCAGCACCAGTTTCACTTGCAGCAGCAGCAGTTGTTATAAAAGCAGCAGGAGGTGTAGTGAGAGGCGGTAGATGTAGAGGATTATACGAAAGACAGATAAAACGATGCAGATAAGAATCAAGACAGTGAATCATTATTGCTGTGTTGTCCCCTTAATCGTGAGGATGACGAGATGTTAAGAACAAGAGAAGGATAGTGACCGAGGAGATGACTGAAGAGAACGTTGGTGGTGCGTAGAGAAGGTAAAGGGTGGAAAGAGGGACGGAGAGGAGAATGAGTAAAAGAAAGGAGAATTGAGTATCGTGCCCAATGAAGGTTACTCTCTTCAATGTAGCCACCACAGTAAAATGATAGAGTACAGGTTAGCGAAGCAAGCATGTAATTTGTGTGTCACTTCTGAACACTTCTGGGAAGACGGCGATTGAATGTTCGTTAATGCGTTTTCTTCTTTGGGTCACTCTGCCCTGACGAGAGGCGCCCGTTTTATATATATATATATATATATATATATATATATATATATATATATATATATATATATATATATATATATATATGATATGTATTTTGTCAATGTATTTTGTCTTGAAATAAATTTTATATATATTTAAAAGATGGGGTGGTAGGGAAAGTGGAATATTCAAATGGCTTCAGAAAGACATCTAAATATTTTTCCTTGAAGCCTTTTTATCCACTTCTCCGAGGCTATGTGACCCACAATTTACACCAGAGGTGGAAACCTTCATCCTATATATATATATATATATATATATATATATATATCTCCCACCGAGGCAGGGTGACCCAAAAAGAAAGAAAATCCCCAAAAAGAAAATACTTTCATCATCATTCAACACTTTCACCACACTCATACATAATCACTGTCTTTGCAGAGGCGCTCAGATACGACAGCTGAGAATAAATCCCTCCCAGCTGTCACTATCCCAGACTCCTCCTTTAAAGTGCAGGCATTGTACTTCCCATTTCCAGGACTCAAGTCCAACTAAATCAATTAACTGGTTTCCCTAAATCCCTTCACTAAATATTACCCTGCTCACACTCCAACAGCTCGTCAGGTCCCAAAAACCATTCGTCTCCAGTCACTCTTATCTAACACGCTCACACATGCTTGCTAGAAGTCCAAACCCCTCACCCACAAAACCTCCTTTACCCCCTCCCTCCAACCTTTCGATGACGACCCCTACCCCGCCTTCCTTCCCTACAGATTTATACGCTCTCCAAATCATTCTACTTTGATCCATTCTCTCTAAATGACCAAACCACCTGAACAACCCCTCTTCAATCCTCTGACAAATACATTTAGTAACTCCACACCTTCTCCTAATTTCCACATTCCGAATTTTCTGCATAATATTTACACCACACATTGCCCTTAGACAGGACATCTCCACTGCTTCCAGCCGTCATATATATATATATATATATATATATATATATATATATATATATATATATATATATATATATATATATATATATATATATACAGATACATATACACATATATATACATACTTGTACACACATACATACATATACACACATACATACTGGAGAAAGAGTGAGGAAGGAAAAAGAAAAGGCCGAAGGGAAGAAAAGGAGAAAACGAAAGGGACTGATGAAGGAAAGGAAGGACGAAGAGAGGAAAAAGGGGAAGACAAAGTGTAAGGATGATATGAGAACTTCAGTAACTACTAAAGAGAGTGAGGTATGTATGAAAGGAAAGAGGAAAGTAGGAAACAAGAGAGGGAGAGAAAAGCGAGATAGAGAGAGAGAGAGAGAGAGAGAGGGGGGGATAAAAATAATCAAGGAGTGAGGGGAGGTGCAGTTGCAGCGGTGAAAGGACGCTCAGGTGAAGGTGCGCCATTTGTCAAGACTTGGAGAGAAATGAGCGAGGACTCTCCCGCTATCAGATAAAACCAGCCACACAAAACACTTCACTACGTAGGGGGGAGGAGAGAGAGAGAGAAAAGAAAAGAAGGAGTGGGAGGGGGAGACAAAAAACATTTATGCTACATTTAACGCAATGTTCAAATAAATACTAATATAATAATAATTTAATTAATAATAAAAATATTAATAATAATAATAATAATAATAATAATTATTATTATTATTATTATTATTATTATTATATATTATTATTATTATTATTATTATTATTATTATTATTATTATTATTATTATTATTATTATTATTATTATTATTATTATTATTATTATTATTATTATTATTATTATTATTATTATTATTATTATTATTATTATTATTATTAATTATTAATTATTATTATTTATTATTATTATTATTATTATTATTATTATTATTATTATTATTATTATTAACTATATGGTTATTAAGGTTAAAATGCAAATACATCAAGCAGTTTGTTCAACACACTACTACCTGCCCACCCCGCAGTGAACTACTTGCCCACCCCACAGTGTACTGTTTGCCCACCCCACAGTGTACTGTTTGCCCACCCCACAGTGTACTACTTGCCCATCACAGTATACTACTTGCCCACCACACAGTGTACTACTTGCCCACCACACAGTGTACTACTTGTTCACCCCTCACTGTACTAATTGCCCACTCCACAGTTTCCCACTTGCCCACCCCATTGCCTCTGTACGACCAACCCCACTGTGTACTAATGACTGACCCGAGATTACAATTAGGATGTTTAACTACTGACATTGATGAGGTGGTCGTGGTCATTATTGGAGCTGCTAATTTTGGTGTGTAATTATACTGAATGTGCTGAAGTTGAGAGCGCTGAAGGAGGTGCATTTACTTGGGTTTATGAGGAGGAATAGTTGTAGTATTCTAGGTGAGGCGAAGACGACAAAATATGTACATTATGAAAATCGATTATTGTGGCAAATTTTGATAAATGTTTTAGTGTGTGTGTGTGTGTGTGTGTGTGTGTGTGTACTCACCTAGTTGTGGTTGCACGGGTCGAGACAAAGCTCCTGGCCCCGCCTCTTCACTGGCCGCTACTGGGTCACTCTCCCTGTGTGTGTGTGTGTCTGTCTGTCTATCTCTCTATCTGTCTGACTGTGTCTGTGTACTATATTCACTTGTATGTGGTTGCAGGGATAGATTCACACCTGTGTGTGTGTGTGTGTCTACGGACTTATCTGTGTCTGTGTGGTCGACTAACCTTACTAGGCCGCTGAACTACTCAGTAACAGACACTCTTCGTGAGCTACTGTACGTAGTCTTAAAACTGCGTATATAATCTGCATGCACAACTTTCATTCCTAAAATTCTTATCCAGCAAAAACCGTAGAAGTACTTCCTGACAGCCCTGTTATTTAGTTATTTCTTTAGTTTCCATCTCTGTATCCATGACTTTGGTCTTCTCAGATTAATGTGTTTGGTTATCATATATTGTCTTTGCTTTTGTTTTCACTGCTTTACTTGTTGTCTTTACTGCTATGTTTCTTCACTGTAGCTATGTTTTTTTTAACTGTAGCTATGTTGTCTGTACTGTAGCTATGTTGTCTGTGCTGTAGCTATGTTGTCTGTAATGTAGCTATGTTGTATGTACTGTAGCTATAGTATTTACTGTAGCTATGTTGTCTTTACTGCTATGTTTCTTCACTGTAGCTATGTGCTTTTTTACTGTAGCTATGTTGTCTTTACTGTAGCTATGTTGTCTTTACTGTAGCTATGTTGTCTGTGCTGTAGCTATGTTGTCTTTACTGTAGCTATGTTGTCTTTATTGTAGCTATGTTGTCTGTACTGTAGCTATGTTGTCTTTACTGTAGCTATATTCTTTACTGTAGCTATGTTGTCTTTACTGTAGCTATGTTGTCTGTGCTGTAGCTATGTTGTCTGTGCTGTAGCTATGTTGTCTTTACTGTAGCTATAATCTTTACTGTAGCTATGTTGTCTTTACTGTAGCTATGTTGTCTGTGCTGTAGCTATGCTGACTGTGCTGTAGCTATGTTGTCTTTACTGTAACTTTGATAATTAATATAATAAGAATTGCCTCCACTCGAGCTATGGGTTAATCACTGCACTGGCTCACCTTCATCCATTAATCACAAAACTAAATCAGGTTTCTTTACAATAAAATATTATGTGATAATCTCAGTAACAAAAAGGAACAAATATATATAATAAACAAAGGAACTGTGAATCAATGAAGAGGTTAGAAAAAGTTTTAAATTTAGGATTTACAGACTTCACTTTTGCATTACTTTAAATTAATTACTACACTGCATAATTCACAATCTCGTTCAAGAGAAACGAAGCAATATTGCTCAGGGAGAAGGCCCAAGAGGTGTATGACTGGACTAAATTTGATACACTTAATCTCCCAGCCTCTGGCTGAAGTCGTCTCTCTGAGAGCCTCTTTCTGGCTCTCTAGTGCTCAAACCAGTCTTTTTTTTTTTCCTCTACGGTGGAGTTGAGGTCCCTCTCACCTGACTCCCTGGATGTAACAACAATTGCTCCACCTTTAGTTAAAAGCAATCAGAATGTGACCTGGTACATACACCAAATTACCAAACCAATAAAATGTGCCTCTGAGGCGGGTATACAAAAAAAAACAGTCATCCCTACTGTCAGCATTTCTTAATAACGGAGGAGAAAATAACCAATGCTCGATCTTTTTTTTTAAGCTGACGATAACACCCGCATTAGGCCTGAAGATAACAGGAAATAAGTTACTACACTAATTCTGTCTCAACTGGATGATGACTAAGCAACACATCACAAGACTAGGAAGGGAAAAAATCAATTGATTTTGATCATGGAAAAAAACTGTGGCTGAAGATAGAGTTAAGCAAGATTTGAGAGGAAACAAATTAATACCTGACAGGAGATAAAACATGAAGAAACGAGGTCGTAAGATGATAAAAAAGAATAGACTTGGTCAGGAAATTAAAAAAAGCCTATTAAATGAAGCAGAAAGTAAATATATATTTAAAGCTCTACAAGAGGAAATTGATCAGACTAGAGGAAATGGATCAGGTTATGAAACTCTTGACTAAAATAAAGAGCATAATTTGATGACTAAAAAAATGAAATTAAGAATGGAGAGTAAAACGGGAAATATATCTTCATTTTAATAAATATTTGACAATGGATAACTTAAGTATCACTCGTAAGATTAGAATAAATTATTTATGGGGGTAGTAGAGTATATTAAGGTATGTTAATCCTCGTCCTAGGCCGTTTTATCTGTTGGAATATAGCAAAATGAGTCCTCCCGTTATCATATACTAAAATATTTTTCTCGATGACACAGCTTGAATATTTGATCGTAAATCTCTGTTTCCCATTAACACTTTCCCAGTGTACCATTAAGTTCTGACTGAACTTAATGGTACGCTGTTGTTTGATAAACTTTGTATTCCTTCGCTTGAAACTCACGAGGAAACTGAGCTTAAAGGAGATAAAGCAGAATAAATTACAACGTTATAAAACTGGCCAGTAAACTGTAAGAGAAGGAGATAAATAAATAATAATCTGGAGCAGGAATGGTGGAGGATTACCTGGCTAGATGAAGTATCGAGGTTGACGTTATCACTCGGCTCAGTTAAGTTGATGGACTCTCAAAAAGGTAGGGGCGAGGAGGTTTGTGAGAGAGGACCAGATACATCCGCCTTTTACTATGCTGCTTTTGGGTATGTATCGTGGTGCATACAGAGCCTAGGAGTAAAGTGGAGAGGAGAAGGGAGACAGAGAGAGGGAGTGAGGAATGAGGACGAGTATTGGCAAAGACAGATAACAGGAGTTCTTATGGTCTTTATTGAGGTTAACTGTTGAGTAAATCTAAACTACTGTCATGCTATCGCTTGTTTTGTTTAAACAGACGAGGTAAGATAAAGCAGAAGGCTTTCTCCTCTCTCTTCTCTCCCTGTAGCCAACTGCCGGGTGAAAAATTTGGTGAAATTAATTAACAAGTCGCATCGAAAAATATTTTATATTCTTATATAACATTGTGAACAAAATTGCTTAGTATACTGATGATATTGTCTTGCAAGCACGTTCTTGAGCGCCAGTAGTATTTTGGGGGTTTTATGCTCGAAATTTTCCCTTGTGGAGTCAAGCATTCTGCAACTTTGATGCTCACGGGTAAGCATTATTGTGTGAACCTGAGGTAATTGATGATGACCACTCCAAGGTCTTTTTATTTTTCTGTCTCAGCGAATTGCCAACCAGTTTGCATCGACGTTTATCATTAATGTGTTTTATCTATTACAATGCTTAACGGTGTACGCTCATTCATTTTATAACATTACACAGCAGTTCTTTTTACGTGTTCCCCTATATAAGCAGATGTCTCGAGTACTACAGTCCTCAGCAGATGTGAAGCATTTTCCTAACTTCGTGTCGTACGCTAACCTTGTCGTACGCTAACCTTGTCGTACGCTAACCTTGCAACTAGTGAATGGAATGGGAGAGCGACAGGTCCATGACAAACTCCTCTCGTTAGGCCCAGCTACTCAGATACCTTCCCATTAAAAATAACTCTGCTTTCGCTAATATTTATATGTTAGTATGCAGTCCTTGCATGTTACAGTAGTAATTTTCTTCTGTGTTACTGTATTTTAAGTTACTGTACTGTTCTTGCGTGTTGCAGTACCGTTTTTCTGCATTACTTTACTGTTCTTGTATGTTGACATGCTTGCTGTGTTATTTTGAATAATCTTTGATGCAATATTGAGACTTTCTGGAAAGCCGTACATGAATCATTTGGCCACTCTGAGTTCAGGCTTTTGTAAATATATTACAATAATTCTAACAAATTAGTTAGGCAGAATCTGAAATTCGTGATGAATGTCTATAAATATGATGTTTTAATTCAGAAACTGTACGATCTTGCTCCTATAGATGGTTTCCATTAGTTTGAATAAAGGAAGTTTAGTGCATGTGTCCAGTCTCGTTACTCGAGTATCTGGCAGTCAGTTGTTAATTTCCTGTTATTTGGTACTTGACTCTGTCCTTGTAATTGTTATTTAAACCCGGCAACCTTGCTGATAAGGAATTCATCTGGTCGCCTTCTCTATAAAATTCTAAAACAATATTTGCTTAAATTTTTTTGTATCAGTTTCTGTTTCTATAAAGAAATGCCATATTGTACGTATTCATCATGTCTGATAGCGATGACCTGCCCTGACCTGCCCTGACCTGCCTTCTGGTTATCTCTCCTTCTTTTATAAGTGTCGAGGAGGAGCCAAAACGTCGACTAGCATTCATCAGTAATTAATAGATTAGTTGTTAATTGCTACAGTCACTTGTGACTTTCATTAATATCAAAGATCTTAATGTAGCTTCCATAGCTTTTAACATTTTTCTTGCTCTCTACACATACTGTATGTGCACAACAACCACTGTGAAATAATAGTGAAATTTAAAGCACTTTCGTGATTTCTTACATTATCAAGAACCTTGATAATGGGAGAAATCGTGAAATAGCTTGAAATTTCACTATTTTTTTTTCACGGTGGATGTTTTCCATATTGTAATATCACCTGTTTACTATGATCTTGTTGCATACTGTGTAAGGTTATTTTGTAATGTTATGAGTAATTTATCTAGACTAGTTGCTTTTTGTCTGGTTTTTTTTTCATCCCGCGTAATATTATCAATCTCGAAATATAGAATTGTGTATGTAAATCTTATATTGTTTGGTTCTAGAAGTTATACACAGCTTACGTTTCTAAAGTAAAAGATTAATTGTTCTCGAAATGTGTTACTCTGTTGATTGAAATCACCGAAAATGACAGGTGGGAATGGGAAAGATGGAAGAAGAGGGGAGAGGAGCGGATCGAAGGAAGAAAAGGGAAAAGGGGGTAACAGGAATAGGGTGAGAAGAGGGTTGATGGGAGAAAGGGAAAAGGGAAGAAAAAAATGTAAAGATAGAAAAGAGTAATAAAGCTGAGGGTGTTTACACTCCTCTCCACATCTTAATCCATTTCCCGTTGGTTTACGATACTGCGACTCACCCATAAAAAAAATTATGGGATGCAACAGATGGACAAGGTCCATGGGCTGTTTCATTGTTAGGCATCTTGTTATTGGTGGACGACCACGGCAGTGGTGAAATTTAGAATATGAAGAGAATTTTGAGCTGGTTGTATTGAATACTGCCAAAATTTGCCTTAGTAAATATTTGTGACTTTTCTCAAGGAATCCTTCTATGAGGCGTCCCTCAGGCGTCCTACATGAATAATGCTCATTGCAATATTAATAAAGTTTACAAGGCGATT
Source organism: Cherax destructor (assembly GCA_009830355.1). Lineage (NCBI taxonomy): Eukaryota > Metazoa > Arthropoda > Malacostraca > Decapoda > Parastacidae > Cherax > Cherax destructor. The sequence continues at coordinate 114,723 of WNWK01002146.1, read as the reverse complement.
TTATCATCACCCTCGCTGGTAAACAGCTTTCATAAATATTTACACGAAAACTAATTACATAGAGCTAATGGTTCGGAGAGTTACTGATGAATTTTAGTCAGCAGAACAACGTTGATAAATGAGCTAAAAATGGCGATATACGGAGGAGCTATTTTTTTTTAATTTACTCTATAATTATTCCACTTTACAAATTAAGATTCATCCTCATCGCTGGCAGTCCTGTGCTAATGCGATCAACATCCCTAAATGATAAACAAATTAAACAATTACTTACAGCAAGAATGCTCACCGGTGCTCATCTTGTGTCTGCTTGTTGTCAGTATTCACATGGAACAGGCTCCGATGAGGTGCCACCATTCGTCTTCACACTAACCAGGTTACTCGCCAGCTTTTCCATTACTCTCCATAATAAACGTCCCTCAAGGAAAGTTCCTTGATACTGATGCGGGGCTCGTGAGCCAAGGAATTGAATTAGTCTTAACCTACCTGGGACCGAACCTGATTGCTTAGCACTTTCCCTAATATTATAATAATAATAATAATATAATAATAATAATAATAATAATAATAATAATAATAATAAAAATTAAGCCTGCGGCAATTGAGCTTTTCGGCGAATGTTATATATTTGATATACTTTCCTTCTGAAACACATATTTGGGTATTATTTTTACATTTTTTATATGATCATAGAAGATAAAAACTTGGCAGTATATTGCATAGCATATTGCATACTTTATCAGTTTAAAAAAAGCTGCATCAAATAAATTCTCTGTAAGTAACTGTTATAGATTACTTTCTAGTTCGTAGGACTTATTCACTAAGCATACTAGTGTCAACTATTGCTAATAGTTAATGATAGTCGCACAATACAGTCATATTTGAAGAGTAATATAGAAGTTATTAACACTCGAAGGTATACAAACTAAGCCAAATTAATCAGTGATTTTCATTGAATTGGAAAGAAATTATTAATTTAATGAACTACCTTGACAGATGACAAATTATTCTAACTAGAATAATTATCTAATTCTTACAAGCTGTTAAAAGAAGTGACACTTAACGTACAGTAACTTGTGTAATACCAAGTAAGTTTCTTGTGTAATATGTACATTATCTTGTATAATTCTCTGTATTGTACCTTGTATAATACCTTCTATACTAGCATTTATAGTACTTTCTGTAATACTTTGTATGACTTAATATCTTTTACAGAATCTTGTATAATATTTTGTATATTACCTTGTATAAAAGCTTGCATAATACTTTGTGTAGGACCTTGTATAGCAACACGTATAGTATAAACTTGAATAATATCTAGTATGTTATAGTACCTTGCATGGTACTACTTGTATAAAATATTAAACAATATTTTGCATAGTATCATGCACACTACATATATATATATATATATATATATATATATATATATATATATATATATATATATATATATATATATATATATATATATATACACTTTATTTAAAGACAAAAATACATTGACAAAAATACAATAGGGAGTAGAATAACATAGATAACATCTCAGAGATACATCTCGAATACTTCGTCCAGCTCCCCGGGGATGGGCCGCTTGCCCAAAATAATGCAGGCATTTTTCCTCTTGATCTCAACACTGAGTCTCTGAAAGAGGAATATGGCCGCCCTGTGGTCCTTGCTTTCTATGATGAGTTTTTCACCCAGCTCTTTGAGGAACGTTAGAACACACTTGCCCCATTTTCCAAGGGTCTCCGACCCTACTGGGATGAAGTTATAGCAAGGGGTAAGGCCTTCATATTTGCGGGTCTTCGGGGTCTTCCTGTATCTGGCAGCTCCACCCCCTTCAGCTTTGGACTATGTCAATTAGGCGTCTGCCAATGTGGCGGCACAGGTGTAGTCCCAGGCAATCTGCTTACCATTCTTCCAGGGTAGCATAGTGGTTCCATCAGGACGCTTTTGACTTCCGTCAGACCTCTGTACTTGGGGTTCCCGTTCAGCTGGGCAACGGGCTGTGACGAGGCTTCTCTTTATGATGTCGTTGACCTCATGTCTAGCATACTTCCCTTCTGATGTGTGACACATGAGACCATGAAGTCCGAATTGATCAGTCGTCGCCCTGCCGCAAATACACCTATGTTCGGTGAGTAGGGGGGTGGCTAGGCGGCGAAGAGCAACACCAATCCGAATAGCCTGTAGTGCGAGTCGAGTGCCCAGAGATGAATTGGGAACAGCTAAAAGAAATCTCCTGAGTGTTGTGCCTTCACCGCTAGGAGACGAGCTTTGTCCTTTCCTGAAGCGTTGGTGAGCATTGTGTTGGCGATTTTTTCCATGATCGGTTTGTCCCAGTGGGACTGTTTGTGCTCTTTGGAAGGAGCTGGTCTACTGGAGGAGTCTGCAAGGGTGTCCCACCGCATGGCTGCTTCACTGAACTTGGGGTCTTGAGCTCCTACCGCACCTCGCAAGCGTTCGGGGACAATCTCCTTGACTAATCCACTGGAAGCCAAACATGATGACCAAAATGCAGGTAAAGCTACCTGCGTTGCTTTGCGCACCTCTATACCTCCCAGTCGCACTGGGAGGGTTGCCTGATCCCATTGCTGATATTCCAGTGACAGATTCAGTGCCTTCTTAAAGATTGATCTCAGGTGTGAGTCATATTCGTTGAATGTTGGGTTGTCAAAAGAGGGTGCACACCTCAGGAAGTGAGTGAGTCTTGGCAGAATAAGACACCTTGTGAGGAGATACAGGACATCATAAGCATCAAGATGTCTCATTCTCTCCTCCATTCTCTTTAGATCATTCAGTTTGTCATTGAGGACTGTGTCGATGGCCTGATGACCCAGCGGTGCTCCCAAGAGGGTGCTCTTGGACGGAGTGGTAATAGAGACTTCAGGGAGGATTGTTCGCACAGCACTGATTATTTCCTGGTTTGTTGTGATGATTTCAAACTTGGAGGGATTGAGGATGAGTCCCAAGGCTTCTCCCTGTGTCTTCACCAGTTGTAGGTCCTCTAACAGGGACACTTCAGTACCTGCCATCATCCAGGTACCAGATGTTGAGCTCGCTGCGCAGGCTGGAAGTTAGTTCTCTTACTGCCAAGCAGAAGAGAAGTGGAGCGAATGGGTCACCCTGCTGAACACCCTCTGATAAGGGAATTTCACGTTCGCCAAACAAAAGAGTCGAGGGTTTTCTGTAGCCAGCTGAAATGAAGGGAAAGAGACTGGGGAACCGATCCCGAACGGCTGGCAAGACCACATCTCTTTTCACCATATTAAAGGCATTTCTAAAGTCAAGTTTGACTACGGCCTTGTCTTCTGGTAGGTCCCTGATGAGGCCCTTGCCGCATGAGCTGCGGCTTCACTGCCTTGAGAGACCACAAAGCCCAGTTGGTGTGGCTGGAGTAAACTGGCAGCTTCTCGGCGAATGTTTCTTACTGCTGCTTTGGCAACGAGACGGCGAAGGGTGTTACCAACAGCAATGGGTCTGATTCCCCCATCCTTCTTCTTCAAAGCGCATAATGAGGCTTCAAAAAGGAAGGTTTAATTTCTTCTGGTATATATATATATATATATATATATATATATATATATATATATATATATATATATATATATATATATATATATATATATATATATGACGAAACTCATTCCTCGAATTATTATTAAGAATTTGTTTTATTCACCATTTTGTGTTCATTTTTTTTCATTGTTTTCAATTAGAGACAAGAGAAAGTTATTGTATATCACGTGGGCATTTCGCAACAAAAAAAAAAGGTCACTTGTCTTACATGAACTCTTATGTTATTGCAGGTACTCTGAAACGTCTTAGCAATGGTATTACGCAGGATGATTTTTTTGTTTAGTTTGGTAGACAAAACGGACTTATCAGCCTGCGGGCTGCTAGCAGCAACAGTCTGATTGACCACGCAGTTGACGTGGAAATCTGACTTCTGGCACACCTGCGAGAGTAGAAGAGCCATCGAGACTAGCCTCAGGTACATCACAGGTAGTGTGACATTATATCACACTATAGGTACCATTATATCGAACCATAGTTACGAATATATATTGTACCCATGGTACCATTATATTAGGCCTTAGGTAGAATTATGCTGTGCCATTGACTCCTTTATATTGCACCATAGGTACCCTTATATCGCGCCATTTGTACTATTATATTGCACCAAAGGTACCAGAAATCGTACTATAGGTACCTTTCTATTATACCACATGTACTATTATAACCCACCATTCGTACAATTATAATGCACCACAAGTGCAATGTAATGTTTACAATGTTTCTCAAGCTAATACCATACTGCAATTTTCATTTTCATTATGTGAGAGTAATAAAGATTTTCCTAGTGTGTGTACTGACATATTTGTAAATGCAAGGATGATTCTCAGCTCCTGGTCCTGCCTCTTGTCGCTTGAGGGGCTTGCTTGCTTCCTCTCGGCCTCGTGTATTGTATAATACGTATGTATCTCAAAACAATGTATGCAGCCTTCCTCCCTTACTTCGTCCAGGTTATTCCACTTTCTGTGTGTGTGTGTGTGTGTGTGTGTACTCACCTATTTGTACTCATTTATGGTTGCAGGGGTCGATTCGCAACTTGCTGGTCCCTGTCTCGTCGCTGGTCGATACTAGGCCCACTCCCTCGCTGCTCTAAGAGCCTTTTCATACCTCTCATTAAAGCTACGTGGTGTGTGTACTCACCTAATTGTACTCACCTAATTGTGGTTGCAGGGGTCGAGACTCAGCTCCTGGCTCCGTCTCTTCACTGATCGCTACTGGGGTCTCTCTCTCTCCCTGCTCCATGAGCTTTATCATACCTCGTCTTAAAGCTATGTATGGTTCCTGCCTCCACTACATCACTAGTGTGTGTGTGTTAGTTACCATTTTGTCCTAGGCACATATGTCTTCGTAGTTCATATCTTATTCGTCTGAACTTTTTCTGTCTCTTCAATTTGTGGTGAGTTAACATAATACAGCTGGTTCTGTATGTGTGTGTGTTGTGTGTGTGTGTGTGTGTGTGTGTGTGTGTGTGTGTCTTTGTGTCTTTGTGTCTTTGTGTCTGTGGAATGTCTATACAAATACAAGATTTGAAAAGGAAAAAACTGTGCATAGAGGAATTTATTTATAGTTTGACTTCATATAGAAAAATTAAATAAAATGGTTATGGGTCAATGTAGAAATAGATTTCATGATGTTTTTATTTTTTGATATAGAACGCTTTGTAAGTATGACAGAGAAAGTTGCAAAGATAATCATAAAATATATCACTAGACGTGCTTATAAATGCAAATTTGTATATTTGAAGATAACTTTAAGGAATTTGGACGAAGTGTTGCCTAATATGTTTACTTTTTTACAATAATTGTTAAATCAGAATTTAAATATGCGACTGTAATCAGATGTCCACATCTTAAGACACTCACAAATAAATTAGGTAACGTTAAAGATGTGCAAGAAAATAGTACGAATGCTGCCAAATACGAATTAGGAAGACGAAAGAAGAGAGATATAATTGTACTTATGAGTTCTTAAATAGATAATATCAAATTTATAAGACAGATCTTTAATTACTAATGATAATGAGAACAAAGACACAGTAATTTAGAATAATACAAGAGCAGCGTAGACAAATATGCTAGAAAGAATTTCTTCATATTACAGGAATAGTCTCCTAAAATAAGGCAGTGCCTGATACAATTGCTGGCAACTGTAAAACTCTTATGGCAAGTTGATCATAGAAGCAAACACAGCGAGCATAGTTGCATTTCTGTCACATCCACCTTCCACAACCAATACATGCTATCAAAATTAACCCACATTTCCATAATAAGTTCCCGGCATATACATCCTATTATTTAATCCTATTTCTCACAATTTAATAAAATATGCAATCTTCGTCTTATTTCTAAATAAAACCCCAACGGGGAATCATCAAAGGAGGCGAAATACCTTTTGTTCAGTTTACGTTGTGTACTTTCAGCGAGGCTATTACTCAGGGGCCTCTGTGTCCACATTGTCCAGATGACCATTGGCACAGAGCGGCCGTCTTCCACTGCGATTGTTTGTCTAAACTTACAATCTGAATAACAAGCTAGTTTCTGTAGAGGTGCGGTGTGATCGTAAACAATGCCAACAGTTCCTTTGAGGCTGAGAGGTGGATGCTGGTGAGGAGGCGGGGCGAGTTTCAGGAGCACTGCTCTACCGAGTGCTTCCGCTCTTTTTGTTCTACTCGGGGTTACTGGTTGGGTCCACCATGGCTTGTTCACTGGAAAAAAAAATAAGGAAATGTGATATCAGCTCATATTAGGTCAAATATTAATCACCGGTGTACAAATTTTCTTCCTTAAATATCTTGTGGGACATAAATTGAGCTCTTCTTCGGAGTTCTTCTTTCAAGAAGGTATGGCTTCTTGAAAGAAGACATGATAAGATGTAAGAAGTTTGCTTTAACTCAGTGTTGATGACAATCATCTCACTCCAAGGACTTTATGTAATGTTTCTTAAAAAAAAAGAGAACTAATTAATGATTTTTCTTGCATGTTTTTCGAAATATAGGTGAGGACGATCAAAATTATCCTCGTCTGTATATTTATCCTGGTATACAGCAAATATTTATTGCTATGAAAACGTAAAAAAAAAAAAAGAGAAAGGGAACGTGTGACTAATTGTAATGCTTCAAGGCCCCGGCTATGGTAGAATACAGATGGGAATGTCATTATTCTATTTATTTTCTCCCCAGGTCAATTAAATTGTTCAATCTCCTGAACCTCGACACTCACTGAATTTCAGACCTTATCTGCCCCATCAGCCACTTCTTCAGGTGCTACATTCTCTAATCTAACTTTTTAATACTTCTGCATGGAAGGACTGACTGATCGTGTAGGAAGGGACACTGTTGCACAGGAAGCCAAAGAATGACTGTTGTATAAGAAGTAAAAAAAGGGGAAAGACTATTGTATAACAGAAGAAAGGCTGTTATATCAAAAAAAAGACGTAACTTTTAATCATAGTAAACAGTCTCTCATGTGTCGTTAGTGGTACCTTTCCCTCAGGCAACGAATTTTTTTTTTTACATCCATGTTCTCAAATATCTTAACATCAAGAAATTACTTGAAATGCCTTTACTTTAAATTCATTTTCACAAATGCAATACAAGACATACGCAGAGAAAAAGAAGAAACAATAAACGTATAGAGCTAAAAATGAACGAGGAAAAGAGCTTTTTTGCTCATCAAGAGAAACTTGAATATTTCTATTGACGTAAATCTTAGTTTAATGATAGCTTGTTCACTGGCGCTTTTCATCATTTCACCCAGGTCTTTCTCTGGCTTACCAGTCAACCCGAGAAAGTTATTCCCGTATTGCGTAATCCCCAGTTACCTGTACGTCAATACGCGCGAAAAGATTAGTGCAGAATACAACATAAGTATATAATGCAGTTAAGTATTAGCGTTGAAGATTTGAAAATAAAATAATCAGATTTGGTATGCACATGCTATCACAAGCACACTAATAACCCAATTTTCCAATGCAAATAGCAAATTAGGACACACTCAACGACAAAAAAAAATTTAAACACGCCTTCGCGTTATATGTGTTATTATATAGCATCTAACTACGCATTTTTAATTGCTGCCCAAACAAATGACTTCAAGTACTTGAGCTTATTTGTTTTCATCTATTATTAAAGACACATTCAAAGACTGTCTTCCCATTTAGCTGTGTTTGATCTAATGATCGTCTGTGAAAGTATTCAATCGACTTGTCTCTCACCTATATATACTGGCTCCCTCACTCTACGCTATATTCGTAAGCATCTCTCTTCTATGTGTAGGTTATTTGTGCACATGAAGGTCTTCCCTTCTTATCTGCACAAACTTGGTAAAGCTTTCTCCAAACAACATAAGAACCCTATCTGTTTGGAAACACCGAGTGTCTGCAACATCCCTTGGATTATACGTAACTCAGTGTACATAGGACGTTTGAACAAACGATTAGTTGAGCATAAATATGTTAGGTATGATCAAGAAAAATCTGCCCTCTTCCAACACATGAAACGTTACAACAACACAGTGAAGAGAAATGAAGCTTCAGTTGCACACAATTGCCTGCCCTTACAAGGAAAAAATAAGTGAATCAGCTTCAGTCGACTCTCGAGAAAATTTCATTGCCTCGAGAAGACAATGGAGAGCACGTCTTATAAACAACGATAAGTTAGCAACACACCTGTAAAATATTTACATGTGATCTCAGCACCATCATAGCCTTTAGGCCTTTCTTGTTTTTATTATATTTCTTAACATGAATTGCTACCCCCAATATATATGCTGCGTCTGACCTCCTGTGTATATTTTGCTGAAAAGGCTTCCAGATGGGGTAGAATTTTTTATTGCCTACATATGGGATAACTTTCAATATATATATATATATATATATATATATATATATATATATATATATATATATATATATATATATATATAATATTATATATAATAGTAATGTAATCACGAACAGAGTGGTATTTAATCAATAACAACACTGCGAATAGTCGGGGCTCGAACCCGTGTTGTTTAGGCCCTCCTCATGGTCAGCGAAAATCGATGTAGGATTGGGTGGGCCTGTGGATTATAGCGTCGTGTGATTTTCGCTCAATATGAGGCGGGCCAAAACATCACCGGTTCGACCCCTTGGCTAGTCGCAGTGTTATTGATTAAATACTAGTCCCTTGCTCCCGGCATTTTGGTTGCCTTTTACGACACGCATGGCTTACGGAGGAAGGATTCTGTTCCACTACCCCATGGATATAAGAGGAAATAAACAAGAACAAGAACTGGTAAGAAAATAGAAGAAACCCCAGAGGGGTGTGTGTATATATAGACTTGTATATGTATGTGTAGTGTGACCTAAGGGTAAGTAGAAGAAGCAAGATGTACTTGAAATCTTGGGTGTTTATGAGACAGAGAAAAGACACCAGCAAACTTACCATCATGTAAAACAATTACAGGCTTTCGTTTTACACTCACTTGGCAGGACGGTAGTACCTCTCTGGGCGGTTGCTGTCTACCAACCTACTACCTAAACTATATGTGTGTGTATATATATATATATATATATATATATATATATATATATATATATATATATATATATATATATATATATATATATATATTAGAAATCACTATGAAAATAGCAAGCTCCAGGTGGATACTCACATTATCCTGACAAGTGAGTAGTCAAAACGAACCTTTTATTTTATAGTGTTTTCTATATGATATACGTTACTGTGATTTTTTTCATATATATATATATATATATATATATATATATATATATATATATATATATATATACATATATGGTTAACAAACATTATCTCTCAGCCCACACCAAGATTCGAAACAAATTTGTGACAGAAGTGAATGTCACATGCCCAAAAAAATGTTCTCGCTTGCCACCTTTAGCAAATTGTGTTGGTTGGCCTGCCCTGTGAATCTAGAATGTCGCCACCAACTCACATGTCTGAGAAAGGAAGGCATCTACAAATACAAAGCCAGGACTAAGACTCATCCTAGCTTTGTCTTGTACATTCCTTTCTTTCTCATTACATTCTCAAAGACTTGCATGTTTTTGTGTTACAGTTAATGGTCGTGACAACCCGAGAAGCCTTATTCCTACCGCCGGAACTCTTATGCTTATTGAAGCGTCAAAGCGCTTTCACCCAGCCGGTGGTACGAGGAAATGTAAACATGCGATTCAGGATTGCAAGTCTGCCCTCCAGGTGAAAACTCTGTTCGTCAAGTAAGAAAGAGAAGAACAACGTCCAGACCTCGAGTGGGAGAAGAGCATGAAGAAGATGCATACGAGAAGAGTAGAAATGCAGAGATAGTAAAGCAGGAAGTAATTCATTGTCTCCTCTACCCCTGATTTACCACCGTCAGTGAAGGTTCGGACCCAAGCGCAGGTGACAAATGTGCTGGCAAGCGGGAGTGGTCAAACCGCAAGCGGGTCAACATAATATCCGGCCCTCGGGAAACAATGCCTCTCCCACAGGCACGAGAAGTGCGTTGGACTAAGGTGCTTGAAAGAAAAAAAAACTGCAGTAAAAGCAATAAGATCTTTTGACATACTGAATCATTTAATTGAATAGTTTAATTTTATATGATCGAATTGTTTATTTAGGATCAAATTACTTCATCTGTTTTATTTTTGTCTACATACCGGCTCCCCAGGGCAATGCTTCCCTGGCTTCATGGAGGACAGAGGTCTCCACTTTTGGAAGCACTGGCCTCATTTATATCCATTTATTTGAAATTTTGCTTTTTCTAAAATTCATCTACCCTTCCCCAGGCTTAATCAGAGAGTGGCTAGCGCGTTGGTCTGGAGTTTTATGACTCCTGATCGCGGGTTCTATCCCCGCCCGTGGTATGGTTTTTTTTCTCTCACCTTATATCTCTTCTCTTCACCCTGTCTCCCTTCCCATCACTCAACCTCCCTCCTCTTCACCCTATATCAGCCCTCATCATATATCACACCATCTCTTTCCCAATTACAATACCTTATCCAACCTCACTTCCATCACCCTATATCTCTTCCCATCACCCTATATCCCTTCCCATTGACCTGTCTCCTTCCGCATTCCCTTAACACTCTCCCTACCACCTTCTTTCCATCACCCTACTTCACGTTATCTCCCTCCGCTCTCCAACATACACCACCTAATACACTGCAACGCACAAAGAAAGCCGCGTAAAACTAATTAACCTTTCGTATAATTGAGGTGATTTTTGTTGCAGGTGTTGAGAGGCTGGTGACGGGCTTGTTGCAGGTGTTGAGAGGCTGGTGGTGGGCTTGTTGCAGGTGTTGAGAGCCTGGTGACGGGCTTGTTGCAGTTGTTGAAAAGCATATGTTGGTCGTGTTGAGAAGCTGGTGGTGGTTTTTGTAGGTACTCATCTATACGTATTCACCTGTATGTGGTTGCAGGGTCGAACCACAGCTCTTGACCCCCGCCTCTTAGTTGTTTGCTACTAGATTCACTCTTGACTTCAATAGCCAAGAAGAAAAAATTCCTAACATCCCTATGATTCCTGTGAGTTTTCAGCTTTCAGCTGTGCCCTCTTGTTCTTATGTCCCAATTCTGACCCTGTTAACTCTCTTAATTCCTCTCAGTATTTTGAACGTCGTTATCATAATCCCTCCTAGTCCTTCTGTCCTCCGGTGTCAGTAAGCTGAGTTCCCTTAACCTTTCTTCATAGGACATACCCCTTAACTCCGGGACTAGTCTTGTTTTAAACCTCTTTATTTTCTCCAGTTTCTTGATATGATTGACCAGGTGTGGGTTTCATACTGATGCTGTGTACTCCAATATGGATCTGGCGTGCACGGTATACAATGCAGTGAATTGCTGCTCGCTTAGATCTCGAAAAGGTGTTGAGGGGCTGGTGTTAGTGATCTTGTTGCAGGTGTTGAGAGGCAATTTGAGGGGATATAGGATCGTGTCGCAAGTGTTGAGAGGATGATGGTGAGGGTAATGTTACAGGTATTGATTGGTCGACATGTCCATTGGACAACCTGGGGATCCTTTCTGTATTCCCATGCTTATCCATACGGTTTCATCATTTATATAAAAAAATCAATTGTCAAAATAATCAAACGTAAGGAAACAAAGTTTCGCCAGAAAAAAAATGTGGCGAATTGGTCATGGCCGTTTCAACATGTTTTCCTTTCGTGATTTACTGACATTTCTCTTGGCGGTCATAAATTAAATAACTGCATAAATATGCACACCATCTATCTTGTAGAACCAGTTTAGACTTTAAAGGACGTGCTTTTATTGTTCTGTCTTAGACACCTTCAAATGTTTATTTTACTACTAATAAAATAAATAGCAAACGTTGTTCTACACATCACACACACTGATGTGAGTGGATGCAGGAACCATACATAGCTTTAAGACGAGGTATGATAAAGCTCATGGAGCAGGAGAGAGGACCTAGTAGCGGTCAGTGAAGAGGCGGGGCCATGAGCTAAGTCTCGACTCCTGCAACCACAATTAGGTGAGTACACACACACTTTCGGGAAGTTCAGGGCATAAAGGAAACGTTCGATACAAATGGCTTATTCAGCTCTAATACAGAAATAACTAGGAAGGAGTTTAAATAGTGACGGAATTCAGGTGGCATGAAGTAAGAGGTAGTGCAGGTGTTTGTAGAAGTACTATTAGTAGTAATAGCAGTAATAATAGTAGTAGTAGTAGCAGTATCGGAATAGCATTAGAACAGGTGTTAGTGAGAATGACAAGGTTAGAGAAGAATCTGTCACCATGGGCCAGTAGGCACGCTGCAGTGCTCTTCTATACATTGTTATCAAGTGGGTATCACATGACAGTCGTCTCCAAAAGAGTCAATATCCTCTTGGCCAATGACTAAGTTTGCCTCAGTGAGCTTCATAAGCTGTCCAATATCTTCTCTGCAATTAAACACAGCCGATTTTAATGGTCGTCCATGTTCCAGAGATCCTTGTATTCACGAATACTAATCTCCAGAGATCTTACTGATTTCACTACGTGTATCTCGTCACCCCATTTTTCCCCCAAATAGTATTATGTATACTTCTGAGCAAGCGATCCAGTCCTTCAAGTGATTCCGCATCATGTTCTTAATGTAAATAGAATAGTAGCTAGTTTGACAAGTTAATTGTCTAGTAGGTTGGATACGTTAGTCGGTACATTGCTGAACAGCAGAACGATATATCTGGGAAGCTCTCCTGGGTTAACGTAAATTTTGCTGAGGATACGCGTGTCACCTTTCCTGCAATCACCTTTAAATTGTATGGGGATTTGTCGCACATATATTAAGTGCACATACAATAACACGGTAAAGGGTTAATTTAGGTGGACTTAAGGGCTCTTTGAGGTCGATTGGGATTCTAAGAGTACTATCTTCTCACCCATACTCTAAGTACGCATAAACGCTTTTACTAAGCCTTGCTCTGTTAATCCTGGGCAAGCCATCCTGATGCTGTGCTAGGTAAGGAGGGTAAGGCATTCAGCCGAAAAGTTATTACTGCATTTTGCAGTGGCTAATTATGTAGGAACTAGTGAAATCAGTGATTTCTTTTTTCATAAATTCTTTTTTTTTTCCTTTGCTCTATTCATTTCACCCATTCGTCAAGTTCCTGTCTGTCGAGGATCCGACCACCTCACTGAATGACCCGCATGGGTTTACCGTGTCACATAAATAAATCTGGTGAGCCAGAAGCAAACCGGATATATTTATGTGCAGCAGGCAGCAGGGACCCCAGAGCCAGGCTCGGTATACTTTTGCTCCATTTAACGGGATGCAGTTTTTTTTTTTTTATTTTGGCATTTGCTGTAACAGTACAGACATCCATTTTTTTTTATTTATCGGTTGCAGGAGGCAAACATCTGTGTCGCTGGGAAGTACCATTCTACCTTCAGCTGAGCTGACCAATCCAACTAGCCACAGTCACATTCTCCAGCCCTATTAACAGTTACTTTCCCCTCCAAAGCAATAGCTGCCTTCCGACCCCAATTTTTGCTTTCTCCCCCACCCTAGCCAAAACCACGTCCCAACCCCAGCCTGTGCTTCCTTTCCCACTACAGTCACCTACCCCCAGTCCAGTTACAACTGCCTCCCCCACCCAAGCTACAGCCACTTTCCCACAGTCACAGCCACGTCTCCTAGCCCAGTCACATCTACCTCCTGTACTCCAGCCACAGCTAATCCTAATCTCTCCTACTCAATAATCTCTGCAGTGGAGTATTTAGGTTTTAAGTGTCCGTGTAATTGCTGGAATTGCGTGTCGAAATCGTTGATATGTAAGGAGTCTTTGCTGCAACACACACACACACACACACACACACACACACACACACACACACAAACTCACTCTGACCATGGGTTACTAACACGCACGCACACTTTCACACACTAGTATTTCTTTTGCAGTCCTGCTATACTGGGATGTGCCGAAGCAAAGGCCAGTAACAAAACCAGGTAAGAAATTTTACTTAGCAATATCTTGTGATTTATTTCTTGTTCCATTAAATCACTATGTACATTGTACAAGAATTTCAGTACTAGCGTCCTAAATTATACACCTCGAACAACGAAAATATCATAAAGTATCAGAGGTCACAAAGAAATATATAGAAGCTGAGGTCCTAAGGGAGTGTAGTAACTACAGAAGCTGAATGGAACGATTCCCACAGACGAAGTAATCGGTCCCCACAGACCTAATTTTGCACATGTGTCTTACTCATAAACTTACCTCAGCTGTATAACAATTATAATAAAATACTTGCCTGAGGCAGCAACGCCATAGTACTTAAGTACAGTCGATATCCTTAACAGCCCTATTGCTAACAACTGTTTAACATAATCTACTTCCAGCTAACCTATGACCTCATTTCAGAGCTCATTAATTTTTCTACTGTTCCTTATTTACATTAACAAATATTGAACCTTAATATATATCTTTACTTTTCCCAATTTAATTCTCTCCCATTTTCGTGCCGAGGTTATCTTTGGGTTACGCTAGGCTAAGTAATGGGGTTATTGTCTGTGTTAATAGAGCCTCACATAGTGTTGAGAATCAATCTGACAGACAATCGTTTTGCTAAGCATGCTTTCTCATGTCTGTAAACCAGAAAAAAAAAGCTTGCTTGCATGGAGAAGCGTTTGTCTGTTTTTCTTAATGTTTAGTTTATTTTGTCTGCATTTTCATATTTATTGGCGATGCTTTAAGTTTCTTCGCTTTCAGTTATGTCACTAGACGCTTTGTTTTATATTCTGTTTCTTGACGTATTTACTTAAGCTTTTCGTTAGCGTTCTATTTGGTGACACTATTTGACGACATTCTCCGTGCTGACAATTCTCTGCTGACGCTTGGAACAGACAGTAGAGATTGATAGAGCTGGGAACAGACGACAGAGGCTGGGTACAGACGACAGAGGCTGGGAACAGATTCGGACAGACGGCTGGAGACAGATTGATAGAGGCTGGAACAACGAAAGGTGGTGTACAAATAGAGTCTGGAACAGACGACAATGGAGGTACACACGAAGAGTGGAAGACACAGGGGCTGACAACGATAGAGGCTGGAACAATTAAGGGCTGGATACATGACGAAGAGGCTGAAAGAGAAGACGGCTGGTCCAACAAGAGGCTGAACAGAGATAAAAGAGGCTGATAAGAGAAAAGAGGCTGGGAACAGACGACAGAGGGAGAACACATGAGGGGATACAGACAGAGGTGGATCGGAACAAGTGATAGATAATCAGGAGATACAGGAGAGAGACTTAGAACGCACGACAGAAGTTCGGAACAGATTACAGAGGCTTGGCACAGACGATAGTAAATTGATAGAGGCCTGGAACCTACGAAATTGGTGTGTCTGTGAACAAAATAGGTATGTCTGTGAACAAAATAGACTCTGATCAATTACTAGAGAGGCTCAAAACACCACTTAGAATGAATGGAAGACCACAGAGGAGGCTTTGACAACATGATAGAGGTTCGGAACACATTTTAGAGGAAGTGTAGAATACATGATGAGAGAAGGCTCCGAATAAAATAGAGAAGGATCGGAACACAATAAGACGTCTCAAAACACAATAGAGAAGGCTCGAAACACAAGAGAAAAAGATGTGAATACAATTAAGAAGGCTCGGAATATAATAGAGAAGAAATGGAACACAATAGAGAAAGATCAGAACACAATAGAGGAGGATCGGAACACAATAGAGGAGGATCGGAACACAATAGAGGAGGATCGAAACACAATGGAGGAGGATCGGAACACAATAGAGGAGGATCGGAACACAATAGAGAAGGTTCAGAATACAAAGAAGGCTCCGAGCACATCAAAGGAGAGTTCTGGGCACATGATGAAGACTCAACGTTGTTTAGAGGCGGCTCCAAACAACGTGATATAATAATAATAATAATAATAATAATAATAATAATAATATCTTTATTTTCTACATACTACTAGTACATGAAAGCCCCTTGTTATGCTGGCATTTCGGGCAAATTAGGTCAGTGTTACTTAGTATTCGCTACTTTATAATTGCTTTTTATTTGGAATATATTAACATTTAACATTGTCCAGAACAAGGTGTAATTGACAATATGTATTCACATGATTTGCCTTGATGGATAAGTGAGATATTAATATGTTTCTATACAATATTATACAAATTATTTTACGTAAATGCATTGTGTGTATGTATGCATGCATATATATATATATATATATATATATATATATATATATATATATATATATATATATATATATATATATATATATATATATATATATATATATATACACTATATATGGATATATACATATCATACCGAACATGTAAAACTTGCTATTTTGGCTTAAATAGCAACGGTCTTCTTGCTGAATAAGGCATGCAAAAATTTGTGTATGCAATAATTTCAAAAATCATTCTGAACCTAACGAAAATATATTTCATTGTGTTCGACTATTATTATAAATTATAAACTTATCTAAAATATATTTAGTTGTTAGGCTAAATTAGATTTTGTTATAATAAGATTAAGTAATTCATGTTTTAAAATTGTTAGATGCTGCTCAATATATATAATATATTATATATATAAATAATTAGTAAGGTTAAAAGTACTATTTAAGACAAAAATACCTTGCAACAGCATTAAAATACCTTCTAATTCGGTTTAATGCACGAAAACAGGACCACTGTATATGCAAGATAACAGCAAAAAAAAGAATTAAGGTTGTGCTATCACATTATCAAGGAACTTAAAAGGAAACATAAGTCCTTGTCATGTTTTCTTTATAGTTCATGTAAATTATCTAAAGTTATTTATTTTCTGAATTCTTCTTGCATATTATTAATATACCTGATTTACTATGATCATTATTTCTATATATATATATATATATATATATATATATATATATATATATATATATATATATATATATATATATTTAAATGTATAAGAGAAAATTTAAGAAAGGACTTAATTTTAAATGCGTTCTTGCTATTTGACCAGTTTTACCTATTCGGCACGACGGCAGGACCACCATATCCTACAAAGATTACGCACCCAGCAGAGTTAGGTGTTGTACCGTGATCCGAAGGCATACGATGGTGTGGGTGCCTCAGAGCTAATTTCTGACCCGCTGCTGCCTCAGCTACGCCCCAGCGCTCCTAGTTACAAAGGATATGCTGATTCAAGCATTATTTCCCTTCCTTGGCAAACTGTAAACAGGAAGCAATACAATATGCTTGATATCTTGTTGTCTGGGCATAGAGGATAGTTTGTGCTAACCTCAAATTGCAAATAGTGTGCGCAGGGTTTTCCTTACTCTTCCTGCTACGGTTAAGAGAGTCATCTTCTCTCATTAACCCACATATGGTTGCAACACAGGTCAGCCATGACGTGACTTACTTGGCGCCCCGGTACAAACATGTGTTACAAATTAAACATGTTGATCAGAAGCTAGATGACATCTCTTCCTGAGAGGGTCGTTCCTCAGGGCTAAAAGGGCTGAAAAGGACTGAAGGGGGTTGAAAATTTCTCCACAAACGTAGTGAATTTTTGCTCACCATGAGGCAGGCCAAAACAACACGGGTTCGAGCCCACTGCTAGACGCAGTGTTGTTATTGATATACAGTGGTACCTTACTTACGAGCTTAATTCGTTCCAGACGGCTATTCAAGTGCCGATACCGAAGGAATTTGTTCCCATTAGAAATAATGAAAATTAGGTTAATCCATTTCAGACCCCCAAAAATACACTTACAAAAGCACCTACAAAAATACACTTACATAATTGTTCGAGTTGGGAACTTCTCGTAAGTAGAGGTACCACTTTTTTTTTTATAATATATATATATATATATATATATATATATATATATATATATATATATATATATATATATATATATATATATATATATATTTATATATATATAACATGTATGTATATGAGAATTTACGTTAATCCCTTTTTTTTAATGATAAATTATTCTTGACAGGTGCTGTGCAGGCTACAAGGCGCCTTAATGACCTAGTGTGGTGGTTAGGTTTTAAATTATGTTAACCTTCTTGAGTTAAAAATATGATGTGTGAATTTTAAAATAAATACAAAGAATATAATTGTTTTGCAAAAAATAATAATATTCAAATTGTAATAAGCATAACAATACACACAATATAAAACTGGTATATACAGTGTTTATGATTATTATAAGCATCATTATATTAATAATAATGAAATTGGTGATAATAGTATTAATAAAATTTATGATAGTAAAATTATTATTATTATTATTATTATTATTATTATTATTATTATTATTATTATTATTATTATTATTATATTAAATACAAATATAATGTTAAAGTTTAGTTCAGGTCTCTCTCGTGCATACACTCAGACCAGGACTGTACGAAGCTGCACGGAATATTACTGAAATATAATCACCAGTTACGTTTTATGCTACACATATTAAGAGTTAATTAAACTAAGATGATATCCTCGTGCTCTTGAATTATCACTCTTGTTTTGCCTCTGTTACCACCTGCTTCTCCCTCACTATCTTGACCTTATCTGCGTGGAGCCTAGACAAAGATAAAGCTTGCTAGACAGTATAGTTTTTCTCAGCAGATATCCTCGATAGAGGCCGTAGGTCTTGCGTCATCGGATTCCCTTATTTAGGATATGAGTTTTTCGTTCTTGCATTTATTTTACAATTGGGTTATTATATGATTAAAATGAAGCAGCATTTAAGATAACAGCTGTTATCCTTCCACAGCTGATTTCAAGGCAGTGGAACAATAACAATAGCTTTATTATTATAGCGATAGCTTTATGATAAGCAATTAAACGCTTGTGCATGTAGGTAACGAGGTTAATTAGGAACTAGAGGTGTGCCTAAGCTTTAATATAGTTAATCGATAATTTTTGTGTTCAAACGTGTCATTTGAGGAATGAATGAGCATTGGTCGAGATGGGCACAACTATAGTTAATCTGTTGATGGCTGTCCATTGTTCGGTTTAATAGCTGTTTTTGTTTTCTTTTGGGAGGAGCTGTCCACGAAGATCATTTAGGGGACCTCGAGAACATTGGCAGTGTACAAGACAGTCAAGTTACCAACATATCTCAACATGGAAAGATCTATTGAAATTATGAGTCCAACTGGTCGAGTCTGACGAGGACGTGTAAGGTCCTCATCTCATCCACAAATGGCGTCAGCTTGAGGAATGTATGCTCATGGTGTGATAATACTTGTGTCTTGTGTTGCTCCTTCACACACACACTTTTGCAGACCCTGTTGTTGAGCAAGAATGAGATGCGCCTAAGCAGGGCAAGTTTCTTGGCTGCTTTGCTTGCAAGATTCATCGCTTGATTTCCGTATTCATTCCTGAGTCACTATGTACTCTGACTTGAAATTTTAATCACATAGAAAAAGTCCACCTATATTCTTGGGTAGAATAACAGTTAAGCCCTTTTAAATTATTGTGGGTCTTTAGTATAATTTCAGGGAGTAGAATAAAGGTATGGAAACACAGACTTATATAAAAATATAAGAAAACAATTTTAATTTGAAAACTGAAATTATTGTGATGCTTAATATTTAATATTATGAGAAGAGGTAAGAAGCAAGTAAACAAAACTGACTCATTTAACAATGCAAACTACTGACAATTTGTTGTCAGCAGCCAGGAAATTAACACTCACTTAATAGGCAATTAAACATTGGTGAATAAAATTAGATATATAAAGCAATCCAAATGATTTTATTCAGTACATGCACACAAGGTTATTATTTTTAAATTTATGGATGCACATCAGTGAATATATCAATTTAATGTACTCTAAGAACCCTGACATGCATATGTACAGAAAACCAATTTAAAACCATGTCTCACTAAGAAAATAAGCTACAACTCGGTGGTATGTAGGTACCAATTTTAATTGTAAAAAATAATTATGTATCTTATGTTACTTGTAAAAATATCAAGGCACATATAGGTCTGCGTGCACCAGCACCTAATATGCCTTAAAAACTCACAAATAATAATAAACATGCAGCTAGAAAGCCCAAACAAACCTCACCATCTATTCTAGAATTAACTGTATCAGTATACACTTTTCTACACCTTTAAAAATATGCTTAAATTGAGGCCTGCCAGTGCAGGCATCCGAAACACATCTGCCCACAAATATTAAGCAGCCACTATGCCATGCGAGCAATGAACATTCCTCACCATCCGCCAAACTGCTTATAATTGGCGAATCAAAACATCAGAAATACCGCCAAAGCCAATAACAACCACTTATAGTTAATGAAATACACTCTATATTATATTTCTAGAATGGCTGCGTACGTGACGTCCAGTTGCTGTGCTGCCATGCAAGATTCAACTTGCTCACAAAAAAGTCTAAGATTACAGTATCATTACCAAAGTTATAACATAGAAAATATAATATATTTTATGCCTATTTACGTTCCAGCTTTGTATGTAAAAAGTTACTAGGAAAAAAATATATATTTAAATAGATATATACATTCATATATATTGCGACAGTAATAGTTTTTATTAGCCTTTACCCACAGGCTCATTACAAATATCATTACTAGAGACACTGTCTAGTACTTTCTCAAATGCAACCATAACCTGGCACCACTTGGCACAGCCAGTCATAGCAGCAACTTGGAAGATGTAGTAATATGTCTGAGAGTAGTAGGTATCTCCTTCCTTGTTTAGGTAAATGTTTGTTGAAGTGATTTACATTGGTTAGGGATTCCAAGATTAGGTGAAGTGTCTTACTTAGGGCATCAACTATCAAGGGCCCAAGAACTTTCCATTGTGGTATAAACCGAGGTATAAATGAAACCAAAGATTCATGGTGTTCGTAGTTTTTTCAGGTCATAATATCGTATCTCTTCAAAGGAACATCAGAATCACTTGTGTACATCTGCACAACTATGTAACCCCTGACTATATAACTATATAACTAATATAGTTATATATTAGTGAATTACATTAACCGCTGTCTTACATAGCCATTATTTACCCAAGAGTTAACAGCTTACACAGGTCATTATTTATTACATTTCAACTATATTTGCCTGATTCCATAAAGAGGGTCCTTTTTCTTTTGCTAAGCAGCGTTGGAAGATTTAAGTCAATGGATAGGTTAGGTAAGATTTGTCTGGAAACAGATTAAGTGTTTTCTGACGCGGGTTCTAGTCATATGATGACCCGCCACTGGAGCTTTTGGGCATCTGACCGAGGCCTTCCGCTGGCTTACTGGTTCACAAGTCACTGGAGATACTACCTGGTTAGTACATGTACAGTAGTGAAATGGCTCCCCATCGCAGGATTATCTTGTTTTGGCAGCACTGTTTGAGTGGCTCAGTTCATGGTTAGGAAACCAAGCATCTTTTCCAGCCTAAATAGTCGGGAGATTTCCCATTTAGTCATAATCTGCTGTGATTTAGCGTCCATGATTCGGAATGGATTATAGATATTAATTTAGAGTGACTCCATGACTTAATAAAATTAGTTTCTTTTTTTACTATATTGTGATTATGAGATCTGTAAAATTAAAATTAACACTTAAATAATAATCAAGGTTTCATCCTTTGTTTACAAGTATTGAGTCATGATTTAAATTGTTCTTGGTCATTTAAAGTAAATCACATGGTTCTAATCTTTGTAAAGTTTGCAGCTTTCTCTGCAGGCCCAATTTTGGACTTCTTTTCCTTTCACTCTGAGTAAATGTGGAATTGAGTCATCGATTTAATATTTTTCTTGGTCATTGAGTAAGAATCACCAGGTTTTGGAGCCCACTCTTCCTGATAACAGTTTTCATTGTCTGTTTCTCATCTACAGATGACCTAGTGTTGGACTTCGTTCCATTCACTGAGAGGATAATATGTGGAGGTTCGTGTTGTTGGTATAGAGAAGTTGTTTGTACCTCCTCCATCCCTTGCATGTAGCATCAGCTATGTACATGCAAGGATGCATCTGTGCAAAGATCTATTGTGTAAGAGGTCCACTAGGTGATTGGCGAAGGCGTTTACTATGCTGTAAGCATCACTATTGAAGACGGCATCCCATTTAGTGCTTACAGGTAAGTTCTCAGCAAACTGCTGGTCATTTTTCAACCTCCCTCAGCCAAATAACTCACCGGAGAACAGAAAGCTGTCTCTTAACCTCCCGACAGAACACTAAATATCAAACATTAATTAATCCCAATTGACTGTAATATTTCTTAAATATATCCCAACCAAAAGTAATATTCATACACAATACTACGGGGGTTAATATTCCACTATAAACATTACTTCTTACACAACTATGAAAATATGGAGAACACAGAATCATAATGAAAGGTGCACTTAAAGTCAGCAGTCAACTACAGCTCCTATATAAACCTCCACCGAGGCCTAAGTCTCTTGTCTCTGTCCTTCCTCCACGAAGGCTGAACCCCAGTTCTTGGTTCCATGGCTTGCTTGTTCCTTTAGCCAACTCTTCTCCCACTAGTATGAAGGAGCAATGTACCCAGGTTGTACACACTCCCACATTCCAAACTCATGTGAACGGAATGGGCTGGACTCTTATTACATCATCGACGGGCTGGCTATGTATATGGATAGCTTCTTGTAGCCCAGCGTCACATACATGTACAAATAACCCTCACCTGGGAGACTGAAACTTACGACGACGTTTCGGTCCAACTTAGACCATTAACAAGTCACACATAGAAGCGAAAGGGTATTTGTGTATTGTTCCAGTTACATTATTGTGACTTTATTCTTCAAACACTGTTGGTCGAGGAAAAGCCAGAGATAATGGTGAAGAAATTTTAATCCATCCTTCTAAGGAAACATTAGTAATATACTATGATTCAAAGCAAAATGGTGTTTGAGGGCAAGCTTCCTGTCACTGTTTTTTTATTTTTATTTTTAAGTTAAAAATACATCAGCAGTGTGCTCAGTGGTTCCCGTTTTTTGTCCGCGCATCATAACATAGTCACCCCTTTATGCATATTGCATTAATTGGTGTTAATGTATGATACAATTGTTAAATTGTTTAACTGACGGCAATAATGGCATATCCTAATTTAAAAGCCATTTGTAGAGAAACTGGCAGAAGTTAAGCTTTAGAAAACCAACTTTGGTGTTAAGACGGATTCAGCAACCCTCTTAATCAAAGAAACTTGGTTTGTCCCACTCTATTCTGTTGATCAGATTTCCCCATGCTATTACCTTCCATTTGTAGTGGTGTTGTGGAGAGTCTGCTAAATTATCCATCTAAAAGTGAGTAGGTATCCACACTGCTAAGGATTTACGTCCAGCACACATATTAGTACGAAGTCTTTATTTTGATTAGTATGAAAAACATTTTAAGGTTGTAATTTTTTATTAAAACACGAGACAACACCTCAGTTATTGACTGCTTGTATCGGCTTATCCATGAGACGTAACCAGGAATTTTAATAAAATTCTCTAGATAAAATTCTCCGGACGATGAGTTTTACAAAACTGTGTAATGAGCCCTTTATTTTGGCAGACAATATGTTATCACATGTTCAATCAGCAGGTTGGCACACATCTTGACTGGGCTGATCTATGTGGTGGTTGCAATGCTGGTGAAGGACTCTTGATCCAAGGAACTGGGTTGCCCTGCTATGTGGACTAAACCTGATTACTTCTTTATTCCCAGGTGATTTAGATTTTGTCACTAAAGTAGCTAGTTTATGTGCACCCTATATCCATTCTATGGACGGTAGAACAAGAGCATATGGATACACAAAAGGGCTAGGAATCAGGCCCCAAAATGGTTAACAGGAGTACATTCTTTTGGGACCTAGTTCCTAGGAGGTGTTTACACATTTATGGGTTTTACCCTCCCCATATATATATATACATGTATGGGGAAGGGTATAAACCCATAAATAAAAAATATATATTTCATTGTTTGTTTATTATTAAATTATTGTAAACTTATCTAAAATATATTTCATTGGATTAGGCTAAATAGCGCTAGTGATGAGAGAAGTATATCTTGGTGGGTGACGTGTAATCGTGAGTGTCGGATCAGAGATCCTGTTGGTGTGTTTGGAGATAACGTCTCTAAAAACTGTTGGTGCTGTGTGACCAGTTCCATTTTGCTGTGGCAGGTATCCAATTGATGTCTTCTGCTGTGGCAGTAATTACACTTGATGTCTGGCAGGCAGTCGTCGGTAATGTGCCCCCTTCGGTGGCAGCTGGAGCACTGCCTTGGTGCTTTGGAGAATGGTGCCCTAGTCTCCCAGCCAAGCCTCCAATTTAAAGAGCCTCCAACGTAAAGAGAATGCTTGAGGATAACAAAACCCTAAGTCACGGGTTCCGAAATTGGGGTACGCTGAGGGATTTTCAAGAGAGGCACCAGAGTTATAATTTGTTTTGCCGTTACTTTCATTATTTTTTTGTGACAGCATATTCAGTATTTTTAGACCAATATTAAGTTCCAAACCACTGAGAAAACCTTGTTTAATAATATAGTTCAGGGCAATGCTTACGCAGAAGTACATCAGGATTTATTGTTATTGAACAATACCAATGGTCGATGTGTCGATTAGGCATTAACACTATAATTAAGCCACTTTTGACTGACTAGTAAATGAAAATATTTTATGACTAGATTAACTATTTGCAGTAATGCCTAAATTGGTATATTATTTGAAAAAAAAAATGTATGCTCTCTTAATATGAAGATATTAACAATAATTTTGCAAGTGTCTTCATTATTATATTATGTATATTTGAATAAACATAGTTTTTGCTTCGCATATTTATTCTTTTTCTATTAGAAGAATACACTGTTGTACAACGAAACTATATATTCCTAAATTTTAGAAGAATATTGTTCTATCTGTATGTTTTTATCTCGGACATTACTTCTAGAAAGTTATTTTCCACATGTGTACGAAGGGGAACATGACTGGTAATACAAAACATTAATTAGTACACAATCAATACAAGTTTGGGAACCACTACTATAATCTAAGGGATTATAATATATAATGTAATTTTCAAACATAAAGCGTTAAATTGTGTTATTTACTATCTATTGGCCATATGTAAATTTTGGTTAATTTATGTTATCCTAGCTAAATCTAGAATACAAATACTAAATTTTTGTGAAGGCTTAAATTGGACAGAAATCCATGATTCGTGATGCGTGCGAAAACGTTAACCATGTTTGAGATTTTTGTCCATGTTGACATGATAGCATCATGCAGTTACTGCTTTTGTTGGCTGCACATTCATGCTGCGAATCCCTGTTCCACCACATTCAAATGTATTATGCCAAATTGTGACCCTACCGTCTGCATGTAGGAGCCGAAATCGCTATTCGTCTGACCAGGAGACGTTCTTCCGATTTCCAACTGTCAACTTTTGGTGAGCCTGTGCCCACTGTAGCCTCAGTTTCCTGTTCTTAGCTGACGGAGTGGAGCCTGGTGTAGTCTTCTGCTGCAGCCTATCTATTTCAAGGCTCGAGGTGTTGTGCGTTCAGAGATGCTCTTCCGTATACCACTGTTGTAATGCGTGGTTATTTGTATTACTGTCGTTTTCTTGTCAGCGTGAACTAGTCTGGCCATTATACTCCGACCTCTTTCATTAACAAGGCGTTTTCGCCCTCGGAACTGCCGCTCACTGGATGTTTTGTGTTTTCACACCATTGTCTGTAAACTTTAGAGACTTGTGCATGAAAATCCCAGGAGATCAGAGGTTTATGAGATATTCAGTCCAGCCAGTCTGACACCAGTTATTCAACGATGAAAGTCACGACTATCATATTTCTAATCATTTCTGATATTTGGTCGGAACAAGAACTGACATCTTGACCAAGTCTGCATGCCTTTAGGCATTGTGCTGCTGCCACGTGATTGGCTGATTAGATATTTGCATTACCAAGCAGGTGTACAGATCTATCTACTAAAGTGACCATTGAGTATATATATATATATATATATATATATATATATATATATATATATATATATATATATATATATAATGTGTATGTGTAAAACTGGTCAATTAAGAACTCACTAAAATTAAGTCATTTCTAAAATTGTCTCTTATACGTTTAAAGATATATTTTTTTCATTTATGTTAAAGTAAAAATTTATAATTTTGCACCAAAATAAACTTAGAAAACTTACCTAACCTTATTACAACAAGCGCAATTTAATTTAGTCTAGTCCAACTAAATATATTTTTGATACGTTTACAATAATTTAATAATAAACAAACGCAATGAAATATATTTTTTTCGTTAGGTTCAGAATGATTTTTGCGAAATTATTGAATACACAAATTTTCGCTTGTCTTATATGGCAAGATGAGCGTTGCTATTTAAGCCAAAATCGCAAGTTTTACCTAATCCCTTTCCCCTTCTCCCTTTCACTATCTTCATTCCATCTATTGTCCCCTCTCCCTAGCGAGTCTTCCCCACTATTCACTCCCTCATCTGTCCGCCTCCACTACTCTCCCCTCCCCAGGTGCGCCCCACTAGCTGCTGACCTATACTGACCTCGGGCTTTGTGTGGTCAGCAGATGATGGAAGCAGGCGTTAAGTAAGCCACAACGTCGGAGGCACGACCCCCATGGCTCATGCACGTTCGTTAATCAGGTACTTGTATGTTACCTTTATCCTATTTATCTACCTGTGAGGCAAGTGCCAGAACACAATATCTCCCAGAATGTATTATTATTATTATTATTATTATTATTATTATTATTATTATTATTATTATTATTATTATTATTATTATTATTATTATTATTATTATTATCTCTTTCTTCTCTCATATTCATCCTGATAACGTACCAATAAAGCAGGAGTTATGCATAGAAGGAAGGAACTTGCTAATTTTAATTCATAATTTTGAATGTCACTGCAATTAAATTAAAGCCACAATGGAGGAGGCAAACGCGAAAGTTCAATGCAAAATTAATTTCCAAACTCGGTCACTTCACCACCACCAAATTGTGCTGATGTGTGTGTCTCCTGTTCTTATTGTTACTGTGAGAGAGGACAACAATGGAAGAGCATTGTGTGGAGTAGCGGGTTTGCCCTTAACCATCCAATAAACATCAGGGAACAATATACTGTTAGTCACAAGCATAGAGAGATCCTTCAAATTAGAATCCTAAACGACGATTACGACGCACAAGCTGATGCAATCCCCTGTAGTAAACACGAGGTGGTGGTGGTAGCTACAGTGGGCGGTAGTAGTGGTTGATAGTACATAGTTGTAGTGATCAGTCATGGAAGAGGGTGGTGTTGTTGGGTGGGCAGTAGTAACTAGTGGTTGTGGTCGTGGTATAGGGTAATTTAGTATCAGGTAGGTGATAATATTAAGTAGTGATGTTGTAATTTTGGGTGGGCTATTCGAGAGGCGGGTGTTAGAAATGAATGATGGCGTTGGAGTGTGGCAGAGTCTTTTAAATTAACATAGATACACGGATATATTTTACCCCAATACTTGGGTACTTCTAGCTGGTATTAGAGTTTTTTTTTACACATGATTTAAGTGTTTTCTTAGACAGGGACTATAGTTATCTTACATAGGATATGACGTTTCAACAAAACTGGGATTTTCAAATACACTTTTCTCCTGGATGCTACCCACCATAGTCCGTTAATACACGGGTACTTATTTTTACGGCTTGACGCAATGAACACAATACATAATTCAGTGAGTGCAAAAGGACCAAGAATTTCAACATCATCCTTAAATACATAAGAAGAAGTTCCAACAGAACCCAGCTATCAAGACGAAACTTAATAAGTTCCTCATATCAGTTCTTGATCAGCCGGATTAGGTTTACGTTGGACTACATGTTGCTAGTACCAACAGCCTGGTTTATCAGGCCATCAATGAAAATACGTAGTTTGAGACCGGGCTGCGGCGTGGTGACCCCCGAAATTCTCCTCACGTAACCTACAAGCAAGTGGGTAGGGACAGTGAGAGCGTAAGGAAACTGGCCCACATATTTCTTAGCGAAAATAGTGAAGGCGAGTCGAATGCTCTCACCAGTGAGCTACGCGACACCTCTTTGATGGAAGGTTGTGGTGTCGGGTGTTGTAGCTGCTACAGGATTAGTGACACACTTGAGCCTTTCGTATAAGGGGTCCAGTTGTACTGAGACTCGATCCTGTTGCTCATGTAGTGGCCTCACTTTTAGGCTCACCCCTTGATATAAGGATCAGCATCGTAGATTCCAGTCTTCCAGTCGCATTAAAACGGTCGTATATCGCAAAAGAGATTAGTCTGTCCTTACATTTTATTTTATCCGCTGCATCTCCATGTACACCAACATGGAGATGCGGAGGATATATAACAGGATATGTAACAGTGGATATGTAACAGTGTGTACTGGACATGTATCTCTCGCACCTCGTGTGCTGTATATGCCATCTTTATATCAACAATGTATCTCTTAAATACCACGAACGAGTAGTATTGATCACTAGCATCATGGGTTCGACCCCTGGCTAGTGCAGTGTAGTTATTGTATATATATATATATATATATATATATATATATATATATATATATATATATATATATATATATATATATATATATATATATATATTAAGAATTTGTCTGAAAACCAAAGTATAATAATTATGAAACCGGATAAGGGAAATAGGGTTATTTTTATTACAGAGAGAGGATTATAAAGACAAAATACTTCACATTTAAATAATTATAAGAAATGAGTGTGTTCTTGAGGTCCAGATGACCATCCTTAAGAGAAAAAAAGAGAAAATTAATAGGTTTTAAGTAAGTTCGAGTCTGAAAATGTAATTGGCAAGGTCGTTTATTCTGAATTATTTACACCAAGATCGTTACCTGGTATTTATAATGGTTTACGCAAAGTTAATATGGACTGTTGTCCTATACGACCGATTACTTCAGCTGTTGGTACTTTCAAATATAAACTTTCTAAATTTCTTCTTCCTATATTAGCACGTGTGACAACTAATGTTGAAAAAATTTGTGATTTGACCTTTGATAAATGTGTATCAACAAGCTTCGATGTTAAGTCTTTGTTTACAGATGTACAATTAATATTTATTTTAAGACGATGGTCGTATTTAGAAATTTAATAGACAACAGCTTCATAAATTTCTATCAGTTGAAGTGACAGATTGTTATTTTTCATTTACTAGGAAGGTTTATAGACGGATGGAGTTGCAATGGGTTGGATGGGGTTGCATGACCACGGATGGAGTTGCATGTATACAGTGTGCCACAAATCACACTACAGACATGAACTCATTTACCATTTCGTCAAGTCGAACCAATATCACTGAGCTGGACACATTGGAGTCTCTCGAACCGTTATTACAGTTACTGTGTTTCTAGATTTTATTCTTCATTCTTTTTCGCTTTTCATTTACTTATATTGATTTGATGTTTAACGAATGTTTAGATCTGGTTCTCATAATTGATTTCCGCTTATTTTGTAGTGTCTTATGATTGGTGTAAGTTAACTCTGAAACTAGTCGTGAATATGTGAAGTTTCAACTGGTAGTGATTTTTTTCTTCGTAATATATATATATATATATATTAGTCAAATTTTTTATCAGACGTGAAAACCCTCCAGTAACATCTTTTCCAATAAGGTTCATTGATGTTTCTTCATAAATTATTGTTGGGATTGCTAGTGGTTTCTTGGTGATGATCTATTGTTGGTAGTGGTGGTGGTTTCTTTGTGATCCATTGAATTTGTTTTTTTATATTTTATTTAAGAACCATACAGGAGTACAAACATGGAACCAGAAAAATAGCAAATAATATGTGATCCATTGAATTAGACAAACGTAAAACACTTTGATATCTTTAATGCCTAACTGTTTTGCCTAAATTTTGGTAGTGCTTTGGTCGATGTAGAGAATGAGAGGAAGGGACAGTATGCTCACTGGTGTGTGAGTGTTTTGCATCTTAATGAAGGAGGAGTTAATGGTCGAGTTGATGAGGAAGATACAAGTGCAACACTTACGTATCTTTATTGTTGAGTGGACAATGAAGATGCATAAGTGTTGCACAAGTGTCTCATCAAGTCGGTATTGTATACTGTTTATAATATGAAGGGTCTTGTTCGTATGCTGACAGTTTACAACAGTACAACTGTGGATGGTCAGGCGATATAACACACCAGGTAGCAGGTGATGAGTGTGTTAGGTAAGAGAATATTAGTTTAAATTCGTCTCCCAGATGTTGTATAATCCTTACGGACGTAGCGTTTTACCACACTATAGCAAGAATAATAATAATAATAATTGATATAAATTGAGTTAAGGGGACAGGTATACAGTAATGGGCACATTGTCACTTGTTTGAGGGTTGAAAACATGGCGAACCTGGCCTAAATAATATGTGGCTATGTAATATATATGTATAAAATATATATGTAATATGTATGTTACAGACTAAAAGGTCTACAGTTCATTAGAAATTATTTGGGAGCATGAGTGTTGATATGGCAGGGAGCGGACACGGGTGGGAGGTTTCGGGAGGAGATGGGGAGTGGTGGTCGTGATTATTCCTCGGGAACTGAAGGGGAGGGTAAGGGTATAGCGGTATTCCAGCTGGTCATTACATCTCAGGGGAGGGTTAAGGAGTGACGGGGGTGTTCCAGCTCCTCAACACATCGCTTGTGAGGAGTGAGGAGTGTTGCAGTTACTCAGCATATCTCTGGGGAGGGTTAAGAAGTGGGGAGGGGGTGTTCAAGCTGCTTGTCACATAACTGGGGATGGTTGGCGGGGTGTCCCAACTGTTCATCACTGGGGAGTGGGAAGGGAAGAAGGGGTGTTCCAGTTGCTCATCTCTGGGTAGTGGGAAGGGGAGAGGTGTTCCAGTTGCACATCACTGGGGAGTGGGAAGGAGAGAGGGGGTGTTCGTGTTGCTAGTCACTGAAGAGTGGGAAAAAGAGAGGGGGGGGTGTTCCAGTTGCTTATCACTGAGGAGTGGGAGGGGGAGAGGGGGTGTTCCAGTTGCACATCACTGGAGAATGGGAAGGAGAGAGGGGGTGTTCCAGTTGCTCGTCACTGAGGAGTGGGAAGAAGAGAGGGGGTCTCCAGTTGTTCATCACTGGGGAGTGGGCAGGGAGAGAGGGTATCCCAACCTGTTCATCACTGGGGAGAGGGGTGTTCCAGCTGTTCATCATGGGGAGAGGGGTGTTGCTTAACTGTTCATCTCATGGGGAGAGGTGGTGTTCAGCAACTTTGCTTCATCATGGGGAGAGGGGGTGCTCCAGCTGTTCATCATGGGGAGAGGGGGTGTTCCAGCTGTTCATCATGGGGAGAGGGGGTGTTCCAGCTATTCATCATGGGGAGAGGGGGTGTTCCAGCTGTTCATACTGGGGAGAGGGGGTGTTCCAGCTGTTCATCATGGGGAGAGGGGTGTTCCCACATCTCTAACACTGTTATGGTTCCTCAGTGTCGAGTAGCACCACAAACAGTGCCACTCACGGGAAATATAGTCCTTGATGCCTGTTAGGGGATCTTGATGAAAGGAATTGACCTGTTTTTCCCTTCCAAAGATTCTTCTCCTTGGTTTCTGGATGATGGTGCCCTGGCTGGCACTACAGACTCTCTCCTAGATGACATCAGACAAACAGAATACATTGGAGAGAGCCTGGGCCTATCTTAAACCCCACTAAATGCGAAATAGTTTCTACTAATCGACAGATCATCGAGGACATTAGTACTGTTTTGCAAGGACCACGAGCCATCTTGGGACCAATGTTATTGAACTGATTCAAAACAAAAAAAATCTCAGACCTCAGAGCGATGGAAGGCAGGATGAAATACATTGATACACATGAGGCCTTCTACCTACTCATCAGGTGCCTCTTCCTTCCAAAACTTGCAAACTTCTTAAGATGTTCCCCAGCCTTCGGCAGTCCGAATCTCAAGGAATATTACTCCCTCCAAAAAACCATGCAAGGAGTGTACTGAATCATTCCCTGATGATGGACAGTGGTTGCAAGCCTCACTTCCAGTTAGGCTTGGTGGCTGGGAGTACGCAAATCCTCCTAGATTGCCCTACCAGCTTTCTATCCTCCTCCATAGCGTCAAACGAGCTAATAAAACAAATTCTCCTAAACAACCAAGGTGACTTAGCAAGAATACAGGATCCTAACTGCGGCAGTGCCATCGCCGAATTTGACTCTCGCTGCTCAAGCACCAAAACCTAGTCCAGCACTGGCAAATAAAGAGTGCAACTGGGATGGCCCAATCGCTGGAAAAGGTGCATGACAGCATGCTCAAGGCTGCAACATCCACCAGGGCTACTGCCCGTCTCTAATCTGTGAGTGAACTTCACTCTGGGGACTTAATCTAAACAGTTCCCATTTCACCAATGAGAACAAGCTTCGACCCACAAACCCTCCATATTGCAGTGGTTCTCCGCCTCACTGCTCCAATCCACATGGAATATATGTGTATTTGCGGCGATGTACAAGCGGACCAATGTGGTCTACATAGTATAAACTGCTCCAAAACCTAGGGCCGGTACGCAATACACAATGAAGTAAATAACATCATAAAGAGGTGCCTTGCTACGGCAGGATGCCCAGCTGAGAGAAAGCCCCGATCCCTAGCATCCAGCAAAACTCAGTCCTACAAACCGCCCCAACGGGATCACCATCTACCCTTGGAAGAATGGCAAGCTTTGAGCATGGGACTCTGGCTGACACCTACATCCTTCACAGTGCCGGGCAACGGAGAGGTGCGGTGGATCATAGGGAGGAGTAAAAGATCAGCTACCAAAGAAACATAGGTCATCAGTATCAATTTGTCCCCTTGGGATCAGAGACCTAGGGACCATGGGGAAAGAACGCCACATGTTTGCTTAAAGAACTGGGTTCCAGATTCATTTACACCACCAGGGACCCAAGGACGGCCACTTTCATGTTTCAGCGTCTCAGCGTGGTCATCCAGAGGGAAAATGCTTGCTGCATAATTGTCTTGCGTCCAGCTTCAGAGGAGCTGGAGGAGATTCATAACCTTTGATATATTGTCTGTGCTTTTTAAAATAAATGATCCCTAACCTTAAAAAAATAATATATATAAATATTTATGGGGTGATAGGAGAAAACTAGTGCTCTTGCTTCTCCGAAGCTAGGGAACTAGAGGTGCTCTTATATATATACCTTATCAACTGATGTGGCCTCTTCTAAACAAAATTACTTGTTTCCATTAATGTCGGTAAATGTTCCTGTCCTAAATAAATGATGGCTGCTAAGGTGATGTAGGTTTAGAAGACTTTATTGTAGTGTTAGTTGTATAGGATATGTTGTAGTGGTAGAAGTCACACACTAAACCGGTGTGTAGGTAAGTCAGCATATGAAATGGTTGAGGTTCGATCCTCAGTGCACTTATCGTTAAACGAAAGCGCTAGTCTTGCAGTCAGCCAGACCAAGGATGTTTCATGATAATGTCTACACTCTCAATATGTACTCACCGATTTGTTTGCGGGTTTGATGTGTAGCTCCTGGTTCTACCGGCTAGACCACTTAGATCGGCATTACTAACATCTAGCCTTTGTATCTTTTCATATCTACCCATGAAGCTGTGTATTGAGTTTGCCTCCAACACTTCCTCATCCAAGTCATACTAATGTTCAACCACCGAGAGACTAAAGAAATGTATCTTTACATCCCAATGGTTCATCTGTGTCTTCAGCTTCCGCTTGTGCCCCTTTAATCCTGGTCCAATTAAATCAATATTTGTCCTTACCTGCCCTTCAGGTTTTCGTATGTCATAATCATCTCTTCCTTTGTCCTTCTCGCCATAAAGGTCGTCAGGTTCAGTTTCTTTAACACCTCCCCACAGTGCATTCATACCAGTTCTGGTTGCAAACCTTTGGACTTTGTCAAACATCACGTGCTTGATCAGGTTTGGGCTCCATGCTGGCGCAGTGTACTCAATGGTTGGCCTATCATATGTCGTATGTAAGGTTACGAGGGATTCTTTATTCAGGTTCCTGAATGTTATTCCGAGGTTTGCTAATCTTGCATATATACCTCTGACGTCATACAGTTTATATGAGCTTATGTTGATATGTTTGATGTTGCATAAACCTCCAGGTCCTCTTCACTACCTGATACTTGTAGCTTCTAGCCGCCCATGTATTGTCTTTACCTTCTCTAACTCGCATCACCTCGCATTTGTTTGGGTTGAATTCGAGAAGCCACTTGTTTGAACACATCTGTAGCCTGTTGATATGTGAAGGTGGGTGTGTTTGTGTGTGTGCTGTGTGCATGCTTGCAGGCGGGCGTGCAGGCGTCCGTGTGCGTCTGGTACACGCCACCAACATGCAATTATTATTATTATACTCATAGAGAAACTCTAAACCCGTAGGGGTCATGCAGCTTATAAGAGACAAATCTTCAATAGAACCTTTAAATGAAACTGTCCGAACACGATAATAACACTTCGTCCTGAGACAGAAAATTGGGTCTTTACGAGTGTCAGCAAGAGGGTAGGCGAAACTTTATCATTTTTATATTTATTTATTTTTCCTAATACATATTCTTACTAGAATATATCTTGTCTTAATATATATACTTCAGTGGTTTGTACAACATTCGACGTGACTTGGCTAAAATTAGCTTGGTAGTGTAAATTCCCGGGGTTGAAATTTTCCCCTTGGAAGGTGTTAGGTAAGATGTTTATTGATTGAAATTTGGTGGTAGACAGACCCTTATGGACTCAAACATGGTAGTAGATAGACCTTAAAGATATAAACCAAGTACTAGACAGACCCTTCATAGATAAAACCTTGGTGGTAGAGAGACACTTATTGATTCAAACTTAGTATTAGAAAGACATTTATAGCAAAGAAAGAACATTGTATTCAAACAATGTTTCACTCAGGGCTTTATGACATGCCATGATCAAGTACACTGATCAACGTACATTGGTCAGCGTAAATTGATAAAGTACGTTGATCAAGCACACTAATCAGGTACCTGGTCCAAGCAACTTGACCAAAAAAACATGATCAAATATCTTGACCAATCACCTTGATCAAGCAGCCTGTGAGGTGTCACTTAGTATAAATAATATTTGTCTTTACAAAGTGTCTTTCTTCAACAATTTCTCTGTTATAAGTTATTGTTCCACAGACTGAAATCTATCTAGTTATATTCCTTCTCAATCATTCACTGCTTTTGGGGAATTATTGGTTCCGTATAATATAATCAGCGTTCATTAGCAACTGCGCTCCTGCGCGGATGCCCAGCAGCCAATGAAGTGCGGCGCAATGATTGCTGAGGCCAAGCAATAATTTGCGAGGTAGCGTAGAAATTCTTGAGGCCGCGCACATTGTTCGTGGTGACAAAGCTGGTTGAGTCGGTGATTTTTTTTTTTTTTGTCTATGAATATTTCAATTATTTCTTGCTGCATATTCTGTCTACTTCATACATACCTGTATGAAATAGAAATGTATACAACTGTGGGTATATACAGGATTGCCTTGTATTTGTCTCTGTTCATTGTTCCTTCAACAATAACAAGCCGTCCAGGGCCTTTAGCGGTAAAACTACCCCAAAAATCTGAAAAAGTTCGCCTTTGCTCCGTTTCACTACCACTAATCTGTACCCATATACTTCAAAATACGCCTCATCTAAATATATAACTTTAATCGATTCATCTGTTGTCCATCCCTTATGATCGAGTGCCCACTGCAGCCGTTTTTTTATTAACAGCAGCAGTCAATAATTGTTTCTTTACCGGCTTTCTGGCAGTTCTGTCAGCTTCAATGAGCCTTTCGTTGAAGAATCAGCATTTTGCCAGGTGAAGCCAAATATCTCTTTAGATCTTTGTTGGTTTTCTTGGGATCCTTAACACTATTTCTTACCATAGCCTTGTCATCGTGAGGTGTTTTCTTGCATTTTCTTCCACATCTTCCTCGAAGCAGCGCTCCACAATCAGTGTTGTCAACTCTTTTCAGAATCCGACCAACAGTTGACTTTGCTAGGCTCAAATTCTCAGCGACCTGTCTGATACTCAACTCAGCATGTTTTCTAAGATCTACAATACTCGCACGCTTCCTAGGTGCATCATCCATCATGAACTGAAATGGAGAATTTGGCGAAACCACATTCACTCACGGAGCACGCTTGGAGGAATAGTCTTACAGAACAACAGCTGTTGTAGCACTGACGAAAGTAGCAGGGTAACACTTCAAGTGGATGGTAGCCAGAAGTCGTTAGCAAATTCTTCCTAAAAGAAGAGAACCCAAACTACATTAATTAAGACGTAGACTAAGACATATGAGATAATAACAAAATTTACTCCTGTCCCAATTAATTTGTGCACTACTGTACATCAATACTATATTGTTATTTTTTATCTGTAGCTCCTGTGTATACGTTCATTGCAATATACCACTATACCAGTGCTCCATAAAGTGTTAGGTTACCTGTCACACATACGTTCGTACTGTGTTTCCGCGTATGTGCATATAACATTCCGCTAATCCATTGAAAAAAACGTTAGAGGGTATATTGATAAAGAGTTATATTTATTTATTTATTTACTGAGGTTACAAGTGATGGTTAACACCGACAAGTAAAACGGAGGCATAGGCCTTATTAAGGAGATGTTTCGCCATCAGAAGCTTTATCGAGCCAGTGGACTGACATAGCTTCCGGTGGGTGAGACGTCTAATTTATAAATGTCCTAGTTAATGGTCAAAGTTGGACCGAAACGTCGTTAAAAGTTTTAGTCTCCTCTGTGCGGGTTATTTGTTCCTGTCACTGTATTTACCTTTTCAATTTTGACTGAAATGTGTTTGTCTTATATATTTTATGTTTAGTATATAAGTAAATATTATTCTTTGAACGGAAAAGAGTTTGAAAATGGTGGTACTGTTGTAGTCACAGTGGTGGTGGTACTGTTGTAGTCACCGTGGTGGTGGTACTGTTGTAGTCACAGTGGTGGTGGTACTGTTGTAGTCACAGTGGTGGTGGTATTGTTGTAGTCACAGTGGTGGTGGTACTGTTGTAGTCACAGTGGTGGTGGTACTGTTGTAGTCACAGTGGTGGTGGTACTGTTGTAGTCACAGTGGTGGTGGTACTGTTGTAGTCACAGTGGTGGTGGTACTGTTGAAGTCACAGTGGTGGTGGTACTGTTGTAGTCACAGTGGTGGTTGTACTGTTGTAGTCACAGTGGTGGTGGTACTGTTGTAGTCACGTTGGTGGTGGTGGTGGTACTCTTGTAGTCACAGTGGTGGCGGTACTCATGTAGTCACAGTGGTGACGGTACTCTTGTAGTCACAGTGGTGGTGGTACTCTTGTAGTCACAGTGGTGGTGGTACTCTTGTAGAGACAGTGGTGGTTGTAGAAACAGTGATATTACTAGTGCTTTAAAGACAGGTTTGGTGGTACTGTTTCTGACACAGTGGTAGTAGTATTGTTGTAGAGACGGTGGTGGTAGTAGTGTTATCGAGTCAGTGGTGGTAGTAGTACTATCAGAGGGACAGTGGTGGTGGTGATGGTGGTGAAGGTGATGTCGTAGCAAGTGCTGATTGTGTTGGTGATGGTGGTACTGTGGTAAAGACAGCCGAAGTAGTCTTGTTGGTAATCTAGCTACAGACAGTGACAATGGTCTTACTGATACTACCCTACTGTGACAGTGGTCTTAGTGATACTGTCCTGCAGTGACAGTTGTCTTATTGATATTGTCCTATAGTGACAGTGGTCATACTGATACTGTCCTACAGTGACAGTGACGGTGGTTTACTGATACTATCATACAGACAGTGACAGTGGTCTTACTGATACTGTTCTACAGACAGTGACAGTGGTCTTACTGATACTGTCCTACAGACAGTGATGGTGATGTTGCTGGTAATGCCGTGTTGACCGGTCATTTGTTTACGTTTATTATGCAAATCCCATAAATGTCGTCATTATCATTAAGACTTTAACATTCTGAGAAGAAAAACGTTCCATCTCTCAGACGATTTGTCTCATAATATTTCGGAAATGTTTGTAATTGAAAAGGAAGAAAATCTTGCTCTACTCTGAATATGAAAAGATAAAATAACTCGAGCTAAAGGAACGTCTGTAAAACCGTTTACGCCCTGAAATGAGAAGGAAATTTATTTCCGCTGATATACACTAAATTTTAGTTAAGTATAGTTGGACACTGTGTTTACGATAACGGGGCAAAACAAAGGGCTGATGACTATACAGATACTGATAACCTATCATCAGACACTATCCTTAAAATTCTGAAGTGGTTCTCTTTTGATGCCTCAGGAGTGAGACTTGATCGGGGAAGTCTCTCTGGTGCACACAGACGTCCACCATATTTTTTGACTGTACTAAATTTGATTCTTATAAAATCGAGGTTGTTTTAAATTACATAGTTAGAGTACCCAGGTTTAATTAAGCTTGGAAAACATCTCAATACATTTTAGTTTAACTTAAATAAAAAACTGGGAGCGAAAAATCAAATAATTTAAGTAAATTTTTCAAGATACAAAAAAGTTTTAGCGTTTATAAATCCTAGTAAGTATAAAATTATTTAAAGATTAAATATATATATATATATATATATATTGCTTCCCGGATTTGTAGTTTTCTTCATTTGTATTTTTCTTGAATCATTTGAACATGATCAAAAATTAGCATATAAGAAGGACGCCAGCTTACACGAAGGTCATGTAACAGCAACAACCAACAAGGTCTCCAGCAGCAAGGGTTAAATAATTACTCAACGAACAGCTTATCATCCAGGGTATATATACCAAGAGGTATGTATCTCTCACTGTGTATACACTGAGAACTTACTTTAATCTCTGTTTTGGTGATAAATCGTACTTGACGTTCGTGCGTGAGTGAATTGCAGATTTAACGACGCTCATGCTGTAGATAGTCCATAAACCTGAAAAAAAAATTTCTATTCCTTCACTTGAAATAGTTAACAAAAGCACTGCTTCTTAATGATAAATACCCAGAGAACAACTCTTTACTGACAAACACAGTTTAACAAGGACAGTAGATCCTGAATTTAGGTGAAGCTAATGCATAACGAACGACAGGAAAAAATCTTGGCCATTCGAAGGCAAGATGACTGGCCTTCAAGATAACACTGACACGCGGAACACCCACATAATTCCTCAGTTACCTTCAACCTTGTCATGTCAGCAATTTTTCGGCGGCGGACGGTCTGCACTCCAGTAATATCCTCCAGATCTGCCCGACTTCCAATATTTAGACACTTACTTGGATAAGCACTGTGCAATGAAAAGGAAAATACAAATGGTCCCTTCTCGACGCTCTAAGTCCAACAATGACATTAACAGCGGCAGCAGACGTTTTCTGGGTGAGGTACCAGCATCCTGGCATGGGCTGATTGACCGCCCGTTTGTTGTCGTGCACACAACGTTTGCCTACGTCTCACACACCTGCCACACGCACACCATCTCTTGCAGCCAGAGAAAAAGGCCTTAAGAGGGAAGGGAACTGAGTGATAGCGAGAACGAGAGCGACAGAGGTAAGGATGACCCAGCGAGAGGGAAAGGAATGAAGAGGGAAGATAAATACAGAGTTGAAATGGAAAGGTAATATGAATGTAGTGAATATGAAGCTCAGAAGAGGAAAGAAGAAGAGTAAAAATTTGGTCGGTGAAGCTTGGGAGAAGATGAAGTGAGAAGTTTAGGTAAGGTGTGGTGGCAGTGTCTGTAAAAAAAAGGGATGAGGGGACAAGGGGCATAAATATTGAAGGTGGAAGACTCGTTGTTTAGATAAAGAACAAATTTATTTCAGGTGATAACAGAAAAGACTTTCAGAGGAAAGACAAGTAAATGATAGAATGATAATACAATCTACGAATTCCTTCTTTCCCTGTTGGGGGAACTATTAGTTCCCTCAGTGAACTGGACACCAGGTATTTGGTATCTTAAGAAATCTTTCCCAAAAATTAATGCACAAATTACAACGGCCGTTCAGTAGTACCCAGAGGCAGCAAAGCCGCTTAATAATTCTCCTGGAGAGCGAAACGTTGCAACAGTAAAATGTCACATTAGTTGCACTTGTGTCCTTTTACCTAACATATTGTCGGTAATTCTGCCAACATTGTTACAAAGGTGCTGTTCATTCTTTCCTGTCTTTCAGGAAGAGTTATTTGCTGCATTTGTAAACACCTGTTACTGTGCCACTTGATGTGTTGTGGTGCCAGTTGGATGCAGGTGTTTGATGTTAGGTGGACGCAGGTGTTGTGCGCTATAGGTGGGTGCAGGTATATATATAGTGCATGTGTGTAACGTGACAGTTGTGTGCAGGTGTTGTGGCGCAGGTGCGAGGGGTGGCAGGTGTGAGTACACATGTAGTGGTGCAAGTGTGAGTGCACATGTAGTGGTACAGGTGTGTTGGGTGACAGATGAATGAAGTTGAGACAGGTGCGTGGGGTGACAGATGTGAGTGCATTTGTTGTGCTGCAGGTTTGTCGGGTAATAGATGGGTGCAGGTGATGTAGGGAGTCTGGGGTGAGAGGTGAGTGCATTGAAGCTGTTATGGTACCAAGTGGATGCATATATGTGGGGTGACAGAATGTGCAGGTGTTATGGAGTAGGTGTGTAGGGGTGACAGGTGTGTGTCGTTGGGTGTAGGTTTGCAGGGTGACATTTGTGTGCAGTTGTGGAGGCGATTTGTTGGAGGGGGGTCAGTTGCGTGCGTGTGTAGGTGTTAGTTGCGTGTAGGTGTTAGTTGAATGTAGGTGTTAGTTGCGTGTAGGTTTTAGTTGCGTGTAGATGTTAGTTGCGCGTAAGTGATGTGGTGCAGGTGTGTGAGGTGTTAGTTGGGTGCAGGTTTGTAAGGTGTTAGTTGCGTATGAGTGCTGTGTGCAGGTTTGCAAGGTGTTAGTTGCGCGTAAGTGATGCGGTGCAGGTTTGTGAGGTGTTAGTTGTGTGTGAGTGTTGTGTGAAGGTTTGTTAGGTGTTAGTTGCGTGCTGCAAGACTCAAGGATTTTTTGTCGCGTATTATAACCAGTTCTTACGTTAGTGACAGACTAAGGTAACAGGTCTCCTGAAGACTGTAGGGCAGCATCGATAAATGTACGAGAATCGATTAAAAACAATAAATGTAGAACGTATTTATTTATAATGAGAGCAGTAGATTGCAGAAGATTGTGTGAGTGCAACAAACTGTTGCAAAATATCAAAATCATTATCATTAATGAGTGGAGACGAGAAGCCTCTTCAAAATGCTAGGTTTAACTAAGATGAATGTTACTTAAATGAATTATTTTCAGAAGTTATATAAAATTAGACCTACATATATATCATACAAAATAAAAAAAATTGGGGAAAGTGCCTTATGTTGTGGACAAAATCAAGGCCTCATCTTATGGACCAAGTCAGTTGAATTATGATAGTTGAATTTTCTTGTCTTCTAAAACTATCGATAAGAGTTCATTTCAGATCAATATGGATATTACGAAAATGAGAAAAATATAAATTACTGAAATGGATGAGAATTATTGATAGGACGAAAGATGAGATTAGTGAATATAAAAAAATAGTTGGGTAGCATTGAAAATTGGGTTGAGCAAATATTCTGTTAGTGGGACGGATTGTGTAGGACCTGCTTAGTATGGGCCAACAGGCCTGCTGCAGTGTTCCTCCTTTCTTATGTTCTTATATCAATACTGAGGTGTGATGGGTGAAAATGAGCAAAGACCTGTCCCTTCACACGCGTACATAGAAGAATTACTTGTAAGAGTTAATAAGCCTGCCAATGAACACCATTAGACCTATATTTTAGGTTCAGAATTATTTTTGCGAAAATATAGCTTGCACAAATTTTTGCTTGCCTTATTCGGCAAGAAGAGCGTTGCTATTTAAGCCAAAATCGCAAGTTTTTACCTATTCGGCACGCCATATATGCATATAACTTATGTAATTCACTGAACAGGGTGGGGTTAAAATCCATGGCAAGGCAGGCCAGTGCATTATCCACTCTACCATCCGCCATAATAAGAGTCATTCATCTAGGTATATGTCTATGCACACTAGTAAGAACAACTTGAGCTTATGTAGTTACAGATGAGAAATTAAAAATAGGTAATTCCCCTCACACAAAGAAAGAGAGAGAAGAGAGAGAGAGAAAGAGAGACTGAGACACGAAAACAGACAGACAATTGACGAGGTCCCAGGGGCTCATCAGTCACAGTGATCGAGACAAAAGAATTGTTTTAGAATTATTATTATTATTATTATTATTATTATTATTATTATTATAATCAAATAGAAGCGCTAAACCACAGGGGTTATACAGCGAAATTGTTTTAGAACGTTATCGTCTCAAAAGAACACTAGTAAGCAGAGGAAACATTACTTAGGTTACTTAGAAAGTAGATTTTATAATTAACTCAAGAAATATTCACTGGGAGGATGACATTCATATATACTTGTATGTAACTGAAGATAAGTTGAGAAAATTAAAAAAAAAAAAATCAGAGAACAATAGAGAGATGGGCAGCCAACCTTTTGTATTTTAAATATTTAATGTTTTCCTGGTGTTTATTTTTTTTTTTTCTTATAAAGAAGAGAAAATGGAAGGAGAGCCACACCGTCATTACCAGTTGTTATCTGATCCAAATAGCTAAATGTACTAATGTATTTTTTTAAATATATATAATTTATCATTTAAAATGATAAGAGCACCCAGATCTCTGATGTTATTCTGTTTGTGTGCTTCAGGGGTCAGGTTTGGAATGCTCATTACTCTTATGTGTCTATTTTTTTTTTAGTCAGATTCCATGAGCTGCTCCCCTTCAGGTGGTATTGTGTCTGAAGTCTTCTTTCCCCGGCACACAGTTTCATAAATTTATACCTGTGTGGGTTGAACTCGATTAATCACTTGTTCGACCAATCCTGAGTCTGCCCAGGTCTTTCTTTTTATCAGGAATAATTACCTAGTTGTACTCACCTAGTTATGGTTAAGTGCCAATTCGAGTGCCAATTCTCAGCTTCTTGCTCCACCTTTTAACCTGCCTACTATTACCCGTTAAATACTTATCCTCAAGTAACCTCACTATTAACTTTCCGCCATGATAGTTGACCATCTCTAAGCAATATTTACATTTTGCTTTCCAATGGGAGACTCCTTAGGCTCGCTCTTCTGAAGTGGAATAGAGTACAGAAAATCCATTTCTTGTATGATTTCTCGAACAATAATTTTTAACTGGATTTTAATAAGTAAGATTGTTCGAATCTCCAACCAATTAGTCTAATTGTTAGCAAGTGTTAGTTGTAAGAATACATGCAAGATACCCGTTGTTATGGTGTGTTATTTTACAGCAGGGAAGCATTTACGTCAGAAGTTATGGAAAAGGCATAGTTTTGCCGAAGAGGTTTGTCTTGACAACGTTATGATCTGTTATGACCTTAACAGATCAAAACTTAGTCCT
Organism: Cherax destructor; assembly: GCA_009830355.1. NCBI lineage: Eukaryota > Metazoa > Arthropoda > Malacostraca > Decapoda > Parastacidae > Cherax > Cherax destructor. The sequence continues at coordinate 71,156 of WNWK01002146.1, read as the reverse complement.
ATTCAATAACAGCGAGCTCTGTAAGGTGTGAAAAATGGTATGGTGATACCGACAAGATGTACAGATCAGGACGTTTATTAGAGTGTATTAATATTGGTAGAATTACCGACAATGTTAAGTAAAAGGACACAAATGTAACTAATGCGACATTTTATTGTGGCAACGTTTCACTCTCCAGGAGCTTTTTCAAGACGGCTTGACGAAGCTCCTGGAGAGCGAAACGTTGCCACAATAAAGTGTCACATTAGTTGCATTTGTGTCCTTTTACTTAACGTTTATTAGAGAACTGAAGAAGCCGATAGTGGCGAAACGTTTCCTCTAATAAATGTCCTGAAATGTAAATCTGTAAGGTGTGATTTTTTTCATTACTGACGCAGCACTCCATTTGGCACCATATATCAGGATCCAGGAAAAAAAATTCAACCTAACCTAACAAATAAAATGTGACTTTTTTCCAATGATTGTTTTTCATAGCCAGAATTGTGGCTTATTTTCTGACTTTTTTTCCTGTGACTATTTTTCTAGACACCCATATATCAAGGTTGTGGTGCGGGAGAGGGAGGGAGGAAACAACCAGAGCCACAGTGACCTCGGTTTGTAGAAGAAGCACACTAACAGCTGATGACTTGATAAATGGTCCACTTCCATTTCTACGGCCATATGCTGTACTTTCTACAAGAGTGATGGATTGAACACATCGATTCCAGGCTGAGGGACTGATTACCTCAAACTCCTCCTCTCCTTACCCCTCTCTGCTTTGTATTGGACTGATGAAGCCACTGTGTGGCGATACGTTTCCTTAATAAAGATTCCCATATGTTGCATAAGTGTCTCAATCTTCAACTGATGACTTACATGTGAGTCTGTTCAAGTCAAGCGACTTAAAGAAACGCAATTGCTTACCTAATAGCGAAACGTTGTCCAAATAAGAGCGATCTCTGACATGTCTGTTTTTACCTAATCTGTCGGCATTTTTTCTCGCCGTCGAAGACATTCAGCTCAGCAGAGGTGGAGGCTCGATCCTCCATCCTCCTACAACTGCCTGGTCTCTGTACCAATCAGATGAAGAAGAGAAGATGAAAATATAACACGCTAAAAATTTCTAAGACAGGACTCGAGTCGAGATGGAAGAAAATTAGGGTTAGAAAATATATAAGAAAACAGTGGAATAAACTCCTGAGTAGAGTCACTGAAGCAGAACCTCGTGTAGCTTTAAACATAAGTTGGAGACGAACATGAGTGGGGTGAGTTAGACCTTCCTAGCATGGGCCAGTAGGCCTGCAGCAATGCTCCTGCTTTCTTAAGTACTTATGCTCTTATAATCAGAGGAGAAACAGAGGGTAAGAGTTGGGAATGGAAGGAGAGAAAGGGAAAGGGGAAAAAAATATAACATGAGAGTGAGCTAACAGTGAAGGAATCCGTGACAAGTTATTATTGATTGTTATTTTCAGCTTCATTAACCTTTAGTCGAGAAACTAAAACTGGTGTAAGAAATATGGAGAGTAATATATGAGACATGAGGGGGTGAGGAGGTCACTTCTTTCACTTGATTTACGTTAAACAAGACTTCTTCAACCCTTCCACATTCTTGTCCTCTCCTCTCCATTCCCCATCCCCCATTTTCCTCTCCCCTCCTTCGCTCCTTTACTTCCCTCTCCGCTCATTCCCTCTTTTTCCCCCTCCCTACATCACTCCCTCTCCCTACCATGTAGTTCATGTAACTAAAAGGAAATTTTGCACTAGCAATAAAACTGATGTATTGAGAGAGAGAGAGAGAGAGAGAGAGAGAGAGAGAGAGAGAGAGAGAGAGAGAGAGAGAGAGAGAGAAAGAGAGAAAGAGAGAAGAGAGAGAGAGAGAGAGAGAGAGAGAGAGAGAGAGAGAGAGAGAGAGAGAGAGAGAGAGAGAGAGAGAGAGAGAGAGAGAGAGATACTAAGAATTATTTTGTATTAATATTGGTAGAATTACCGACAATATGTTAAGTAAAAGGACACAAATGCAACTAATGTGACATTTTAAGGCTTTGACATTTTAACGGCTTGACAAAGCTTCTGGAGAGCGAAATTTTGCCACAATAAAATGTCCCATTAGTTGCATTTGTGTTCTTTTACTTAAGAATTATTTTATTCATGGCGAAGCGCTAACCCCTTAAGGATATACAAGTTAATTAAATATGTTAGTAATCCGACAAATTTACGTCTATACAGCCTACAATTATTACCATCTTATTTGTAAGAAGCATCAACAATTAAAGAGTGAAGACGTTACGAATAGATTGTCTTACGTTATTACTCAATAGCCAAAATAAAGAATGGAATATATAAGATTGATAGGAGGGCAACTGTACATGCCAGTAGTAGCATGAACTTGTTTTCCTAGTTACAACACAGGAGTGTTGAAAATTTGAAGCGTTCAAATGAAAAGTTCTTATATTATGAACGACAACTTTAGAGGAAGAAAAATATATGAAATACCCCGTCGAGGATATGAAATAAATAGTAATAATAATAATAATAAAAATAATAATAATAATAATAATAATAATAATAATAATAATAATAATAATAATAATAATAATAAATTCAAAGAGTAACAAAGTTATTATTATAACAATAATTGTGTTGCATTTTTCTATTGTATTACATTGCCTTGTCACGTGTAGCATTGTCTCGCCTTGTCTTGCCTTATATTGTCTTGTCCTCTCATGACTTGCATTGTCTTGTATATATTTTACCTTGTTTTGTTTGCTCAGCTTACGCCTGTAATGGCTTGTCTTACCTTACCCTCTCTTGTCTTACCTTATACTATCCTGCCTTACGTTATCCTCTCTTGTCTTGCCTTACCTTCTGTTGACTTGTCTTTTATCACATTTCGAAGTCTTGTTTTACCTTAAATTCTGTTATCTTACTTTATATAGGTGAAGGTGGAGAGGTGCGTAAATATATTGGGGAGGTCACATAAGTTGTGGGTAAAAAGCAAGGATGCTCTAGGGAAGTACACACCCGTCCGTGCACACCCGTCCGTGCACACGACCTTAGAAGGTCGTGATGAGAGGAAGAGGAAGATCAGACGGGGCAGCAGGCAATGATAATTAAAAGGAAAGTGAACATGACTAAGAAGGAAAAATATTTAAATTTAATATTGCTGTATCTTCATTGTGAAGGCATAACCATCTTCTCTGTGATGAGGCTCAGGTCAGGGACGAGATTAATGTTTTAATACTAGCACAGAAATATCTGGTAGGAAAAGTGGTAATGCACCCTCACACACAACCAGTGAAGAGGCGGGGGCAGGAGCAATGAATCGACCCCTGCAACCACTATTAGGTGATCACACACACACACACACACACACACACAATATATATATATATATATATATATATATATATATATATATATATATATATATTTATATATATATATTTATATATATTTATATATATATATTTATATATATTTATATATATATTTATATATATATATATATATATATTGGCACCTCTGCCAGAGAGAGGCTGTGGGCATCCTGCTCTGTGGTTTTGGCACAATATCGTCCAATCAAGAACTCCTACCAGGATTATCATCAACAGGCTGGTGTGTGAATATCTGCAGCTCGTGTTGGAAAGTGCTACAAGACTCTACATCTCCTCTCCCACTTTAGAACCAAGAAAAGTGTTGTGCATGTGAAGTCAGTGAGGGAACACAACGGTCACCTATGGGTGGGTGAGGGAAGGCCTAATGGGGGAGAAGGAGGCAGAGGGTGAGGGGTAAAACTATTTCCCCCTTCCCTTCCCCAAACAGGCGCGTGTGCTCATGTTATGATAATGAAGTGTTTGTTCACCACGTGTATAGTGTGTATAGTGTGTATAGTGTATATAGTGTATATTGCATAGCATGTGTTTAGCATGCGCACGGTATGCGCATAGCATGTGTGGTATATAGCGGTGTGTCGGTCATACAGTGTTGTTATAGTGACGCGTCCGGCCGGCCTACCATATCACACATCCCCCATACCTCCCTCTCCCCCCACTGCCCACCTCAAGGACGGGAGACCCTATGCTCAACCACCACCACCATGAACCACATTCGGTATGTGTCATGTGCCATTTTCCCTACGGCTTACCACACAGTTTGAGGTATGGCAGATGATGCAGCCAGCCAGCCACAAAGCCAGGGAAATGGTGCACCCAACAATGAAAGAAGAGGCACATGTCAGGTGTGTGGAGAGTTTCGAGCACGCAACAGAGACGGCCTTATTCGTGCACACAATGGGTGTGCAGGATCACATAGGCCCCAGCAGAGAGCAACCCACAGCCTCCACAGGCAGATGTCAATCCCAATGGCAACCTCCTCTCTTGCGAAAACCTTCTGCTGGCATTCAAATCCACTGCTAGCAGTACCCTATCCCACATTCCTAAAGCAGCTCGCCCATATGCAGCAGGGAAATTCACAGACCTTCTTAAGCAGGTGAATGGAGGTTCCACCAATTTAGAAACCCGAGGCACCATTAAAGCATGGCGCAACCTACTCCTGTTTGGCAATGTTTGTCTTGCAGTTCCTGAACGACGAGGCAAACTGCTAACCACTTCAGTCATCAAGGCGGTGCGCAACTACCCAAGAACAGATAATTGTGTCCCTCTGCCCCACCATCGCAGGAATCACAGAGGTAGACCAAAGAAAAATTCCACTGAAAACGAGAAAATTTGCGCACAGGTTAGCAAAAAATCGAAGAAGGCAACACAGTGGGAGCAATCAGAATAATTACAAGTGACGACACTGTAGCTCCCAAAGATGAGACCACAGCTCAAGCACTAAGAGACAAGCATCCAACAAGGGACACCATAGCTATCAACAACAACCCTGAAGGAGACCCCATCACTGAACAATTAATTTTGCCAGTATCAGAAGTGTATAAGGCGATAGTGTCATTTCCAGCAGGATCTGCAGGAGGTTACACTGGAATTCGACCACAACACCTCAAAGAGATGGTAAATCCAGTACTCGGAGCATCTGCATCAATTCTCCTCACCGAATTAACAACTTTTGTCAACAACTGCCTTGCTGGGCGAATCCAGAAGAAATTAAACCTTTCTTTTTGGAGCCTCATTATGCGCTTTGAAGAAGAAGGATGGGGAATCAGACCCATTGCTGTTGGTAACACCCTTCGCCGCCTAGTTGCCAAAGCAGCAGTAAGAAACATTCGCCTAGAAGCTGCCAGTTTACTCCAGCCACACCAACTGGGCTTTGGGGTCTCTCAAGGCAGTGAAGCCGCAGCTCATGCAGAAGACAAGGCCGTAGTCAAACTTGACTTTAGAAATGCCTTTAATATGGTGAAGAGAGATGTGGTCTTGCCAGCCGTTCGGGATCGGTTCCCCAGTCTCTTTCCCTTCATTTCAGCTGGCTACAGCAAACCCTCGACTCTTTTGTTTGGGGAACATGAAATTCCCTCGTCTGAGGGTGTTCAGCAGGGTGATCCACTCGCTCCACTTCTCTCTGTTTGGCAGTAAGAGAACTAACTTCCAGCCTATGCAGCGAGCTCAACATCTGGTACCTGGATGATGGCACTCTGGCAGGTACTAGGAGTCCTTGTTAGAGGACCTACAACGGTGAAGACACAAGGAGAAGCTTTAGGACTCATCCTTAATCCCTCAAAGTGTGAAATTATCACAACAAATCAGGAAATAATCAATGCAGTGCAAACAATCCTCCCAGAAGTCACTACTACCACTCCATCCAACAGTACCCTCCTGGGAGCACCGCTGGGTCACCACGCCATCGACACTGTCCTCAAGGACAAAGTGAATGACCTGAAAAGAATGGAGGAGAGAATAAGTGATCTTGATGCCCATGATGCCCTGTATCTCCTCACAAGGTGTCTTACTATGCCAAGACTCACTTACTTCCTGAGGTGCGCACCCTTTTGAAAACCCAACACTTGACGAGTATGACGCACACCTGAGATCAACCTTCAAGAAGGCACTGAATCTGTCACTAGAGGATCAGCAATGGGAGCAGGCAACCCTCCCAGTGCGACTGGGAGGTATAGGGGTGCGAAAGCAAGGCAGGTAGCGTTACCTGCATTTCTGTCATCGTGTTTGGCTTCCAGTGGATTAGTCAAGAGGATTGTCCCTGAACGTTTGAGAGGGGTGGTGGGAGCTCAAGACCCCAAGTTCATTGAAGCAGCAGTGCAGTGGGACATCCTGGCAGACTCCTCCAGTAGACCAGCTCCTCCCAAAGAGCACAAACAGTCCCACTGGGACAAACCGATCATGGAAAAAATTTCCAACACAATGCTCACCAACGCTTCAGGAAAGGACAAAGCTCGTCTCCTAGCGGTGAAGGCACCACACTCAGGAGATTTCCTTCTTGCTGTTCCCAATTCCTCTCTGGGGACTCGACTCGACCCACAGGCCATTCGGATTGGTGTTGCTCTTCGCCTAGCCGCCCCCATACTCACCGAACATAGGTGTATTTGCGGCAGGGCGACGGCTGACCAATTCGGACTTCATGGTCTAGTGTGTCACCATCAGAAGGAAGTATGCTAGACATGAGGAGGTCAATGACATCATAAAGAGAAGCCTCGCCACAGCCCGTTGCCCAGCTCAACGGGAACCCCAAGTGCAGAGGTCTGATGGAAGTCAAAAGCGTCCTGATGGAGCCACCATGCTACCCTGGAAGGATGGTAAGCAGATTGCTTGGGACTACACCTGTGCTGCCACATTGGCAGACACCTACCTGCCACACTCCTTAGCCGAAGGGGGTGGAGCTGCCAGCCACAGGGAGACCCAGAAGACCCGCAAATATGAAGACCTTCCCTCTTGCTATAACTTCATCCCAATAGGGTCGGAGACCCATGGAGCATGGGGCAAGTGTGCTCTAAAGTTTCTCAAGGAGCTGGGTGGAAAACTCATCATAGAAACCAAGGACCACAGGGCGACCAGCTTCCTGTTTCAGAGACTCAGTGTTGCGATCCAGAGGGAAATGCCTGCAGTATTCTGGGCACGCGCCCACTGCCGGGAGTTGGACGAAGTATTTGACATGTAGCTCTGAGTTGTTATCTATGTTGTTTTACTCCCCATTGTATTTTGTATTTTGTCTTGAAATAAAGTTTGTATAAAAAAAAAAGATGGGGTTAGTAGGGAAGTGGAATATTCAAATGGCTTCAGAAAGAAATCTAAATATTCTTCCTTGAAGTCTTTTTATCCACTTCTCCGAGGCAATGGGTCCCACAATTGACACTAGAGGTGGACCCCATCCTATATATATATATATATATATATATATATATATATATATATATACGTACTAATTTGGAGATGACTCACGTACTAGGATACACGTATCCAGGACTGGAGATGACTCTTGTACTACCTGGAATAAAACCTTAGAGAGATTTATTGGGAAATAGGTCTGAGGTAGGAGCAGTCAGGCCTCCTGTCGGGGGTCCACTTTACCTCCCAGACCTGTCGTGTTCAATCGTAATATAATATCAGTTAAATAATCCTACCATGGGCATGGTTGGCCCAAGCAATGTAAGGCTATAAAATAATTCATATCGAGAGTTTCCTAGGCTTTTTTGAGGCTTGTAACGTAGGAAATATGCCACTACCTTTTTTTGTTTAGGTCGTATAGAGAAAGCGCCTGGTTGGTTGTATTTTGTCTAAAAAATTTCATAAAGCATATGAAAAATAGGCAGCTTGTTTATATATTTCTCCTGCTATCATATTATATATTAAAAAAATGAGTAGAATACTTACAATTTCGAAGATTAATCAGACGCCTAAGGGCCTCCAGTAAAAGCAAGCGCCTTCATTCTGATGATTAACGAGGTTTAGTTATCACTCGCTTACCGAGTGATACATCTCTCTTTGCCGGGACTTTTTTTTTAATTAGAGCACTTAATTTCTAAACATACGGCTGACACTAACATCAGACAAAATAGAAATCGAATTAGAAACTTGCTTCAACTAAATCTGGAATATTACTCTGTCTCCTCAGCGACGATTTGATCTCCGGACCGATGATCACTCCGCCTCTGTAATGAGATAAGTGTGTCGTCCACTCTAGCAAAGGAGGATGGGAAGAGATCCTTTTGATGCTTTATTCTTACGTCAGTTATCTACACAGACTCTATGAAATGACGTATTGTCGACATGTATAAACACAAAGTAGAGTTATAGAACAACGTTTTAATTTGTACAACGTTTCGCTGTGTGTAGAACTCTATCAACTCATGACTTGTAAAAGCTCTACACAGAGGAAAACACTATCTTAATAAAAGCTTGCTATGTTATTTGTATGTTTGTCTTTATATCTAAATAAATCTTGTTACTTTTGGGTACCATATGCGAGTGTTACTTTCGTTTACCATTACACCTGTTGCTTTCTGCTAGCAAGTGTACATCATGCCATTACCTACTGACCTATTAGTGTTAAACCCCGGACTGGAAATCAACATGGATGTTGCAACAACAATACTTTAAGGACTAGCTGGGTAGGCAAGTATTTCAGGGTGACTGACCATGCATCGCCCAGAACACAGTACTCATAGTAGCACATGTAGTTATAGTGATAACGTTAGTAGTAATGGTAGTTGTATCAATCATTTTGTATCACTTCTTCCATTTCTCCTGTTAATTTCTCATGTACACTCTTATATAAGAGTGTGGGTGGAGGGAAGGGAGAGAGCCTTCAGTTACACTCTTCTGACTCACGAAATTGTAATAACACGATTGCAAATAAATCATGGCTCGAACCCACGGCAGGCGAGATCATGAGTTCGAGTCCCACCCGCTCTGTGATTTGGTTCTCCTAATCTCGACTATCTAAACATAATTCAAGTAGCTAGAAGGAAATAGTTTCAATAAGAACTGCGGAATCTTCTAGTGTCTGCTCTTTTCACGTACTTCTGTGTTTGGTACTATCTCTGGCGACTGTTTCCTTTATCTTACCCCTGGCTACTGCCCTGCCAGTGTCCTGTTAGTATCACTGCCACCCTTGGCTAGTGTACAGTCATTGTTTGGATACTAGTTACACTACCCAAATCGTCACCGCCTCCATAACAGTCTCCCATCTCCATCGCTACCGATTTTCCCCACTCCCACCGCCAGCGACCCCACACTTTCACAGCCACCGACTCCCTCTCCCACCGCCATCGCGCCACCGCCACCATTGCCACCACCACCACGACTATTTCACCAATAATTATCATAAACACCGCTAGAACCACAACTACCCTCACTTCCACCCCGCCCTTTTCCCAACGATCACGAACATTGCCGTCAACATCGCCACTACCTTCACTAACGCTTCCATAACCACCAATTCCTCTATTTCCTTACCGTGCCACTGTAAGCTTGATCCTATATTTTAAGCATGACAGCTTACCCTCGATGGATTCTTGCAGCTGGCTTACTGTTTTTACCTGTCCCATTATCTCTTGGTATTGGTCCTTGAAACTAATGGCCCTTTACTTCCTGAGTGCCATGATGAAAACTTATTAATCACTTCGCTTTAGGTTCAGTACTTTAAATATCAGCCCTCCACCACAATGTCTGTTGCATAAATCTGACCGTTGTGGAAACGTCTGGCATTTTATCTCTTAGGCGTAGTGCTGGAAACTTCTCGCTCACCTAGAGCTTCAATAGACACAAACCAGGTCAGCTATATGCGAAACTGTGCCTTCTCCACTCCTGCGATGAATGACCCACACGGATGTAGCGTTTCATGGGAAAACCGCACAGTTTTCCGAACACGGTCAGTCTTGCTCGATCAAAATATTTGAATTGCCATTATTTTGTCCTGTACCTGTTCTATACACACATGAGAATATTTTAAGTCCAAATGATCGGATTTTGAACTGGCAGTCACTAAAAAAATTATCTTAAGGTTCAAAATAGTCTCTCCGTTATTTCGTCTTAGTTCTCTCAGTAGCCTTGAGGCAAACGCTGAGTCTTGAGTGGAGTCTTGTGCTCACACTCGAGACAGAGGCAACGACTGAGCGGTATAAACCGGGTAACAGCGTTATACCGAATTACATGTTAGTGGTAAAGTTTGAAACGACGACGGCCGGAGGAGATTGAAAATCATATATTTTACAGAAAGTTTTATGGATGAGATAGAAATGAGTGAGACTAATTGGAGGGTCAGTTGAGTGAGGGAGAAAGAGGGGAAATTGATTGTTCAGTAAGAATACATGGAACAAAGGAGGCTGTGACTACACCTACACAAAGGAACTTAAACTGCAGGAGGAGGAGGAGGAGGTCATTGACTTTCGATAGATCTGACCAATCATTAAAATGCCATTTGATAAAATGCCTGCAGTTACGACTAGGAAACAAAGATATATTACCGTTTAATTATATTTTAGCAAGGAAGGGGGGGGATGCAGTTGACGGCAGAGTACTGAGATGAAAATATGTAAGATTTAATTAAAATTAATTGCCATTATTTACAAATGATTTTTATAATTATAATCATGTGGGAGCGCTAAACCCGTATGATTATACAGCGCACGTGGGTGGGGGGGGGGTTTGTTATGGACTTTAGTGGTGAGTTTATTATATACACATCTGGTGAGAGTCCTAATTTTCACGCCCTTTTCTTGATGGATGCTACAGAAAAAAGTTTGTACTGTTTCTTCCTCTTCTAGAGTAGCTTGTTGGCTCAGGAAACAAACCCCTGCTCCCTACGGAGCCATCTCCGAACTCTGCACCTCAATTCTGACTCCACTGTAAAAAGAGCCATTCTTGAGTATCAGCGTCACATTCATCGAGACCGTAGAGCTGAACACTTCTTAAGGCTCAGGAACTGACCACTTCAAAACTACTTCATGGCTGAGAGACTGATACCCTCGTTTTTAATTCTTCACTGGTTCTGCTGTCTCCAGTATTTAGTCACCTCAGTTCGACTGAGGAAGCCTACTGAGTAGGCAAAACGTTTTGACATTAAAGATACCCAGCCGTTGTACATGTGTCTTACTCATTTATGAAAGAGGTGTTAGGTAAACGAATACAAGAGCAACTAATGAGACAGTCATTATTTCTGTTTCTCTCGCCAGGAGTTATCAAGCCAGTAAAAACACTATGAGGAAATAAAGCATATACAAGAACATAATGAGGTGCAGGAACATCAGCTCTGTAATAGACCTACTGGTCCATGCTGGTAGTAAAGTACAACACTGTATGACCCTTATGGGTTTAGAGCTTAGTTATGATAATAATAATAATATTAGTAAAGTGGCTTCTTGTCAGGTGACGGCTGGATTTATCGTTTTACGGAGGATTCGTACTAATATTTGAGAGATGAAGTTGCCTCTGTTCTGAGTAACTGTGATATTAAAGTTAATGCTGTAACCACACATTTTTGTATGTAGGTGTTAGGTCCTCAGTCGCTAAGCAGGAGTCATTCCATTCCATCAAGTGGCTGGTGGTGCTCTGATGTTGCAACATGCGTTGTTCAAGCTGTCATATCTGTAGATGTTATGGTATAGAAAGTTTTCTAGTTTTCACGTTGTTTCTCCAATGTAAACCATGCCACAGCCTCCGTAAGGGATTATGTACACCCCTGCACTGATAGCTATGGTATTATACACATAAACAGTACATGTGTACAACACCACAATACTACCCATCACTATATGATATGGCACGACGTCTACCTAATAATTAAATAACTAGATAACAGGAGACGAAAATGCGTCGAAGCTGATTAACCTCCGTTTCAGACAATTACACTGAGCAAAATCAGTTTTTTCATCTCAGAAATATTGGTATAAACCCTTCTTAAAAACAATAAAACCCGCCATCATCTGACTACTACTACTACTACTACTACTATTACTACTTCTACCACTACTACTTTTACCAGTACTACTTCTACCACCACTACTACGACTACTACTACTACTACTATTGCCATTACTATTACTACTACTACTACATATAATAATAATAATAATAATAATAATAATAATAGCATGAGCCTGTAGACCAACTGCAGTACTTCTACTCATCCTGCACTTCAAAATGTTCCCTTAATTATATCCCTCTGTGTTCTTGCTTGTATTAGCTGGATAAAGTTCCTGGAGAGAGAAACATAGCAGTAATAAATGCATCATTAGGTGCTCTAATGCCCTTTTATGTTAACATATTGCTGGTAATTTTACTGATATATGCATTATTGCATATATTGGTGATACGTTAAAATTGGTGTAGTTTGGATAATTGACGTTGACCTAACCTAAATAACGTATGTAGAGAAATTGGCTGTAGAAAATGCGTAGCAAATTCATAATAGCAACAGAAGGACCCAACGCAACTTTAGTAATGAGAAAAAGGTGTGGAGACTGGCAACAGGGTGAGCTTATTTTTGCATCTCTGACAATAATCGAAAATCTCGTATTAGCTATTATTAATAGCTATTACTTTTCAGCCAGTGTCTAGCAAATTATTCATCTCTGTTTTTTCTAAATTAAAGCAAAAACAGACGAACGCTAGGAACAGCGTGAGCATTATCGCACCGAGACGATCTCCCTTCATCCATGTAAATGTTTGTTGACATTCAGTACGTGTGTCCAGCATGGTCGTTCACATTGCCTCTTTGCTTTCCAACGCACGCAGGTCCTCTGGTAAAGCTATTTATATAATGATTTTCAGATAGTTGCGGAAATGTGAGGTGTACGTCCTGTCAAACCCACCCTACAGCATAAATAACCATCGATTATTATGCACCCCATATACATCCTGTGGATGGTAGTGCAAGAGCATATGGATTCACAAAAGGCCTAGGAACTATGACCAAAAGGGTTAACATTAGTACATCTGGATTTATATCTACAGTTCACTTATCTTTTTAGAAGGAAATTTAGGAAATTTGCTAAATATATCTGGTATCATATTTTCATTAATAAACTATTTTGACATTTCACATACTGTTTGTCTCTCTATATTCTTCAAGAAGTGGACAGTTAAGCATATTGTGTTCAAAATAGTGACTATAGGTTGGCCACATACATGGCATTTGGTTTGATCATCATCTTTGTGTCTCCCAAACTGCCAGAAGTACTTGTAACCAAGACTAATTCTGGCCACTACAACATCAGTCAGTCTGTTCACATTGTAAATTGCTCCATAAACGTACTTATCTACATGCAGCGTGTGGTGGATTTCCTGCAGTTTAAAACGGCGAGGGTATTTATTTCTTGCTGGCAACGTTTCCTCCCTTTTATGTAATTTGGTCTTTGGTGGCTAAGTACGTGTAGGTATTGATTAATTACAGTTAAAATAAACTAACTTATAATAACAAATATTTAGTTTTGATCTTGGCTTAAGTCATGAATTCGCTGTTTAGACAATGGGTTGTAATGTGGATTGTAAGATACAGAGATGTAATTTAGTGTATACATCGTACAAAGTGTGTTAAGATACAGTGTTATAATGTGGTGTATATATTATGGAAGGCTTGTAAGTTACAGGATTGTAATGTATGTAAGATACAGGGTTACAATGCGGTGTATATACCATGCAAGGTTTGGAAGATACCTCTGAACCAAAACGGTATATACCTGCTTTGTAAAATTCATCGATAAAGACTCTTAAACCACGAAAGCCTGGGTGTCTGGGAAACTTACAAGGGGGAGTTTGTTGTCGTTGCAGATGAGGTTCCTGGTCAGGTAGATAATATCATCCCAGGGCGATCTTCTCAAAGGTCACATTTGAATGCCACTGATGGACAGAGTACAAGAAATATGATGCTGAATATAAAGTTACTCTTAATCCTGGCCGACATGCCTTAGAAATTGCTTCCTTCTTCTCCTCCTCTTCTCGCCATTATCATCAACTTATACAGATGAGAAGTAAGTGAACAAACTGTGAAGGAATATTATTACACCATTCATTAATTTCCCGATATTTGTATTACCTTCTGGGTCTTTAATTCTATCACAAGCTGTTTTAGAAAATAATGATTATTGAACTCGTCTCTGATAGTGTTTAGCTTTTCATATCTTTATCCTCAGCTGATGTAAAATTCAAAGATAACTGAATAATGCAGTAGAACCTCCATACAAGCGATTACCATTAATAATAATAATAATAATAATAATAATAATAATAATAATAATAATTCAGAACTTTACCAAAATCACTGCACAGTTTTTTTTTCTCAGTGTGATACTGCGAGTCTCAAATCAAAAGCATAGTTCAGATTTTTTCAAACTATTTAATATTTTCTTATATAATTTGCTTCATGAATCACGAATCACTGAGACCAGTGTAATATTTATTGAGAATCATTTATGCTTAAACACTGAATCTCTCTTTTCTATATTTTCCTTCCTAACTCAAATAATTATTTTCCCTTTCTTTATCATCCCTTATGAACTCTGCCCAATATCCCCATTATCACCCTCTCTTAAATATTCTCAATTCCTTCTTTGCACCTATCCCTTCTTATCTGTTCGTCCTTCCTTCCCATCTCCTCGTCTTACTAACATGACGTGACCCTCCATTACCCGAAGGTCCCCCGTAAACTCTGGTCAGGTCGGCTCAGGTCACGTCAGCTTAGTCATAGCTTAGGATCATCTGACTGGGTTGGTTCCTTAGCGCCTGGGAAATTCTTCTGGTCGGTGGGGCAACAAGCGAGCAAATAGGTCATCTTGACTGATGCCTTAATGGACTTCTAAACCAGGGTTGTAAAATTGCGTCCGTCAGGGGTTAAATCTCGTAGAGACGTCTGACAGAGAGGTTTATGGACCGGCCACAATACACGGGAATAACCAGCTCTCCGCGTCTCGTCTTGCCCTTGCTGCAACATGAGGAGGTATGCAGTCAGGAGCTCATAAAGTAGGAACTATGTAAATGTTATGTGCACTTGCATTTCTTTAGGGTTACTATGTGTGGTACTTATCTAGCTGTACTTAAGCTCCAGGTCGTCCGTAGTTTTGAAATATAAAGTATTTCATTACCTATATGAGTATGCAAATGTTGAGGTTTAGCTTTTCGACCCACCTCATATCTATCGACTTAATGATTTTCAGTTTCTGAAGTTTCCTACTTTGTCAGTTTGCACTTCAGAAAATTGCTTTACTGTTACTTTGATGAAATGTTTCCAAACGTCTTGTGACTTGCGTGGTTATGTAATTTTCACTTGTGACCTCTATGGTTCCTCCTCTTCAATTTTGTTCTCTTGCCTGTCTATAAACTGGAGTAGTTTGCATAGCCCCACTAGTTCTCTGTTCCTCCAAGAAGCATTAATTTAGTTTTTGTAATCATTTCCTGTAGCTCAGTTTTGCTTTGTCCTTGACAAGATGAAGGGACGCTTACTAGTGATACGTACTTAGTACTGATCTCACTTTCGTGGTTAAAAAGGTGTGGTGAAATGTGCTTGTCTGGATTTCTGAAGAATATTTTTTAGCTTTGCGAGTCTATCGTAGTCTAATGATGTTTTATGTGATTTTCGTTTTACCTATTTGGTGTAATGATTATTTTTATCTTCGAACTATCTACCTGTCTCCTGTTGTATTTTGTGCCTGGCTACTTTTCTCTGTCTCCCAGTTTTAGTAGTTTTCACTTGTTCGACATTCAATTTATATTGTTTATGCCTACTTTTATCCCATGTCTCTTCTACTTTTATGGGCCAGGTAGTGAGGGAACGAGTACTAGAAAGCACACACAGACTCGCACACAGAGCTGAGTCTCGACCCCTGCAACCACAATTAGATGAATACAATTGGGTGAGTACAGACAGACAGACACAGACACACAGACACACAGACACACAGACACACAGACACACAGACACACACAGACACACACACACACACAGACACACACAAACACACAGACACACACAAACACACAGACACAGACATAAGACACACACACACACACACCTCAAAGGCGGTGGGATCGGACAACATCTCTCCGTGGGTCCTTAGAGAGGGAGCAGAGACGCTGTTTGTGCCACTAACCACAATTTTCAACACATCCCTTGAAACTGGGCAACTACCTGAGGTATGGAAGACGGCAAATGTAGTCCCCATTTTTATGAAAGAAGACAGAAACGAGGCACTAAACTATACACCAGTGTCAATGATGTGCATAGTGTGCAAAGTCATGGAGAAGATTATCAGGAGGAGAGTGGTGGAGCACCTGGAACGGAACAAGATTATAAACGACAACCAGCACGGATTCATGGAAGGCAAATCCTGTGTCACAAACCTACTGGAGTTTTATGACAAGGTAACAGAGGTAAGACACGAAAGAGAGGGGTGGGTTGATTGCATTTTCTTGGGCTGCAAGAAGTCCTTCGACACAGTTCCTCACAAGAGATTAGTGCAGAAGCTAGATGATCAGGCACGTATAACAGGAAGGGCACTGCAATGAATCAGACAATACCTGACAGGGAGGCAACAACGAGTCATGGTACGAGATGAGGTATCACAATGGGCGCCTGTGACGAGCGGGGTTCCACAGGGGTCAGTCCTAGGACCAGTGCTATTTTTGGTATATGTGAATGACATGATGGAAGGGATAGACTCAGAAGTGTCCCTGTTCGCAGATGATGTGAAGTTAATGAGGAGAATTAAATCAGATGAGGATCAGGCAGGACTACAAAGAGACCTGGACAGGCTGGACACGTGGTCCAGCAACTGGCTAGTCGAATTTAACCCCGCCAAATGCAAAGTCATGAAGATCGGGGAAGGGCAAAGAAGACCACAGACAGGTTATAAGCTAGGTGGCCAAAGACTGCAAACCTCACTCAAGGAAAAAGATCTTGTGGTGAGTATAATACCGAGCAAGTCTCCGGAAGCACACATCAACCAGATAACTGCTGCAGCACATGGGCTCCTGGCAAACCTGAGAATAGCGTTCCGATACCTTAGTAAGGAATCGTTCAAGACACTGTACACCGTGTACGTCAGGCCCATACTGGAGTATGCAGCACCAGTTTGGAACCCACACCTGGTCAAGCACGTCAAGAAATTAGAGAAAGTGCAAAGGTTTGCAAAATAGGCTAGTTCCAGAGCTAAGGTAAATGTCCTACGAAGAAAGGTTAAGGGAAATCGGCCTGACGACACTGGAGGACAGGAGGGTTAGGGAGACATGATAACGACATAAAAATACTGCGAGGAATAGATAAGGTGGACAGAGACAGGATGTTCCATAGGTGGAACACAGAAACATGGGGTCACAATTGGAAGTTGAAGACTGAGATGAGTCAAAGAGATGTTAGGAAGTACTTCTTCAGTCACAGAGTTGTCAGGAAGTGGAATAGTCTGGCAAGTGAGGTAGTTTAGGCAGGAACCATACATAGCTTTAAGATTAGGTATGATAAAGCTCATGGAACAGGGAGAAAGAGGACCTAGTAGCGATCAGTGAAGAGGCTGGGCCAGGAGCTGAGTCTCGACCCCTGCAACCACAAATAGGTGAGTACACACACACACACACACACATACACACACACAACAGGCCTAGTGTCTAATTGACATGTGCCTAGGACAAAATAGTAACTGACCACACACACACACACCAGTTTGGAATCCGCACCTGGTCAAGCACGTCAAGAAATTAGAGAAAGTGCAAAGGTTTGCAACAAGACTAATCCCAGAGCTAAGGGGATTGTCCTAAGAAAGGTTAAGGGAAATGGCCAGACGACAGTGGAGGACAGGAAGGTTAGGAAGACATGATAACGACATTAAATACTGTAAGGAATTGACAAGGTGAACAAAGACAGGATGATCCAGAAATGGGACACAAAAACAAGGGGTCACAATTGGAGTTGAAGACTCAGATGAGTCAAAGGTATATTAGGAAGTGTTTCTTCAGTCAAAGAGTTGTCAGGAAGTGGAATAATCTGGGAAGGGACGTAGTGGAGGCAAGAACCATACATAGTTTTAAGACGAAGTTTGATAAAGCTCATGGAGCAGGGAGAGAGGGGGTCAGGAGCTATGAATCGACCCCTGCAACCACAAATAAGTGAGTACACACACACTGATTGGTACAGGAGTGGCAAGAAGGAGGCAAGTGAAAAAAAGAGGAGGAAAAGGCAGGGAACCAGGTAAGACCCAAATGGCACTAACACAAAAAAAGCCTAACACCGAGGAGTGTCTACCTAAATCAACCTCCCACATCATAACTATACCCAGTTTAACATACATAGCAGGATCACTAACTTTAGGTAAAAGTAGCAATAATGTAATTTACAACTTACCTCTTATGAGCAGGGAAAACCTGGCGAGCGCTATGAAGACAACAACAACGGGAAATATTAAACATCTTGAAGAAAGTATAACGAGTGACTAGGATAAACGCAAACCTGCTAATCATGGTGAAATTCATTTGTAGAGAAAAAGCCTAGTAGAGCTGCGACTCACAATGAGATTCAGAGACATGGTGAGCATAATTAATGAACGCAGTTATGGGAAACCCTTAATGAACGTGATGTGGGATAAATATATGATGCAACTTAAGTTCCAGTGATTACACGATGCCTGGTTCTGAATATTTTTTAACAGAAGTGAGTCCAAAGAAGAAAATGAAAGGAGACACACAACTGTGAAGCCAGACAACTTAGGAAGAGACTCGGAGTGAGGTCTTCTTAGCTGGAGTACAATAGGAAGTGAAGTGCAATTAAATTCAAAATAGGGAATGGCTCACTGAAATATTTCAAACCGATTTCCAGAGAAGATAAATGGAATTCAAAAGAGCATGGATAAAGTACGTCGCTTTTATCTTATCAACATCTAGTGACAGTTTCTTTACTTCCTCTTTAGTTGTTTGAATATCCTCTAGTTCACCTGTCTCTCTGCATTAAATTTGCTACATGAAAAAGTTCTTTTACTATGAACACATTCTGAAACTTTCTATTTAACTACTGACATATTTCCTCCTCTAACTGATCTGACCATCATCATTGATGGTCTTTTGGTGGTTTCTCTGAAAAACCATTTGATGGGTCATTGTGGACCTGTACTGTATGTGTGTGTGTGTGTGTGTGTGTGTGTGTGTGTGTGTGTGTGTGTGTGTGTGTGTGTGAAAATATCGCAGTCATAGCAATTATACACTCAAACAACGAGATAAAGTTTTAGAAGAGCTTGAAACCTTTCGGTACAAAACATCTTGATAAGTTCAGTGATACGATGAATTGTCTACGAATCAACTAGAAATTTCAGAGAAAATTAAAAGTATGTAGCAGCAAATGGAACATGGCGTCAGAATGTGGTACCACGTGGAACATGTAGTAATACATTCTGACCACAACCTAAGAACACCTTTCCGACATCTTAATAAGGAATCGTTCAGGACCCTGTACACTGTGTACGTTAGGCCCATACTGGAGTATGCAGCACCAGTTTGGAACCCACATATAGCCAAGCACGTAAAGAAGCTAGAGAAAGTGCAAAGGTTTGCAACGAGACTAGTCCCGGAGCTAAGGGGTATGTCCTACGAGGAGAGGTTAAGAGAAATCGACCTGACGACACTGGAGGACAGGAGAGATAGGGGGGACATGATAACGACATAAAATACTGAGAGGAATTGACAAGGTGGACAGAGACAGAATGTTCCAGAGATGGAACACAGCAACAAGGGGACACAGTTGGAAGTTGAAGACTCATATGAATCACAGGGATGTTAAGAAGTATTTCTTCAGTCATAGAGTGGTCGGGAAGTGGAATAGTTTGGGAAGCGATGTAGTGGAGGCAGATTCCATTCATAGCTTTAAGAAGAGGTACGATAAAGCTCATGGCGCAGGGAGAGTGACCCAGTAGCGGCCAGTGAAGAGGCAGGGCCAGGAGCTATGACTCGACCCCTGCAACCACAACTAGGTGAGTACAAATGCACTCACACACGAGCGCGCGGTCCTGATTCGTAACACGTCCTGTGCTGTTCCACTGGGCTACGAGACTGTGAAACTGGACCATCTATCATTCTTTTGTTTAAATATATATATATATATATATATATATATATATATATATATATATATATATATATATATATATATATATATATATATATATATATATATAATAACCTAGCTGCTACCATCCTAGAAACTTTATTATAATAATAAAAACTGTCAGTGTGTTTAATGTATCTTCGTTCTGAAACAAGATATTCAACGAAATTTTAATAAAAGATATACTAAATAATGTTGAACATAGTAGTAGTGACGAGTAAAAACTGCGCAGCAGGCTTCATAAATCGAATACCGGGGTTATTAAAATACTGGAGACAGTAGAAGTTTAGAGGTGGTGATTACATTACTGGAAACAGTAGAGTTCTCCACTTCTACTGTGTTGTAATCACCTTTGTATTCTGCTGACGAGAGCTGCTGCGTAGCAGAAAAGTTTCGTCAGTAAATATATCTAAGTTTAGAACCTGTGCTTTACTTATCAACTTGTCGGTATTGTATAACGTTTTAAAATGATAAGAGCACAGATGTGACTGATAAGCGTGGAGACCGGATACATCACTTTGAGGTGGAATGTGAAGTGGACGGTAGCCAGGGCACTTGTCTCCTGAATGGACCTGCTGCTCCAGAGTCAAATCACTGAAATATATTGTTTTACGACTTTAGGGCGAATGCCACTTGAACTGTGGATTGACGATGATTATCAAGAAATAGATAAGAAGATACGGACGACTGACAACGAGCAGACATGGAAGGACAACTGATTTCGATAGGAATAAACTGATAACAAATGGACGATTAAGAACTAGCGAACTACGTATAACACACGAGCGACCGACAACGAGCGGGCTAAAAATCATTTAAAGAGTGAACGATATAAAAAATTTAACATTTTTCCCAAAAAATGTTTGATTCATTAGAAAATATCTTAAACCGAGAGAGACGTTTACATAGTTGAAAGTTATTTTGCTTTCCACGCTGCGTGTTACTTATAATTAAAACATAAATCAATAAGAAGCCGGTCCATGGATAATTAAACAATTTTAATCAAAGACACTCTTAGTGCATGAGATTAATTATTAACCTTTGAATTCACATAAAATGTCTCAGAGCTGGATTTTCTTCATGAATATTGTATCTGCATACAAAGATCGACTTATTGGATAGGTCATGGGTAGGACCAGTTCCAGGTGCCTCGCCGCATGTTTGTAAGTGTATTTACTTAGTTTATCTTTACGAGTGAGGGTGTGAGCTCCAGCTTTTAGGCCCACATATTTTTTTTTTTTTGGTGATGTGATCTTTCACTCTCGTATATCTTTTGTACCCATGAATGGCTCAAGCCTATTTCGTGCCGACCTGTTTTTTTTTATTCCAGATCATTCAACTTTCTGACCACTGTGAGGCTGAAGAATCCTTTCCTGACATCCCTATGTTTTATTTATACTTAACTTCAAGTCGACCCACACTATTCCAGTTTCCCGTCTCGAACAGTCCCATCCATCTTTGAAACTAGAATTTATGAAACACTTAATATCCTTGTTACTCATCTGTCATTTCTGCTTCCATAATGTCAGATAATTACAAAATATAATCTCTCCATACCGACCCCGTCAATAACTTTAAATATCTTTGCCGTGATCGTGTCTTCTCTCCTACTCTTGCCATCATCGTTGCCTCCAGCACTGAGTCAACGATGTTGACAAGCGATGTTGGTTCCATTACCTTCCAAGATGTCAAAATGGCTGACAGTATCCTTCCTCCCAGCCCCAGAAAAACACACCCTCTTCTTCCTCTTCCTATCTCCAAGACAGAACGTTCTGTCCATGAATTTTACCTGTGAATCCCCAACAATAACATATATACCTTCACTGGTCTATTTCGGTGCGTGATCCATAATCTCACCGTCGCCCCTGGCTGTTGTTAGGTTGGTCTCCCTGCATTCGTTCTGGAGCACAGCAAAGCTTTTAGTGTTTTCCATCTCTCCATCCATTCTATGATTCTTCAGCTTCATTCCTTTCTTCCCATCCTCTGTCCAGCTCCCAGCGTTGTCCTGAGAATTTACCATTAGGGGATTACTACGAACCCTCTTGCTTTCCTCAGTCAGTCGCCGTAGCTCTCTCCTAGCTTTCTCCAACTTTCCCTTTGCATGCTGGGATAACTGTTCACGAGAAGGCATCGTTGGTTTCATTCAGAGAGTGCTCACTAAGTACGTCCTTGTGACCTCTCTGAGCCGTGTTTTATACGAGACTATTATACCTCTTTTTGGAACTTCAAATATTATTCATTCGAGTCCACAGCACTAAAATGGAGCCCTAACCTAATTAAGCACGTTGAGAAAATTGAGAAATTCCAGAAACTGAAATCAATACAAAATGGCAAAAACTGCGAGAATTAAACTACAGCTCTCAACATAAAGCTAAGAGGCTGGCCCAGGAACTGAAGGTCAGCCTCAGAGAATTCAACGAGTTAAGTACCCAGGCGACGAACCAGCCTAGCTAGAGGCCGCCGACATCACCAATGAAGCAATGTTCTTATATTACCACAACCCCCCAGATGGGTATATGATATCACCCGGTTGTAAATTGTGTATTACAGCGAACCGGGACCCCAGGTCGTGGGGGACAGTCACGATGCCTTGTAAATTATTTTATCCTTGTGTTCTGGATCGTATACCAAGAGCAAATTCATTTAATCAACGATCGCCAAACTTCTTTTAATGATATGATAGTGATGTATGGGTCATCGATCAACGTGCAAGAAACATTAGCCTTGAGTTATGCCGTGCGCTCGACCTAGGCGTGCTATCATTATGGATTCTATACGTCATCATTAATCAGCTAACTGGACTGCAGATTTCCAAATAATGTGCTCATTAGGGGTCTTTAGTGGAAAGTTGAATCCCGTCATTGCTAGGGTGAGGATGTTCATCGTAAAGTTTGCGCGGCCCTAAGTCAACTGCAGCACGTTCATGTTATTAACAACTTGATGACACAGTAATAACCACGGCAGGGTGTGGCTCTTATTGTTTTAACTCAACGCTAAGACGAAAATATTAAACACATTTTCTTCATGTATTTTATATATATATATATATATATATATATATATATATATATATATATATATATATATATATATATATATATATATATATATATATATATGACTTATGTCATAAGTCAGCTCAAAGGGAAATTCGTGAACATAGTTTGAAAAATCACAAATTTTATGTATTATGAGTGAATCTAATTTATACAGTCATGGACTTGTATTCATATTGGAATCTGTATTATTTATTAATAATGCTTGATTCTGTTTTGTTCAACTACTGATTAACTTGTTACAGCTCTCTTAGCCATTTGAAAATTAATGGGCTAGCTAAAATATCTTACATGAATAAATAGAGTAGTTGACTCTTGCCGAGTTCAAATGCTATATTTATGTTATTGAAATCTTAGCTCAAGCCCTTTTCCAGTTTGCCCAAAATAAAATTTACTGCATTTTGTTGAAGGAATCTCGTAGGCACAGCCATCAGCATTTTTGGGGAAATTCTTAATCCGGGCTGCAAATACGCCCACTCTCAAGAACATGGAGAAAATGTAGCTTTTAACTCTGTCATGATGTGATAAATAATTGTATACATAAGAACAGATGTTGGTTTTCTGTATACTTTCAATTTAAATTCTTGGTGCCTTTTGATAATTAAAATATCCAAACGAGGAACTGATTTCTTCTCCCCAGAAATAACATTGAATTTCCCACACTGTACTTCTCTCCTTGCAATAAACTTGTGGGAAATTGAGCTAACGCATCACGTCCATCAGTCAGCCTCTCTACGATTACCTAATTTACAACTTTCACATATTTCCATTTTTTTTCTATGTCGCACACGTTAGTAAGTCTAGTGGCACTCCATATGGCTATCATGGTAATGGCCCCAGTTATAACTGTGACAGTCATGGTTTGTAAACCAGATCGTACCGTGGGGGCTGTCATGGTAGTAAACCCAGTCATGATGTGGTCGACATGGTTGTAAACCTAGTCATACTGTTGTTGTCATGGTAGTAATCCCAGTCATACTGTGGTTGACATGGTTGTAAACCTAGTCATATTATGGTTGTCATAGTTGTAATCCCAGTCATACCATGCTTGTCATGGTAGTAACGACACTCCTGCTGTTATTTTCATGGCAGTAAGCCCAACGATACTTCCTTTGGTTGTCATGGTAGCAACCTTTGTTATATTGTAGTTGTCAGGGTAGTGAATCCAATCCATTTTTTTTTTTGTAAATTTATTGAAAGTGAAAAAAGTCTTGACTCTCGAACTTCCATTATTTTTTTCCACGTAGTGTTATTGCCCATTAAAAATTTATAAATAAAAATGCCAAACCTAGTCATAAATGAAGACCCACTGAATAACATTACACTGCAGCAGAACCAACAATTTCGGTAAAATCTGACTTAGTGGGCATTAGTGACATGATTATTCAGGTGGAGAGTTAGTGTTTTCTAACTGAGATTTTACCGCCATTCTTCATTCATAGATTTCAATAAAAATTTCTACTTCAAGTCAGCCTATTGAATGACGAAGTGACTTGGGAATAAAGCCTTTTATACTAAATATTAAGAGCTACGTTCTGTTTAAACACTCAATGGTTTAAAAATTAGCAGCACGGAGGAAAATTAGTGAGATTTACCTTTAAATTATTATTATTATTATTATTATTATTATTATTATTATTATTATTATTATTATTATTATTATTATTATTATTATTATTATTAATATTATATAAATTACACTATTCCTAAATAATAGCAACTTGTTGGCCAACTCCTTTTCTTAGTTAAACGGCGATGGGAGGTTTTCCACAGATCTGTAACATCGGTGTTTTGTAGGTAGAAAATAGTGCCTGAAAATGCCGTCTTGATAGCTTCACACACTATTAAAACATATTGGAGCAATACAAGAGAATAGTTTTAACCTCATATCTGAATTCTTAAGAAGCTGTTTTAATATACGTAATTTATGTTCTCTGACGGGCGTGTCTATGTCATGAAAACACATTCCAGGAATCATAATGAGCTGCGTGGCATCAGTAGCTAGAATGTATTGTACCTGAATTACGATATGAAGTTTAGGTCGAACCCCTGCAGGTCTGACGAGTATTTTCATTAATATCTGCTCGTTTATTACTACAGTGTGTGTGGCTTGTGCATGTGTATATATAGGTAAAATTGGTCAATTAGCAAGAACTCATTTAAAATTAAGTCATTTCTAAAAATTTCCAAGATTTCCTTCATAAATGTTACCTTGCTCACACTCCAACAGCACGTCAAGTCCTAAAAACCATTTGTCTCCATTCGCTCCTATCTAACACACTCACGCATGCTTGCTGGAAGTTCAAGCCCCTCGCACACAAAATCTCCTTTACCCCTCCGTCCAACCTTTTCTAGGCCTATATATATATATATATATATATATATATATATATATATATATATATATATATATATATATATATATATATATATATATATATATATATCGATTTCGGCTTAAATAGCAACGCTCTTCTTGCCATATAAGACAAGCGAAAATTTGTGTATGCAATAATTTCGCAAAAATCAATCTGGACCTAACGAAAAAAATATATTTCATTGTGTTTGTTTATTATTAAATTATTGTAAACGTATCAAAATATATTTAGTTTGATTAGGCTAAATTAAATTGCTCTTGTTATGATAAGGTTAGGTAAGTTTTCTAAGATTATTTTGGTGCAAAATTATAAATTTTTACATTAACATAAATGAAAAACGATATCTTTAAACGAATAAGAGAATTTTTTAGAAAGAACTTAATTTTAGATGAGTTCTTGCTAATTGACCAGTTTTACCTATTAGGCACGACATACATATATATATATATATATATATATATATATATATATATATATATATATATATATATATATATATAAAATAAATATATAAAGAAATCGCAAATCCAGAGTATAGCGAGAACTAGAAGAAATCTTGTAGCTTAAAGCATTTTAATATTTTTTTGCCACATTACTGAAGTATTATTTGTGATTTATTTATTACAGTAAAGATATATTACGACAAGAAAACAGATTACAATAACACGTTAGAGGATGTAAATATGTTCAAGCATCTCAGAGACTGGACGGGAACAAGGGATGCAGAAGACGTATCCTATTTTTGGATCGCTATTCTGAGTCGCTGAAGCAGAAAGGTGGAATCCATTGGTTCCCTAGGTGTTCCGAAGAGTGTGGAACCCGAAGGCACTGGTCTCTAATGTTAGTGGGACACGTGTTTCAAAATGAAAGTGTAATGGGGACCCGAATTATAATTAGTTCTTATTCAAGCATCCTATCGCCTTCCCTGAGGTTGCAATCAATGTGTACTATAAGATATATCCTTCATAAATCACTGTGAGTGAAGCCACAAAAAGTCCGACAAAAAGCCCGAGAGATTTGGAGATTAACACCGAGGTAGAAGCAGTGGAATTGTTTGCGCCAGAGACGGAAGCACAGAAATTAAGACTACGCCAGACAAATATCACTAGAAAAATAGAGGCTGCGCCAAAAGTAAACATATAAAAACTGTGGGAAAGACAAAAGCAGGGAAATAGTGCGCCTAAGATGAAAATAGAGAAATAACGACCACTGTGATGATTTTCTTCATGTGTCAAACGCAGTAAGAATTTGCTTCATCTTCTCCGAGACTCCCTTGTTGAACAGGTGTTCCCCTCTTCCTCTTCTTATATCTTTAAATTTAATAACTTGGCAGCTCCCTGAAGATACCTGTTAAAGATGCTGTGTCCACTACCCGTCATCGTCAATACCAACACAATGATATTTGCAACCTTCATAATAATGTGTCTTCTTCATTACTCGCCTATGTACAAAAGAGACTATTTTTTATACTTCGGGAGTACATTCTCCTGCATTACGGAACCAAACTGACTAATCTATATCAGCCATTGGTTCAAATTCTCCATCACTAATTGCATTACTAATATTTCGTTAATCCCAAGTTCCCAGCGTAGGTTGCGACTTTATCCCTGACTTGTCTACCTTTTGTGGTGCTTGGTTTTTATTCCTGCATGTAGTATTCCTGTTTTTATTCCTACATGTAGTATTCCTGTTTTTATTCCTACATGTAGTATTCCTGTTTTTTCTATGACTTCGCTCAATTCTGCCAGAGACACTTTTGTTCTCCCTTCTCTGTTAAATATACTTTTAGCATCAGGAAATTTTATTTAAGGCAACGTTGTCTTAAATAAAGTTTCCATACTGCAAAAAATATCTTTATTCCATACACAAATAACCCGCATATAGAAGAGAGGAGCTTACGAAGACCGTAACGTCGTGGTAAGCTCCTCTCTTCTATATGCGGGTTATTTGTGTATTGTTCCAGTCACGGTATTGTGCATTTTTTTGTTATCTTTATTCCAGTTTGTGAGTATTTCGTACCTTTAATTTCCATTTTTCCCTCTAACAAAAACAGTCTGGTTGTATTTGACAGGGAGGATTACCTCAGAAAGTCACACGTAAACTTCTCTCGTTTGTAGCCATCTTGACTGCGTGAAAGATAGCTTCCATCCTCAGACTGCTTGTTCTCTCAATATGTTTCGTCCTGCCATTGATATTGTCAAACGTTTCCGTTGTATCAGTTCCACTATGCCTTATTTGCATAAAAATCCTAGTGTTCCTTTATGTCACATTTCCTTTGGACAAGAGACTGTTTCTCATCCTTTTCTCCTCTTGACTTGTTAAACTTATTTTCTTCCTTGTTTTCTACTGCACGCTTGCAACACTCAAGTCTTCACTTAAAGACTGCTACCACTTAAAGACTGCTACCACTTAAAGACTGCTACCACTTAAAGACTGCTACCACTTAAAGACTGCTACCACTTAAAGACTGCTACCACTTAAAGACTGCTACTAGATGATATTTTCACTATTCTCAGGGAGAGGGCTTTTTAGGGGTTACATCATCTCCCCTTTCCTCTTAATGACTCTTGATTTTATTAATTTTAGTGTGGATTCTAACTTATTTTCTTTTAAAGGTAACAACTGTTCTCAAACTTTTGATGTTGCTGTTAGCGTTTCCATATCCCCTGAAACTTACTAGGCTTTACGTGGACTATTTCAGACTTGTGGTACGTCTTTCTCTCTGCTTTTCCTTTGTACATATCTACGCTCTCAAACCACGTGACTATATTTCTTGTAGCTATATTCTTTCCTTGTTCATATTTACTGCTTTCTGACTGGCTTTTTTTAATCCCTTCTAACGCAAGATTATGCACAGTGGCTTGCATATTTATAAGAACATAAGAACATAAGAAAGGAGGAACACTGCAGCAGGCCTGTTGGCCCATTCTAGGCAGGTCCTTCACATTCCATCCCACTAACAGAATATTTGTTCAACCTAATTTTCAATACTACCCAAGAAATAAGCTTTGATAATTTTATTTACTCATGTGCAATTCCCACTCAAATCCAACCCCTTTCACTCATGAATTTATCCAACCTAAATTTAAAACTACCCA
The DNA here is from genome assembly GCA_009830355.1 of Cherax destructor. Lineage (NCBI taxonomy): Eukaryota > Metazoa > Arthropoda > Malacostraca > Decapoda > Parastacidae > Cherax > Cherax destructor. The sequence goes on along the minus strand of WNWK01002146.1, from coordinate 42,662 downwards.
AGGTCCTTGCTTCAATAACCCTACTAGGCAGACTGTTCCACTCATCAACTACCCTATTTCCAAACCAATACTTTCCTATATCCTTTCTAAATCTAAACTTATCTAACTTGAATCCATTATTGCGGGTTCTCTCTTGAGAGATACCGTCAAGACCTTATTTATATCCCCTTTGTTAATACCCATTTTCCACTTGTATACCTCGATCATGTCTCCCTCATTCTACGTCTTACAAGTGAATGTAATTTAAGGGTCTTCAATCTTTCTTCGTAAGGAAGATTTCTAATGCTATGTATTAATTTAGTCATTCTACGCTGAATGTTTTCTAACGAATTTATGTCCATTCTGTAATATGGAGACCAGAACTGAGCTGCGTAATCTAGGTGAGGCCTTACTAATGATGTATAAAGCTGTAATATAACCTCTGGACTTCTGTTGCTAACACTTCTTGATATAAATCCCAGTAATCTATTTGCCTTATTACGTACGCTTAGGCATTGCTGTCTTGGTTTAAGGTTGCTGCTTACCATCACCCCCAAGTCCTTCTCGCAATCTGTATGGCTAAGTTCTACGTTATTTAACTTATAAGTGCTTGGGTTATGGACACTCCGAGCTTTAGAACTTTGCATTTATCTACATTGAACTGCATCTGCCATTTTTCTGACCAGGAATTGAGTTTGTCTAAATCCTCCTGTAGTTCACTGACATCTACGTCTGAATCGATTATCCTACCTATCTTCGTGTCATCAGCGAATTTGCTCATATCACTAGAAATTCCCTCGTCAAGGTCATTTATATATATTATAAACAACAACGGGCCCAAAACCGATCCCTGAGGAACGCCACTTGTTACAGATCCCCACTCCGATTTAACCCCATTTATGCACACCCTCTGCTTCCTATTGGTGAGCCATGACTCGATCCATGACAACACTTTTCCCCAATGCCATGAGCAGCCACTTTCTTTAACAGTCTCTGATGTGGTACTCTATCAAAAGCCTTACTAAAATCCAAATAAACAATATCGAATTCTTTATCATGATCAACTGCCTCAAAACCTTACTGAAAAAGTTAATAAATTAGTTAGGCAGGAACGGCCCCTGGTGAATCCATGTTGAGTATCATTAATCAAATTATGCCTATCGAGATGGCTTCTTATGTTATCAGCTATAATCGACTCTAATAATTTGCCTACAATTGAAGTTAGACTTATTGGGCGGTAATTTGATGGTAACGACTTGTCCCCTGCTTTAAAAATAGGAATTACATTAGCCATCTTCCACGTATCAGACACTACACCTGTTTGAAGAGATAGGTTAAAAATGTTAGTTAAGGGTTCACAGAGTTCAATTTTGCATTCCTTAAGAACCCTTGAAAAAGCTCATCAGGGCCTGGCGATTTATTTTGCTTCAAACGGTCTATCTGTTTGATAACCATTTCGCTAGTGACTGTGATACTACATAATTTATCTTCTTCAGGCCCACTAAAATACCTAATTCTTGGGATATTATTAGTGTCTTCCTGAGTGAAAACCGAGAGAAAATAATTATTAAAAATAGAGCACATTTCATTCTCTTTGTCAGTAAGATACCCATAATTATTTTTAAGGGGACCTATCTTATCTCTAACTTTTGTTCTATACACCTGGAAAAAACTTTTTGGGTTAGTTTTCGAATCCCTAGCAACTTTAATTTCGTAGTCCTGCTTAGCTTTTCTTATCCCCTTTTAACGTCCCTCTTAATGTCAATATACTGATTCGTAAGATGACCCTCACCTCTTTTGATACGCCTATAAATTCCTTTCTTCTGCCCTAAAAGATATTTGAGCCTATTATTCATCCATTTTGGGTCATTTATATTCGATCTAATTTCTTTATATGGGATAAATGTTCTTTGGGCAGCATGTATAGTGTTCAGAAAACTGTCATATTGATAGCTCTCTTCATTACCCCAGTCCACAGATGATAAGTGTTCTCTAAGTCCATTGTAATCTGCTAAGCGAAAATCTGGGACCGTTACTGAGTTATTCCTACTATGAAACTTCCATTCAATGCCAAAGGTAATTGATTTGTGGTCGCTTGCGCCGAGTTCCTCTGTAATTTCTAAATTATTAACAAGGGTTTCCTTGTTTGCCAGAACTAAGTCAAGCAGATTATTTCCCTTGTAGGTTCTGTCACAAACTGCTTCAAAAACAATCTTGAACTACTTCTAAGAAGTCGTTAGATTCTAAATTCCCAGTCAAAAAATTCCAATCAATTTGACTAAAGTTGAAGTCACCCAGAATAACTACGTTATCGTGCATTGTGGCCTTAACAATTTCCTCCCATAGTAGTCTCCCTTGGTCCCTATCTAACTCTGCATAATCTGTTAGGAGGTATTTTTGTTTCTTTTCTTTTCGAATCTGAAATTCCTTTCTTGCGGTAAGAAGAGGGAGGAGCCTTTACCATTTCTTATGTTGAATGACCTCAATGAATTTAGCCTTTAATATTAAAATAATATACTAGTATAATTGTAATAATAATAATAAAAAGATAAATATCCTCTCCATTTCACAAACTTTACCAACTTTTATGCTAATCGGAATTAGTTCTTACCTAAATCCACTTAATACTCCAATAATTCTAATTTGCAATACTTCCAATAATACCCATTATCGCATAAATATTAAATTTGTATTTATTCAAACTAATACACTATTTAGCAATCTGTTTCATACAGCTTCCAGTATTTACTTTATTTCCTAATCATCTTACCTACTCCAGTACATTAGTGAAACCTTCCACATGTGTCTTAATTTCATGAAATTAAGACACATGTGCAACATCTGGGTATCTTTATTGTAGCCGTTTCGCCATCCAGTGGCTTTATCAATACAAATTCTAGGACATAACTTGAAGACAGTAGAACTATATACAAAAGATGAGGTAATCAGTCCCTCAACCTTGGAGTTGGTGTGAACAGCACCGAAGTCATGTGTCTTAATTTCATCTTGTCGGTATTTTATACCATTCTTGTACAACTTCTCAGACACTGCAACATCATGGAATCTTGATTCTGAGGACATGTACATAACCTTCTTCACGGCTACGACTTCTACTACAACTAACCCATCTCTTTGGGTATGACCTACTTCCACTGGGGAATCCCGCCTACCAGTGACTATGCCCTCGTCTGCTACCCGTCCCTTTCCACCTGACGTTAGTATATAAGCACCAGCCTCCTTGCCTCTTCTCCAGAAACTCAACGGGACTGATTACCTTATATTTTATGTATAGTTCTTCTGTCTTCAAATAATATCCTAATTTGTATTGATAAAGCCACTGATTGGCGAAACGTCTGCAATAAAGATACCCAGATGTTGCACATGTGTCTTATTTTCATCTTGTCGGTATTTTATACCATTCTTGTACAATAATTTCATGCATATCATATGGATTTAAAGAATCGACTATATATGTAAACCAATCGACTTAAATAGATTTCCTCTGGCCAGCAACAGTGAGATATGCAACACTGCTATTAGACTGCGTGTTGACATCTGGTTGTGATAGCAGCAACAGAATAAAAAGTTGCTATATTATAAATATATCACGGTGGCGCTTTTACTCAACAAACACACATTAGTGAAAATGCAATTCTCTGTTTAACCACACAATATGCAAATTATACATCTTATTAGAGTAAAGGAATTATTAAGAGTGATCTATCTCTCATGTGTGTGGAACAATTTAATATTTATTGATTACGAAGAAGAAAATGTAACTATACGCCCATACTCTCATCCACGGATACCATCTTACGCACCCTCATCCACGGATACCATCTTACGCACCCTCATCCACGGATACCATCTAACACACCCTCATCCACGGATACCATCTTACACACCCTCATCCACGGATACCATCTTACACACCTCATCCACGGATACCATCTTACACACCCTCATCCACGGGTAGTTTCAAATGTAGGTTGGATAAATACATGAGTGAGAGGGGTTGGATTTGAGTGGGACTTGCACATGAGTTAGTGGATTTATCAGAACTTATTGTTAGGATATAACTAAAGAGGGTTGGGCAAATATTCTGTTAGTCGGTTGTGAAGGACCCGCCCAATATGGCCCAACAGGCCTACTGCAGTGTTCCTCCTTTCTTATGTTCTTATACCATCTTACACTCCCTCATCCACCAGTCCCATCTTAGAACATAAGAAAGGAGGAACACTGCAGCAGGCCTGTTGGCCCATAATAGGCAGGTCCTTCACAATCCATCCCACTAACAGAACAATTGCCCAACCTAATTTTCAATTCTACCCAAGAAATAAGCTTTGATGATTCTATTAACTCAAGTGCGAGTCCCACTCAAATCCAACCCCCCTCACTCATGTATTTATCCAACCTAAATTTTAAACTACCCAAGGTCATAGCTTCAATAACCCTACTAGGCAGACTGTTCCACTCATCAACTACCCTATTTCCAAACCAATATTTTCCTATATCCTTTCTAAATCTAAACTTATCCAATTTGAATCCATTATTGCGGGTTCTCTCTTGGAGAGATATCCTCAAGACCTTATTTATATCCCCCTTATTAATACCCATCTTCCACTTATATACCTCGATCATGTCTCCCCTCATTCTTCGTCCTTCATTCACCGGTACCATCTTACACTCCCTCATCCACCGGTCCCATCTTACACTCCCTCATCCACCGGTCCCATCTTACACTCCCTCATCCACCGGTCCCATCTTACACTCCCTCATTCATCAGTATTTAATAATCTCTTTCTTTACCCTCAAAAAGAAATAGTGGTGAGGCTAGACTAATTATCTTTTCTGGTTATGATACAAAATTTTCCAAGTCCATCCATTATATTTACACGGTTTTTCATCATACACAAGCACAAAATTCAGTTTTGAAACATTCACCACGTTCTCTTAATTCGTAATTTATGACAACAGTCCTGATTCACACCGGTTATTAATGTCAAGAATTTCTTTTGTTTCTCAGTTGTTCGCCTTAGATTTTGTCTGCGGCCTTCTGTTCAAATTAACTCATTTGTGTTCGAAAAATAATTGATATTAATTTTTTTGTTTTTTTTATTTTTTCCCGTATTTTTTTTTCAGGATGGAATAATAGTATTTTTTTCCCCATGTCTCTAGTATATGTTCAGTTTTTTATGCAAAAATAAATAAATTCCTGCTTCATATATTCAACAGGCAATACACTTCCACTCAATACCATTCCATTTATCAGTCTCTCAACGCTTGCAATATTTTCAATTACTGATCATTTGCAGCTATTACTTTTTCTTTGGTATCCCTGCAATAATGTGCCACAGCTTTATGCGATAACGCTGTGCATAATACATAATTTTAAATAATTATTGAATATCTATCTCCTTCGTTCCTTGATATATCGTTCCTGCTTCTCACATTTTCTTCTTAACCCATAATTATAACGTTATTCCTTGTTGCTCCTGAAGACATGCAAATATTTTGTCCTTCAGCTGTCCCTTGACTGCCTGGTGTGATCATGACAGCCTGGTGTGGTGTGATCATGACAGCCTGGTGTGGTGTGATCATGACAGCCTGGTGTGGTGTGATCATGACAGCCTGGTGTGGTGTGATCATGACAGCCTGGTGTGATCATGACAGCCTGGTGTGGTGTGATCATGACAGCCTGGTGTGGTGTGATCATGACAGCCTGGTGTGGTGTGATCATGACAGCCTGGTGTGGTGTGATCATGACAGCCTGGTGTGATCATGACAGCCTGGTGTGGTGTGATCATGACAGCCTGGTGTGATCATGACAGCCTGGTGTGGTGTGATCATGACAGCCTGGTGTGGTGTGATCATGACAGCCTGGTGTGGTGTGATCATGACAGCCTGGTGTGGTGTGATCATGACAGCCTGGTGTGATCATGACAGCTTGGTGTGGTGTGATCATGACAGCCTGGTGTGGTGTGATCATGACAGCCTGGTGTGATCATGACAGCCTGGTGTGGTGTGATCATGACAGCCTGGTGTGGTGTGATCATGACAGCCTGGTGTGGTGTGTTCATGACAGCCTGGTGTGGTGTGATCATGACAGCCTGGTGTGGTGTGATCATGACAGTCTGGTGTGGTGTAATCATGACAGCTTTCTGTGATTATGACAGCCTGGTGTGGTATGATCATGATAGCCTGGTGTGGTGTGATCATGACTGCCTGGTGTGGTGTGATCATGACAGCCTGGTGTGGTGTGATCATGACAGAATGGTGTGGTGTGATCATGACAACTTGGTGTGATCATGACAGCCTGGTGTGGTGTGATCATGACAACTTGGTGTGATCATGACAGCTGGTGTGGTGTGATCATGACAGCGTGGTGTGGTGTGATCATGACAGCCTGGTGTGGTGTGATCATGACAGCCTGGTGTGGTGTTTTCATGACAACTTTGTGTGATCAATGACAGCTGGTGTGGTATTATCATGACAACTTGGTGTGATCATGACAGCATGGTGTGGTGTGATCATGACAGTCTGGTGTGGTGTAATCATGACAGCCTGGTGTGGTGTGATCATGACAGCATGGTGTGGTGTGATCATGACAACTTTGTGTGATAATGACAGCCTGGTGTGGTATGATCATGACAACTTGGTGTGATCATGACAGCCTGGTGTGGTGTGATCATGACAGTCTGGTGTGGTGTGATCATGACAGCCTGGTGTGGTGTGATCATGACAACCTGGAGTGGTCGCTACAAAATCTCTGATATTTCTCAGGATATCTCGGAACTCAGGAACAGTACAGTAAGGGAGCGTGTCTGTATCATAATTGGTGTCAACAACACCTTCCAGTGAATGACCCACGATTGGATGATCGTGTGTGTGACCTATGTTTTTCATTTTTATTGAAAATGGGATATTTGTGCCCTTGTGAAAAATTGTAAGTGCTTCTTTTGACTCGCTTCAAATCTTCAACAACAATATTTAACTGCATTAAAAACTTATGCACCACGCTTATGTATTAGTATCGCGTGCTTTGAGGCATAGAAGGCGAGGGTTATGCAATACGGGGTTTCAATCTTACTATATTATTATTATTTTCATTATTACTATTATTATTAAGGGTAAGCGGTAAACCCACTTGGGTCATACAGTGCTGGGGAATGGGAGATGTTCAGATGTGAGATTAATTAGCCTGGCCCAACACAATACAATTTTCAAGAGTTTACCAGACAATGACGTAAAAAGCGTCAGTCAGCTGATTCAAAACTTTCTAAAGATGATTATACGCAACCCACTTGTAGTTATGTAGTCCTTAAGACATATAGCATTACTAGTATCCTAAATATATGCTTTAACGAGGACAAATATTAAAAATGACTGTATAATGTCGATATTCTACTTTAAAAACCATGTATGTATCTGAGTGACACTGCGCCCCCACCTTCAGTCCTACGAGACGGCAGTTGTGTCATCAGTGGCGAACGCCTGGTGAATTACCAGCTATTATCAGCGTTGGAACGAGTGTTTCTTGCTTTTATATACGAAAGATGTTACGAGAGTGGTATGACAATAGTTCTGTTTGTACGTGAACGCTGACAGCTCCTCAAAACCTTTGATATTTGTGAAAATAAAGTGGCAATAATGAGGTATTTTAGTTGTACGAGCGAAGGCAGTCTAAAGTATATTTATTGCCCGTATGAAATGACATTATTTTGTCCCGTAATTCATAGTGTTTTTCTTTTCATTATAACCGATATATGTTACAATGAAGTGCATACATGTTGATGGTGCAGGCAAACGACGCAACTCGGCCGCTGGTAAGTATAGTGATTATCATCCCCCTTGTTAAAGACGATATCCAAAAAAAAAAAAATATATATATATGTAGCGTCTAGTTAGTGTTATGAAGCTGGGATTTTTTATGTAATGTAACGAATTTGTGCAGTAGTGTACATAATGAGGTCATCAGTCAGGTTATTACTGGGAGGGGTCATCATCCTCCAGTCATGTAATGTGGATGAGTAACGGTGGTAACGTGTTCTTTGAATCTTGTACGAAGCCAATGATGTTTTTGACAACTGCTTATTCCTTTTCTCTAATTCAGGAAAAGAGAGCCCCGTCCCCCACTACCCCAGTAACTCAGCACCACAGACCCCCACTCCATTTTAACTCTAACCATAGCCCCCCCCTCTCATTCCTTGAACTGAGGAATGCTCCCTCCCCTCACCTGTCACTACATACTCCCAAAGACGGTAACCGAGGACTACATACCTCCTCTCATGGTAACTGACATCTGTATATCCAGTGACGCAGGACATTCAGACCACCCACCCCTCTCTGACACAGGACAGCAAACTGCTAACACTTACCCTATATCTCTGGACCACACACCCACTACTCCTTGAAACTCAGGACCACAGAGTCCTTAGGTAACTTTGCCCGGTGGCTAACGCTCTCGCTTCACGCGGCGAGGGTCCGGGTTTGATTCCCGGCGAGGGTAGAAACATTGGACGTGTTTCTTTACACCGGTTGTGTATGTTCCTATCAATAAAATCGGTACCTGGGTGTTAGTCGACTGGTGTGGGTCGCATCCTGGGACAAAACTGACATAATTTGCCCGAAATGTTCTGCATTACAAGCGGCTTTCTATATAGTAGTATGTCATTGATGTCAGCTAGGACTGTATACTTTGTACACGTACTTGTAGAAATAATGATATCATTATTCTTATTATAGGACCACAAATGCGTTCCATTTTTAAATTAGAACCAAACAAATTCCTCCCCTCTGCAAGTCAGGAGCAAAGACTCTCCAACCCCCTCCCATCAATAACTCAGGAGCAAAGACTCGAACCCCCTCCCATCAATAACTCAAAGCAAGACTCTCAACCCTCCCATCAATAACTTAGGAGCAAAGACTCTCCAACCCCCTCCCATCAATAACTCAGGAGCAAAGACTCTCCAACCTCCATCAATAACTCAGGACCATATACGCTTTTAATGACTCCGCATTGTCATCAATTGATGTATATATGTATTTAGCTTTACTGCTTTACGATATCCATATTCCTCTTCCTCCTTCCCTACTTCTCTTTCTTTCCTTGGCACCCTAGATGTACTGTCTCTTGCCATCACTCTTGCTATTTCTCCTGTATATGGGATAAGTTATCCTGAGAGAAGGCAATTTCTAATTGATAGTAACTCCAGCTGTGCTTGACCCTCGCTGGTATCCTTGACGGTATCCTCATTGCCCTACTAAAGTATCCCAGCTCAAGCTGACAGATTTCAATACCTTGCGTGAGCCCCATCTTGAGTGATATGTGATAGTAACATAGCGAGCTTTGTTCCCACGGTGTAGCTATCATATAACATAGGGTAGCACCAGAATGTTGATGTATTCACTTTTTGTTTAACTAAAAAAATGCCCTTCACAGTGCTCTATAACTCAACATTACAGACCCTTCATTCTAATCCCCTATAATTCGGAACCACATATCCCTCCACCCCCTCCCTGGACCTGAGGACCACAGATTCCCTGTAACTTAGGACCACAAACCTCCTACCCACGTAACTCAGGACCACTGACCCTACACCCCATTAATTCAGGACCATCACAGACATTCTCCCGTCTCTCTCCTTACTCAAATTGCAAACATAAAATATCGACCCATCTATTTGCAACGAATATTTATTTATTTCAGCAATAAAATTTAGTTGTTAAAGCTATGTACGTCACCAAGGATAGTAATTAGGGCGTATAAAGATGTAGTGTCATCAATCACGGAATACCAATCTGTCGTAGCTCGCCGCTACCTCCTGCCTGGTGCTCAGAATCTTCCCTTCACTCTTGATTAAATATCCTCAAAAGGTTCTTTTTTAAATACTGTCCGATTTTTTTCCTCGGCTTTCTGGTGTACTGCAAAAAATTGAGAATGTTGCAAACAGTTAATAAAAAATATTTACCCAAACAATTTAAATTTTAAAGGTAGCATTTTTCCTTGCTGCGTATGAATACACGCCACTGTACACAGACATACATAGTTGTAAGCATACATAAGCATGCATAGACATGCATATCTATATTTTCCTTTATTAAAATTTTATAACCGCGCTTCACACTTCCTCTAGCGTGCATTGAGGTAGAGGAGGCTGGGCTTACGAGATACGGGACACCTCTCCCAGATTATTAAGGAACATAGGAATGGACTTACGGGACATTCTCTCGGAACACAGCCACCGAACTATATCTGGCTGGTCATATTACCTGCATACTCTCGCTTATCTTCTGCTTTTTATTTGATACTCAAATTACACCATAAGTTATTCTTCTGATAACAAGTCTTAGTCCTTGTAATATTGCCTATTACTCTATTTTTGTATAGTTTAGATTGCACACTGGAGTGGCTCACCACGATCATAGTGAAATGGGGTTAAGCACTCACTAGGAGAAGTTAAGGATCAGAACACAGTATTTTTGCATTGATGAGCTATAAAAGAAAACAGCCTGCCAATAAAACGTTTCAGAACTGATAAGTAATGCAACTTTCTGCTTGTTGCACGGGAGTCGAGTCTTCTTCCATGACCTCTCTTGTGCGATTTTTTTTATTTTGTTTAATTTTGATGTACACGAGTTACGCCCTGAGTTCCTACATTTATATTTGAAGCTATTTTTTTTTATCCACCTTACCTCATTTCAAAGCTTGTGCCTAGCAGTAGCTTTGTTGTTCTAGATCAGGGGTCGACAATCCCCGGCCCGCGTGCCACATCCGGCCCGTGTGAGCTTTTCGTCCGGCCCGCCAACTTAACACCTGGACATTAATTATCTAATTAGTATCGAATACAGATGCAGTAGTTCACTTCAAGGTTTAGCAGTCATTGGAGAAGTTACTTCGTATCCTCCTCCTCAGAGTTTTTTCATTTGAGTTTGTTGTCTGGCGGTAAAACAACTGTACAGTAGGTATCTGCATTCGATAATGTTTATTTAATTATTCGTGATAAATTGTGTTAAGTGTTATTAGAATTAGGCCAAAATTGGTTTAAAAAACTAATGGCAACCCTGAGTTCGAGAGAAAAAATTATATTTCATTTAATAACATGGTCCTCCTCCGAGAGACTGCATAGCTGTCTAGCCTCTCTCTCCAAAGGTTGCCGACCCCTGTTCTAGATTTACAAGCGCATAGACTGACACCTGATTAACTCTTAGCTCCAGTTTCCGAAAAAAAACTTTGAATTTTAGGTGTATAATATATTAAATATTAAGTAACATGTATATCGGAAACAGGATTACAGTGTGGACATCCGTGAGTGAAAACTCTCATACGGTCAGTGGGCCAGATTTCTCTTGTGTCTATATGCTGGGGAGAAGGTGTTCCACGTGCTGCTCAGTCGGGAAATGAATGATAGGTGATAGTGACGGAGTTAAGATGGATACAACCAGAGTGGGACTGGTGGTGACCGCCCGTCTGGTGGTATAATAGCTTTATTCTGACACCCTTAACCCAACCCCTCTCTCTCATATCCTCCGTCTTCATCAATCTCATGGCCTTTTCGTACTTGCTTTCCAGCTCTCATATCCCTCCTTCCCTTTAACTCTTCCACTCTTTCTTTACCTCAATCACTTTTCCTCCCTCTTCCCACCCTCTCGCTAGTTGCTCGCGTGTCAGCTTGCCATTACTTGCCTCATCCTTTCATCATCTCCCACTTGTGCCCCCTGTTCGTTCCTCTCCATCAGGTTCTCTTGAGGTACGTGACAGCCGCTCTCTTAGCTGATAACGCAGACCTGTCATTCACTACTCCTGTCGGGGTATGTGGGGGTATGTGGGTGAGGGTGAGGAAGTGTGGGGGTTATTAGGAGCGTATGCGTGGGGGGTATGTGGTGGTATGTGCATGTACGCTGGGAGGTGTGGGAAGTATTTAGATGTGTATGGATGGGGTTATGTGACGGTGTATGCGTGTGGATGGGGATGTGCGGAGGAGCAAACGTGTGGATTAGGAGTGGGTGTTTATTTGGGGAGAGGGTATGTGAGATGTGTTTTGCTTGTTGATGTGTGTTGCTCGGTTGTGTGTAGGGGGGTTGTGTTTATTGAAAGGGGAAGGGGAATTACTTGTTGATTGGCGTTCGTAGCGGGGAGGGGGGACGTGTTAATGATTGCGAGCATGTGTGTTTACGTTTGTATTTAGGTTTCTAGATTTTGTCGGGTTGTTACGTTTGTATGTATGCATGCATTTAACGTATCCATGTAGCTACATAAGCAGAGCTATAATCCAGGAGTCTCATTTTCAAAGTTTATTTAATTTTCGTATATTTTGTTTTTAAGGTTTGCACTAGTTGTGGCACACGTCAACTCTTCGACCTTCCACCAGCCTACTACTCTCTTTATGAAGAAATAATTTCAAGTATCTTTTCCACAACTTTTCTTTCTTTTTAAGTTTACGACTATGGCCTCTTAGTCTCCCTGTTGAGGATCACTTTTTCCTAATTTTTCCAACAAGAAAATGTATATATATTTAAAAGTAGTTATCTGTCTTAGTAGTTCATATCTTATTCGTCTGAACTTTTTCTGTCTCTTCTTAATTTGTGGTGTGTGTGTGTGTGTGTGTGTGTGTGTGTGTGTGTGTGTGTGTGTGTGTGTGTGTGTGTGTGTGTGTGTGTGTGTGTGTGTGTGTGTTAATTACCAAATTGTCCTGGTGTGTATGTGTGTGTGTTGTGTGTGCGTGTGTTGTGTGTGTGTGTTGTGTGTGCGTGTGTTGTGTGTGTGTGTGTTTGTTGCCGCTTGATACATTTCCTACCTCGTAGCATCGTGGTTCACTGTCATATCTATTTTTAAAATTTACAGTATGTAGTCTACCATTCGTACTTTTCACCGAGGTCATTCCACAGCTTTACCATCCTGTGACTGAAGAAATGCGTCCTGATATCCGTATTAATCATCCAGTGTCTTAACTTTCAACGCTTTTCCTGCCTCTCGAATAGTCTGTTTCTGTCCATCGTATCAATTCCTCTTGAGTATACTGTATGCCTTTATCATAGCATCCCTTAGTTTTTCTACTCTGTAATGTCGTCAGACAGTTCCTCAAGCCTCTCTCCATAGCTCGTTACCCTTAGCTCATTGAGTAGTCTCGTTTCTTAACATGCTCCTTCACTGTAATGGTTCCATGTTCTAGCTCTTACTCAGCTAAATTGCTGACATACTGTATCGTAATGCATGAACGATTCTTAGATTAGATTTCTGAAAGCTAATCTTAAGATTCAAGCATTTATTATAGATGTTCGGTTGATGCGCACTTGCGGCTATATGCTCACCCATAAGACTTCTGAGTCTAATGAGGCTTGCAGCCTTCTTCCTAGAGTCTATACTCAGTTTCCGGCCTTCTCGCTCCTTCCCCAATTTTCATAACCTTGCATTTGATGGGTCGAATTAAAGTAGCCACTTGTCTGACCATTCTTGCAGTTTCTTCAGATCAATTCGTAGCTTTAAATCACCTTTATTTATTTTCGTATTAATTTAACATCCTCTGTGGAAAAGAATATATCTGAATCGATCTCGTTTGGTTTATTTTTGCCTTGTCCCCATTGGTTTTTCCTTCTCAACAGTTTTATCTCATCTACAAACAGGGATACATCAGACTCTTGGTGTAGTCATTGATTTACACCAATAACAGTACTGATAGTAATTCCGATCCTTGCACAACCCTACTTGTTACACTTTGTCATTGCCACAGCTCTTCTATGACAATTATTCCGTCACCTTTTCCTAAGGTGCTCTTTGATCCGTTGTAGCGCATTCTCTGTTATTCCTGCTGTTCTGGATGGTTTTTACCCAACCTTATTATAACAAGCGCAATTTAATTTAGCCTAATCCAACTAAATATATTCTAGGTAAGTTTACAATAATTTTATAATAAACAAACACAATGAAATATATTTTTTTTCGTTAGGTTCAGAATGATTTTTGCGAAATTATTTCAAACACAAATTTTCGCTTGCCTTATTCGGCAAGAACAGCGTTGCTATTTAAGCCAAAATCGCAAGTTTTACCTATATGGCACGACAAACACATAAATATTATATATATATATATATATATATATATATATATATATATATATATATATATATATATATATATATATATATATATATACTATACCCTTATCTTTGTAAAGACTGGTGTCCCGTTCTCTTTGCCTCTTATAACCACCAAACAGTTACCTCCATTTGTACCTACGTTTTTTGGGGTTAGTCTCTCTGAGAAAGGGGTTGGTGGAGGGGGATGCTGTCTGGTCATCCTGAATGAGCGAGAGCCCAGGGTCGAATGCAGGCACAAATCTCTAGCAGATGGACGGCCGCAAACCTGTCATCAACAACGTCGAGAAAATTGTGTCGGCTGATTTCCTTCAGCACCACCATGATGAAAACAAAAGAATTTACCCATCAGCCTCACTTCTTTTCAGAAGTACGATTTAATCGATATTTAACCGATATTTAAACTCTACCAATTATTGAAATCTTGATCAGTTATTCTTATTAAACTGTCATTAATTCCAATTTCAGGTGTCTTAATAATTCGTTCCATCAATATCAAATTTGCTTCTGTCATTTTACAAATATCGTAATCTCCTTATAATTAAACCATATCATTAAAAGTTATCTAAATTTTATTCATAATTCATTCCAAGTCAGAAAAAATCACACACACACACACACACACACACACAAAACACACACATAATATATACACATATATATATATATATATATATATATATATATATATATATATATATATATATATATATATATATATATATATATATATATGTCGGCCCAATAGGTAATACTTGCGATTGTGTATGCAATAATTTCGCAAAAATTATTCTGAACCTAACGAAAAAATATTTCATTGTGTTTGTTTATTATTAAATTATTGTAAACTTATCTGAAGTGTATTTAGTTGGATTAGGCTAAATTAAATTGCGCTTGTTATAATAAGGTTAGGTAAGTTTTCTAAGGTTCTTTTGGTAAAAAAAAATAATTTTTTTTTTAACATAAATTTAAAAAAAATATATTTAAACTTATAAGAGAAAATTTTAGAAAGGACTTAATTTTAAATGAGTTCTTGATATTTGACCAATTTCACCTATTCTGCACGACATATAAATAATGTCCACCTCTGCATTATATGGAGTCCCTTAGCCTGGGAGAAGTAAGTGAAAAAATGTCTTCTAGGAAGTCCAGAGACCCTTACTAGAACTCTACCACTCGTATATACATATATATGATTTTTTTAGGTCAGGGATCATTTACTTAAAGCACAAATCTGAATGCATTGGTACAATATTTCAAAATGATTATGAATCTCCCCAGCCCTTCTGAAGCTGGACATGAGCTAAGCATTTCCCTCTGGATGGCCACGCTGAGGCGCTGGAACATGAAAGTGGCCGCCCTCGGTTTCTGGTGGTGTCTGGAACCCGGTTCTTTAAGGAAACGTGTGGCGTTTTTTTCCCCCGTGATTCCAGGGTCTCCGATCCCACTTCGAGGAATTTATACAGATGACCTACAGTATATCTCTGTACTTGCGGATCTTGCAGTCCTCCGTGATCAGCAGCACTTTCCTGTTGCCTAAACTGTGACGGATGTTAGTGTCAGCCAGCGTCAGCACACAGGTATAGTCCCATGTTAAAAGCTTGCCATTCTTCCAAGGATAGACAGATGGTGATCCCGTCGGGTGGTTTGTGGGGTTGCGAGTATTGTTGGTTGATAGTGTTTGGGGCTCTCTCTCGGCTGGGCATCCAGCTGTAGCTGACTTCATTATGTCTTGCGTTCCAGCTCTTGGTTTCGTAGCAGTTAAAACCATGTAGACCATATTGGTCGGCTTCCGCATCGCCGCAAATACCCGTATGATCCATGTGAATTGGAGCAGCGAGGCGGAGAGCCATCGATTTGCTTTTACTCAATTTTATGATACATTTGAATTTATTGAATTAATCTGTCTTAACCAGACTCCACGATGCCGATATTTGGATTGACTTTTTATTGATTTTTGTATAATTTATATTATTCATTTGTTATTCTCTTGGTCAGAAAACTATATAAAAATGTTGCCAGATTTTTATTAATTTGTAGGAGTGATGAGTGAAATAATAACTAATATATTTTACGATGCGTGATTGTGCCCTTCACCACTTTCAGAACTATTTCTCTGGGATCAAAGACTTTACAATATTTATCTCACTTATTCTCAAATGAGTAGCAGAATATTAACCTGCTAAATTTTAGATATGTTATTACACATATGCTGGCTATACAGGGCCCCGCCTCTTAACTCCAATCGACGGGCTCCACGAATTTTTTGACTTCCAGGTCTATTAACATGTCCGTTTTTAGAATTGTGTATTGTTTGCCTCCATCTCTTCTAGCGCATTCCACTCAACACATTGAAGCTGAAAAAGTACTGCCTAAGTTCCTATGGCTCATCTGCATCGTTGTTATTATGTGTGTCCTCGGACTTCCTCTCCTCGCATTCAAACAGTTAGTTTCTTCCACTTCATCGAAATATTTTTCAAGATCACATTTTAGCTGGCTGTGTACTCACCTATTTGTGATTGCAGGGGTCGATTCAGAGCTCCTGGCCCCGCCTCTTCGCTGGTCGCTACTAGATCCACTCTTTCCCTGCTCTAAGAGCTTTATCGTATCTCTTCGTAAAGCCATGTATGGATCCTGCCTCCACTACATCACTTTGCAGGTTGTTCCACTTCCTGACAACTCTGTGACTGAAAAAATACTTCCTAACATCCCTGTGACTCGCCTGAGTTTTCAACCTTCAGTTGTGACTCCTTGTTGCTGTGTCCCATCTCTGAAACATGCTATTCATATCCATTTTGCCACCCCTCAAGGGAGGGTCCTCGACGTTGGTGAGGGGCTCTTGAAGTGAGCAGGAATACCTTCCATCCCCCCCCCCACATGCGCTGTATAATCCTACGGGTTTAGCGCTCCACATTATTATAATAATTATAATAATATCCATCTTGCCAATTCCTCTCAGTGTTTTATATATCGTTTTTATATACCCCCTATTATTCCTGTCCTCCAGTGTCGTCAGGTTGATTTCCCTTCACTTCTCCTCGTAGGTCATGCCCTTAGCTCTGGGACTAGTCTTGTGGTAGGTAAAAGGACACAAATGCAACTAATGTGACATTTTATTCTGGCAACGTTTCGCTCTCCAGGAGTAACAAGACTAGTCTTGTTGCAAACCTTTGCAATGTCATTTCTTAACGTGCTTGTGTGTATGCGTACTTACATAATTGTGTGTGTGTTAATTACCATTTTGTCGTAGGCACATGTCGATTATACACTAGGCCTGTTTGTGTATGTGTGTGTGTGTGTGTGTGTGTGTGTGGTTGTATGCGTGTGTGTTGAACTCGTTTAGGTTGTATCGTGTTGTGGTTGTATTGTTAACTGATGTGTGTGTTGTAGATGCTAGTTGTATTAAAATGTGAATGCCAATTGCGTTATATATATATTCCTGGATTCTGGTTCCATCTTGTTAAAAAAAAAGACAGTACATTTTGGGTTTAGGTTATGTTGATGCAGATTTGCCAGTTTACGTACTAACATAGTAAACTTGTAATTACTGGCTTCTGTGCAGTACCTGTGGAATACATGTGTTGGTCAGATTTAGTCCTTTGCCACTGGTGTTTTTCCTCGGAAAAAAAAGTCTGCGATGGTTTTTTGTTTGGGTAAGTTATAATTCGCTAATTGTATTAACTAAATTTGTTTCATCGTAATAACTGATCGGCTTCAAATTATAAATGCTAGTGCCTCTTACGTAGCGAAATATATTTGGATATTTGTCGGGCTGTGAGTGTGTGCGCGCGATTGCGCGCGCGCTAACTTGCTAGTTTTATTGAAATTAGGAAAATGAAATTCAGGCTTAAATGGGATTATCTGCTAATTCCTCAAAGGACTGGCTTCGAACCTTCAATGCCAATAATTTTAGAATGCACCTCTGATCAACTTCAAACTTTGTGTCGGTGTATACGGAATACAAGTCTTTGTGCGATAACTAGAAAAAGCCTCTTCTGAGTTGCTTTAATTAAACATTCAACATTGATATATTTAATTTTATTTATGGTTCGAATTGGTTTTGGGCTGTGTACGACTCTAGACTGAGGGACTGATTACCTCAAACTCCTTCCGATCATCAACCATTGTTCTCCGTATTGGACTGAGGAAGCCACTGGCTGGCGAAACATTCCCACACAAGTATCCCAGTCATCAACTTATCGGTTTTCCGAACCACTACGATTCTTCAGTTAAATACAAAAAAAGACTAAATGTGGAGAGTGAAGCAACAGTTGTGAGATATAGATGATATGATCAGTCCATCTTTTAAGTAGTAGTTTTAGAGGTGGTCAGTCCCTCAACCTGGAAAAGAGTGCAGCTTCTGCTCTCTACAAATTTAGTCTCCTCTGTATCTGAAGAAGCCTACTGTGTAGGCGAATCTTTTCAACAATAAAAATATGCTGGTGTTGCGCAGGTGTCTTGTTGCGCAGGTGTCTTGTTGCGCAGGTGTCTTATTCAAGCCGTGAGTTTTATATTCACTACTTTTTTTTAATACTGTATATATAGTTGAAGGATTGTTTGGATAATGAGTCTGCTGTATACGTACCTGCATGTATGTTTGCGTGTGCGGTTGTGTGTGTGCATGTGCGTGCACAAGCTCTTGCATGAGTGTGCCGGTGTGCATATATGCAAATTCTCTCCCCATCGTTCATTTTCTGCGTAAGATAAGCATCAACTTGTCTTCTTTTGCATACCACCAGTAATGAAATATATGCAAATAATTATAATAGACGTTATTATGATAATGACCTTGCACAATTTTTTTTCATATATGCCTAATTTGGATGACATAACTGCATTGGTAGAATTTCTCAAGCAATAACAAGCAGTAATACCTTTGATATACCTTTTATTTCCCGAACAGTTAGACCCCCTAAGTAGGGGGTAAGGAGAAGGGGTAGGGGGGTAGAGGACGAACAGTGGCTCTGCATATGCCTACATCCGATGTTGCCACATTTCTTTGTCCATTCTTAATTTATAAGACTAATTTAGTAATGAAACCTCTATAGACTAAAAATACACTACTTATCAGTATTTAAACTAAGAGTTAGACACAGAGTAATTTAGCTTAGTACATATGATTACCTTTCACAGGCCACATATATTTACAACCGAGCCCCACTGTGCCGGAGTGACCAGGCACAGCTGCCCATCCTGGGTACTCCGGCTTCAGTCACAAAAAATAAAATAGCGAGTGAAGAGGCAGATGACGAAGCTCCGCCTAATAGAGCCAAAATAGCGACCAACTACACTAGGCCAGTACAGTGAAGCAGTCTGACATTCGTTAACACATTACAGCGTGAATTAGATAACATTTCACGGCAATAACCGGCTTCCTCGCTGCTACCAGGAGGTTGTGGATCTTGACTCGTTCAAACATCTCCGGCATCTTTGCTGGACCAACATAGACCCCCACACTTCACGAAGGTAAGTACCCATTAACAGTATCATTAAATGCGCATTTCACGTACATTGTTGGGCCGGACCAGTGTGAAGGGTCTTACCACAGCATCCTGTTCATCAGATATACAACTACACCTGTAACTGGCTTACAACTCTGCCCTGTTGTAGAACTAGAGGTAAGAATTAATTTATCTAGAAATGGTTTCTTGGGATGAATTCCAATATTGGCTTGAATGGATCACCAACAAATCAGTCATTAACCCACACATACACATTCTATTCTACACAGATGAGTTCCGATAGTTTTTTCTACCTCACGGAGCCCCGCCATGAGCCAGGCTCCTCATCAGTTTGTAAAAATTAATTTGTAACATTAGATGCATCATTTATGGTATTACCTGTAATTACGGCAACAATAGTTGGATCAGCTACTTCAGTAACGGCATCAACAAAGACAGAAGTGACAAGAAAAAACGGCAATAAAACATTAACGATATTAACAGCATGAATAGTGATGGTAATTGCATAATTAATGGTAGTATCAGTATCAACAAGTACAGTAATTGCGTCATCAACGATATTTACAAAGATAACACTAAAGCATTAACGACAGTAACAGCGATAGTAATAGCATTATTATGGACAATATTGATAACGACAACAACACGACAGTAACGGCATCAACGACGGCACTAACGGCATCAGCAACGGCACTAACAAAGTTAGCGACGAAGGGAGGATCACCATTAGCAGTAGCAACATAGACAGTAATAAGAACATCATCAATATGACTGTTAATTAAAAAAAAATATGAAACCCATCAAAACATCAACATAACGAGAAAAACAAGACGTCGAAATATTCTTTATTAAACACCTCAAGCATAACTTAACATGTGGCACAACATAAGACACAGCTCAACATGTCACACAACCTACAACTACATAATAAAATAACATGCAACAGCTTTTACCTACAGCACAACATATTCAACATACAGCCTACATTTGTAATATACCATAACGTATAAAATACATACTTCACCTGCGACATACAGCTTATATCTACACTTACACTATGACGTGCAATATAGAGCCTACACCTGGTAGTGACAAGTCACTACCGTCAAACTACCGCCCAATAAGCCTGACCTCAATTGTAGGCAAATTACTAGAGTCAATTATAGCTGATATTATTAGAAGCCATCTAGATAACCATAATTTGATTAATGATACCCAGCATGGATTCACGAGGGGCCGTTCCTGCCTATCTAATTTATTAACCTTCTTCAGTAAAGCTTTTGAGGCTGTTGATCACGATAAAGAATTCGATATTGTTTATTTAGACTTTAGTAAGGCTTTTGATAGAGTACCGCACCAGAGACTGTTAAAGAAAGTGGCAGCTCATGGCATTGGGGGAAAAGTGCTGTCATGGATCGAGTCATGGCTCACCAATAGGAAGCAGAGAGTGTGCATAAATGGGGTTAAATCCGAATGGGGACTTGTAACAAGTGGTGTTCCACAGGGATCAGTCTTAGGCCCATTGTTATTTATAATATATATCAATGACCTTGATGAGGGAATTACTAGTGATATGAGCAAATTCGCCGACGACACGAAGATAGGTAGGATAATTGATTCAAACATAGATGTCATAGAACTTCAGGAAGATTTAGACAAACTTAATTCGTGGTCAGAAAGTGTCAGATGCAGTTCAATGTAGATAAATGCAAGGTTCTGAAGCTCGGGAGTGTCCATAACCCAAGCACTTATAAGTTAAATAACGTAGAACTTAGCCATACAGATTGCGAGAAGGACTTGGGGGTGATGGTAAGCAGCAACCTTAAACCAAGACAGCAATGCCTAAGCGTACGTAATAAGGCAAATAGATTACTGGGATTTATATCAAGAAGTGTTAGCAACAGAAGTCCAGAGGTTATATTACAGCTTTATACATCATTAGTAAGGCCTCACCTAGATTACGCAGCTCAGTTCTGGTCTCCATATTACAGAATGGACATAAATTCGTTAGAAAACATTCAGCGTAGAATGACTAAATTAATACATAGCATTAGAAATCTTCCTTACGAAGAAAGATTGAAGACCCTAAAATTACATTCACTTGTAAGACGTAGAATGAGGGAGACATGATCGAGGTATACAAGTGGAAAATGGGTATAACAAAGGGGATATAAATAAGGTCTTGAGGATATCTCTCCAGAGAGAACCGCAATAATGGATTCAAGTTAGATAAGTTTAGATTTAGAAAGGATATAGGAAAGTATTGGTTTGGAAATAGGGTAGTTGATGAGTGGAACAGTCTGCCTAGTAGGGTTATTGAAGCTAGGACCTTGGGTAGTTTCAAATTTAGGTTGGATAAATTCATGAGTGAGAGGGGTTGGATTTGAGTGGGACTCGCGCATGAGTGGGTAGAATTGTCAAAGCTTATTTCTTGGGTAGCATTGAAAATTGGGTTGAGCAAATATTCTGTTAGTGGGACGGATAAGAACATAAGAACATAAGAAAGGAGGAACACTGCAGCAGGCCTGTTGGCCCATTCTAGGCAAGTCCTTCACATTCCATCCCACCAACAGAATATTTGTTCAACCTAATTTTCAATGCTACCCAAAAATAAGCTTTGATAATTTTATTTACTCATGTGCAATTCCCACTCAAATCCAACCCTTTCACTCATGAATTTATCCAACCTAAATTTAAAACTACCCAAGGTCCTTGCTTCAATAACCCTACTAGGCAGACTGTTCCATTCATCAACTACCCTATTTCCAAACCAATACTTTCCTATATCCTTTCTAAATCTAAACTTATCTAACTTGAATCCATTATTGCGGGTCTCTCTGAGAGATACCTCAAGACCTTATTTATATCCCCTTTGTTAATACCCATTTTCCACTTGTATACCTCGATCATGTCTCCTCATTCTACGTCTTACAAGTGAATGTAATTTAAGGGTCTTCAATCTTTCTTCGTAAGGAAGATTTCTAATGCTATGTATTAATTTAGTCATTCTACGCTGAATGTTTTCTAACGAATTTATGTCCATTCTGTAATATGGAGACCATAACTGAGCTGCGTAATCTAGGTGAGGCCTTACTAATGATGTATAAAGCTGTAATATAACGTCTGGACTTCTGTTGCTAACACTTCTTGATATAAATCCCAGTAATCTATTTGCCTTATTACGTACGCTTAGGCATTGCTGTCTTGGTTTAAGGTAGCTGCTTACCATCACCCCCAAGTCCTTCTCGCAATCTGTATGGCTAAGTTCTACGTTATTTAACTTATAAGTGCTTGAGTATGGACACTCCGAGCTTTAGAACTTTGCATTTATCTACATTGAACTGCATCTGCCATTTTTCTGACCAGGAATTGAGTTTGTCTAAATCCTCCTGTAGTTCACTGACATCTACGTCTGAATCGATTATCCTACCTATCTTCGTGTCATCAGCGAATTTGCTCATATCACTAGAAATTCCCTCGTCAAGGAAGGACCTGCCTAGTATGGGCCAACAGGCCTGCTGCAGTGTTCCTCCTTTCTTATGTTCTTATGTTCTTATCACATAAAACTTACAGCCTACACGGCTCCTCGGCGGGTCACCTCCGTCACGTAGGCGAGATTGTCTTAAAAAAGTCAAGGCCCCAAAAAGTGCGGGTCGTGAGGAGCATTTTTCTTCTTATAAGAGACAACTCGAAGTGGCCTTGAAGAATTACGTGAGACTCCTCATCCATCCTGAGAACGCAATCCTCGAAGCAGCTGTCCTCTTCATCCGCTAAAATTGTCTGTCGAAAGTTGGCGTATTCTCTCTGTAATTATGTGATATGCTTTATATATTGGGCAGTGAATTTGTATGAGAGGTATTCAGTTTTATGTACTTGTAAAAAAATTGGTACTAGTAGAGTGCTTAATGTCGGTTTTATTATTTTAAGGAGCACGACTTAACTTCACATATTGCTAGATATCTCTGAAGAATCATCATTGTGATCTTTCTTCATCCTCGGTGCAAATCTCTGTGCTGAATTCAGTACACGAGAGCATAAATACGAATTATATATACAGTGGCTCTTGCGTATCTCAATGTAAGCTTGACATTGTGCTTTTTTCCATGGAAGAAGCTTCCCAAATTAAGACGGGTGACGCAAGTTGCGTTATGTGTCTTTGATCTTGACATTTATCAAGAGGATTGGCGCCTCTCGCTTTGAAGGACCTTGATGGAGGTGAAGTATTTTTTGATTCATCCAAGGAACTGGACATGCTCTCCGTTCCTTGGATCGAATCTGATTGCTTCTCATTCTTCCTTTCTCCCTACCCCTAGGCGCTGCATGGGTTTAACCCTCCCCATGAATGTAATAATAATTGATGCCTCTTGACCATCTTGGGCTTGGCAAAATCTACATCCAAATCCATATATATTGCTGATCTCCATTATTTCCTCCGTTTAATGCCTTC
Source organism: Cherax destructor (assembly GCA_009830355.1). Taxonomy (NCBI): domain Eukaryota; kingdom Metazoa; phylum Arthropoda; class Malacostraca; order Decapoda; family Parastacidae; genus Cherax; species Cherax destructor. The sequence goes on along the minus strand of WNWK01002146.1, from coordinate 18,680 downwards.
CCCTTTGTATTACTGTTGGATTACTGTTGGTAAAACAGCCTAATGAGTAATTATTAAACGAGCTTTAAACAGTTATTATTTAACTGTGTAATTTGCGCTCGGTGGGTCCACGTTTTCTGATTGTGCTTCAAATCTTTCTATTCTTTTAATGTTATATTTCATTGATTGGACCTGTTGTATGTTATAACTGATTATGTTTTATCAATAGACAATAATCCAACCTAACATAACAATCTTCCCAGATTTATTTTTTTTGGTCATCCATCCACCTCTTAAACTGGCAAAGCATAATTTTACTTCCATTAACTCTTGGTCTATGTTGAAACTTCTAGTTTCTACGTGATCTACTTTCCTTTTCATTAGGATCTCCATCACTTTATGTTGATTACTTGAAGAATATCAGCGTGTAGTTTTGATCTTCATGCGTCACTCGTTTTTTTAATAGTATTTCAATAGTTATATTCCTATTTAATCGAAATGTGTTATAGATTTTCAGTCATAGATTACTCTGGGCGTCATCCCTCTACCACAATATCCAATGTCTGATCAATATCTTGATCAGTCATTGTTATTATCGTATCCAATTCCTTGTGGTGCTTCCTTACCTGTTCTTGTCACAGCGATATTCACTATCATACTTAATATCTTATAATACTTTCTCCACAACTCTGCTAGTTGTTTTTATTTACTCGTTAATACCTCTTGGAATCTGTCGAGATCGTCCGCATCTTTCCTTGTTTTATTACATAAGAACATAAGTGTGCAGTTTTCCACTCGCTTTTGAACTACTGTGTTAACATTAGTTTTTTTGGTACTATGTTTAGATTCCTATGTTATTTGAAATGTTTTCTGTCCATTTTATTCCAAGTTCTAATATATTCGTCCTTAGCCATCTTAGACCTTTTTCTTATTTTCCGTCGTTCCTCTTGTTGCATTTGTCTCAACTGTGCGCGTATAAATATACTTTACTTTGGGTGTGTAATTTCTATCCATGCCATCTCTGTTTTGGTATATTTTTGGTAAAAAACTTATACTTCTCTACTTTTTCACTTCCCATGTGTATTTTGTATGTCGTAGATACCCTCTCGTTCTTCGTTCTTCCGGTGATGGAAGATGGAAGACTTGTTCTATATGGATTTTCTCAATCATTACTTAGCTAAGATTCCTTGCTGGCACTGCACTCAAGATGGGGAGCACAGTACATAAAGAAGAATTTGTTCGGATTATTGACCCGGAGGGTTAATCAAACAGAATAGCACAGTAAAGGCAGGATGCCATCAATGACTGTCTTATTTCTATTGTGGTTCTTCAGTCTCCTCCAGGATGAGACTCACACCAGTCGTCTAACAGCCAGGTACCTACTTAATGCTAGGTGAACAGGGGCAGCAAGTATAAGGAAACATACCCAACGTTTATACTTGCGTCGGGCATCGAACCCCCTTTCCCTCACTGTGTGAGCCGAGATGCATACCAGCTGAGCCACGAGACACCAGTAGGTTTAGAACGAATCCTTGTCCATTCCTGAAGACTCGATGTTCCCGTGCAACATTTTTCTTCTCTTCACAGTCATTCTCTATATGGAAATATATGGGCGTTTGTGCGGTACACAGCCTTCGTATGTATTATGTATCCTTCAGACAGCTGTTAGTCTGCTGAAGAGGTCCTCAATTGCAGGAAGAAAAATAAAATGTTACTTTTACCTCAATTATTTTCTCCATGTAGGCTTATTTGTACCAGTGATCAGGTGTCCGCAAGGGAACACAGCGCTCCTGCCGTACCGTGTAGCGTACAGCGAGGTAGTAGCAACGATTTTCCTCTGACCACTTCCATCACAATAATAACTATGTACTAATATAAATTTTTAAAGCGGTTGCACTTGTAAGACAGTGGAATGTTTTGGTCAGCTGACCAAGAGCTCCAGAGACGACTCATCAGATGACTAAGTCCCGCGTAAGGAAACAATTGTCCTGTTTCATGAGGAATCTTAATTAACGTAACCTAATCACAATGTTGGGGTTCACGACCTAAATTTCATTAATATTCAGCCACTGAGATACTCTAATAGACTCGTCAATCAGGCCAATTTTCACAAATAACCACAAACAGTCGTACTGGCATTGAGAGCTCATGTGAGAGATTTTCTGGCACAAGTCTTACTCGTAAATACCTTTTGTATGGTACTGTCGAAGACAATGGTGAATTTCTGCTCGATGTTACCTTTGGATGTCGGTGGAGGTTACCTGTTTGGCCTGACAAAGAATTCCTTGTTACTCTGAAAAGCTTTATCAACCATTTCCCTATTTCTGGAGGATGTTTTCATATTGAATATTGAAGAGATTGGTGAATATCTTTCGTATGTATATTATTTTTTTTCAGTGGACCGGCCATATCCCACCGAGGCAGGGTGACCTAAAAAGAAAAACAAAAATGTTTTTATTTATGCATTTAGTAATTTCAACACGAAAAAGTGGTTACTAGACCCTTGCTCCGGGCATTTTAGTAGTCTCCTAAGACACGCATGGCTTACAGAGGAAGAATTCTTTTCCACTTCCTAATGGAGATAAAAAAAAAACAAGAACTATTAAGAAAACAGAAAACTCAGACGATTGTGTATACATTTCCATGTATATGCATTTGTAGTGTGACCTAAGTGTAAATAAAAGTAGCAAGACATACCTGTTATCTTAAGTTTTTATTAGATAGAAAAGAAAAGACACCAGCAATCCTACCATCATGTAAAACAATTCCAGGTTTCCGTTTCACAATCACTTGACAAGACGGTAATACATCCCAGGACTGTTGCTGTCTACCAACCTACTACATAGGTCGTATATATATATATATATATATATATATATATATATAATGTGTGTGTGTGCAATAAGATATCACAGTAAACAAGTGGGACGGTTGCAATGTTGTAGGTGAGGTGACAGCCTTATAAGCCTTTTACTGTTCTATTATTGTTGCAGATCATTGATAATGTGGAAAATCACGAAAGGGCTTGCATTTTCACAACCAGAGTCTGGTTGTGTGCATAAAGTACTGTGTACTCTGATATTGAATCGTTTGTATGTACTCACCTAATTGTACTCACCTAATTGTGGTTGCAGGGGTCGAGACTCAGCTCCTGGCCCCGCCTCTTCGCTGTCTGCTACTGGGTCTCTGCTCTCCCTGCTCCATGAGCTTTATCATACCTTGTCTTAAAACTATGTATGGTTCCTGCCTCCACTATATCTTTCTCTAGACTATTTCACTTCCTGACTACTCTGTGGCTGAAGAAGTGCTTCCTGACATCCCTTTGACTCATCTGAGTCTTCAGCTTCCAGTTGTGTCCCCTTGTTTCTGTGTTCCCTCTCTGAAACATCCTATCACTGTCTACCTTGTCAATTCCCCGCAGTATTTTGTATGTCGTTATCATGTCTCCTCTGACCCTTCTTTCCTCTAGTGTTGTTAGTCCTATTTCCCTCAATCTTTCTTCATAAGACAGACCCCTGAGTTGTGGAACTAACCTTGTCGCAAACCTTTGCACTTTCTCTAGCTTCTTTACGTGCTTGACCAGGTGTGGGTTCCAGACTGGTGCTGCATATTCTAGTATGGGCCTGACGTACATGTGTGTGTGTGTGTGTGTGTGTGTGTGTGTGTGTGTGTGTGTGTCGTGCGTGCGTGCGTGTGCGAGTGCGTGCGAATTCACGCTAGCGAGTCTGCACCTGTGTTTGTGGATGATCATATATCTACCCCAACAGAACCAACTTGCTCATCACGCAAGTGCAATTATAACACCACTAGCACCGCTATCATCTCCGGTACTTCAGTTTTATTCGCGCCGAGGAGTCGCAGTCAATCCGTCGCACCGCCATCTCCGTCAATTACCAACACCCCTCTGTAATCTGCCACTACAAATAATACGAACGCCATCATCATCTCCTAAGCTGATAACAAGAAGCTATCTGTTCCTATTATCACCTCTACTGCCTCCTCCTCCTCCTCATTTCTTCGCGCTTCTATCACTATCTGCGGTGTCATCACCATCATGCTCACCATCAATACTATTAGCTTCATTTTCGGCATCCCCGACCTTATCTGCCTCACGTCCATCAGTTCGCCTGGTTTCATGCTCATGGCTATGCTAGGGGTCACGGAGGCCAGCTTCAGCATTTAACGTATCCCATCACTGAATTTTCCTAAGCACCAATTTGTATCCGACTTTGTGATCATCGTATTAACAAAATTATCAACATCAGCATAAATTCCGAGGCGGTTTTGCTTCGACAATGATGCCCAGAAAAGGATTTATGTCTGTTGTCAGTACGTAGAAGACCTATATCTGCCCTAAGCAATAAGTCGGGGTTCTCCTCAAAGGTTCGTGGTTCCTGGCTCCATCGATCATGGTTCAATGAAAGCCTGGACAAAGATATTGTGTGAGAGCCAAAGGGAAAGGAAACCAATACATGAGTTTAATACAGAGAATCACGCAACCTGGGTAAGATTGTGGGTAAAATTAAATAGGCTGATAGGTAGAGATAGTCCGGGGAAGTGGTTGGACAGATTGGTTAGAGAAAATTCCTAGGCCAGTTGCTGGGAGATTAGAAATAGTCAATGTTCCAAAGAGCCACGGCGAATAGAAAGGCGACAAAAATTGAATCAGCGAGAAAGAATATTTAATTGACCGGGGGAAATGGGAAGATTTCTCCTGACTCTGGTGTTAATGTGATTTGATCAGTGACTAAGACCTGAGTCAAGGTTTTAGTCGTTGGTCATTTTAGTAGGTCTTGCTAGCAGGCTTACAGGTCAACATAGTATAAAAATAATGAAAAAAGGGATAACAGAGGAGTCAGAAAGAGGAGAAGAATGAATGAAACGTGGGATGGAGAGGGAAATAGGAAAGAGATGTCAATGAAAAGATATTAAAAATAATTATGTGGGATCAGGTAGAAAGTAATGTAAAGGCTAGAATAGAAAAAGTTAAAATGGGTGCGTTGAGTAACAGGTGAAGATTGTTAACGTGAAATTACACTCACGTATGGCAGTTTAGAAAGCAGAAGGCAAGAAATATTAAGTTGGTTTAAAAAGACTGAGTTCTCTCGCATGATGGATACAGCAGGATATTGTTGGTAGGAAAAAAAAGAAACATCTTGTGAGAAAACTGAAAGAATGAACTCATGTCAGTGAAGAAGTTGAAAATGAAGGATGTAGATAAGAATAACAGTGAAGGGATAGGTGCGTATGATAGGTTGGGGGATGGAGGGGGATGAGTGGAAGATGGATGAGAACACGAGGGAAAAGAAGATGCTGAGAAACGTGAGAGATAAACAAGGAGAATGACGTAAATAGAGAAAGAAATGAGACTGAAGGAATACTCACACACAAAAATAAAGACGGTAAATGGGATTGATGCTGATATCAAAAAATAAAGGATTTATCAGGGAAAACTTGGTTATTATGAAATAAAGATGATGGCCACGTAACGTTTGTACGTTTAATGCCGTTCTTGATTTGTTGCCCAGATTATTTTCACTCCACCTTGTTTATCATTAGTTTTTACTCTTCATCTTTATTATCGGCCTCTGCTCTTATCATCCTCATAACTTTCATCACGGCCCTCGTTAGCATACAACGCTACAATGAACACGTGTGTGTGTGTATATATATATATCTCTCTCTATCTATCTATTTTATTTTGCATTACTTTAATATTCGCTAGTGATCTCTCTCTCTCACAAACACACACTCAAACACACACACCAAACACACACACACACACACACACCACACACACACACACACACACACACACACACACACACACACACAAACTCTCTCTCACACACATATACATGCAAAGATTAAGGAAATCCCTGAGAAGCAGTGCAGAGTGTAATAACGTGGAACTTTCTCAGCAAAGAGTGAGAAGCAATGTCGCTCAAATGTCATTATCGATACCCATTCTTACCTTATTATTGCAAATGATCTACATTGATTCTACAGTTCAATGAAAATAGTGGAATCATATTCCAAGTTGAGTTCTGGAATGTATAGACTTGACAGTTTTATAGTCAAGAACATTGTTCATAATTTTAAAGGTATAAATATTTTTCAGAAAAGTACAGAGTGGCCTGAGACGCATATCACTCAAATAACGGCTGCATGTTATGGGCGCCTGGCAGACCTTAGAATAGCATTTCTACATCTATGTAAGGAGTCATTAACTACACTGTACACCGTGTACGTCAGGCTCATATTAGAGTATGCAGCACCAGTATGGAACCCACACCCAAACATGTCACGAAATTGGATGAAGTGCAAAAGTTTGCAACAAGACTAGTCCCGGAACTTTGGAGAGGTTAAGGTAACTCAACATTGTCACTAAAGGATAGGAGGGATAGGGGGGACATGATAACGTATAAAAATACTGAGAGGAACTGACAAGGTGGATAGGGCTACACTGTTTCAGAGAAGGGACACAGGAACAGAAGGCCACAACTGGAAGTTCAAAACTCAGATGAGTCATAGGGATGTTAGGAAGTATTTTTTTAGCCTTAGAGTTGTCAGGAAGTGAAATAATCTGGAGAGTGAATTAGTGGAGGCAAGATCCATACATAGCTTAAAGAAGAGGTATGATAAGGCTCTAGGAACGGGGAGAGAGTGACCTAGTTACGTCTACGGAAGAAGCCGGGCCAGGAGCTGTGAATCGACCCTTGCCACCACACATTAGTGAGTACATATATTCGAGTACACACACACACACACTGTGGCCACTTTATTAGCTACACCTGTATACCTGCTCGTTAATGCAAATATATAATCAATCAAGTGGCAGTACCTTAAAGCACGCAGAAATGGTCAAGAAGTTCTGTCGTTGTTCAGACCAAACACAGGAATAAAGAAGAAATGTGATCTAAGTGACTTTGACCTGCGAATGATTGTTGGTGCCAGTATGTTGAGTATCTCAGAAACTGCTGATCTGGAATTTTCACGAAGACCAGTAACTAGAGTTTACAGAGAAACGTGTGAAAATTACAAACATCCAGTGAGCGGCAGTTTAGTGGGCGAAAACGTCTTGTTAATAAGAGAGGTAAGAGGAGAAAGGCAGTATGGTTCAAGCTGACAGGAAACTGGCAGTAACTCAAATAACCATGTGTTGCAACAGAGGTATGCAGAAGACCATCTTCGAAAGAACAACAGGTCGTGCCTTGAAATAGATAGACTGCAGCAGCTGCACACAACACTGGGTACCACTCAAGGAATAATGTGAAAAATATGAAAGTTCTTGGAATTTCACTGTTTACTGTCATCTTATTGCATGCGTGTATATATACGTATATAATGTCGTGCCGAATAGGTATAACTTGCGATTTGGGCTTAAATACTCTTCTTGTCGAATAAGGCAAGCGAAAATTTGTGTATGCAATAATTTTGCAAAAATCATACTGAACCTAACGAAAAAATATATTTCATGGTGTTTATCATTAAATTTTTGTAAACTTATGTAAACTATATTTAGTTGGATTAGGCTAAATTAAATTGAGCTTGTTATAACAAGGTTAGGTAAGTAAAAACATGCAGAGTAACGACAAATTAAAATTGTCAGAGATTCCCTTGTGGACAGCCGTACCTAGAGGAAGTGTTTGAAACGTATATATAGAAACCTTTTGGAATGTATATATATTTTTGTATGCAAAAAATGCAGTTGATTCGTGTTCCATTAAGATCATAATTAAACGAGAAGTTAAGTAAGTTCTTTGCTTTGAATCAGAGGTCAAATTCCTGTTGTTTTTGCGAGTCAATGAAGAGCATGTGACAGCCTCCAGTTGGAGATAATATTCTAACATACTGAGGTGAGGTTGTAGAAGCAGGAGCAGAGGTGGGCTGGTGTATACTCCAGGGTAGTGGAAGTAACATGTTGTGCTCTCTAGAGGGTTGCGCCCACCAGAACATTCAGGAGAAATGACGCGAAGACAGGCCAATTCATCCTCTTCCCCTGCAGCTTTGTTCTACCTGAGTTGAGCGTTGCTATAAATTAGTATCCCACATTCTCTCTCCTTTTTTTGCATTTCTTCACTTGTACTATATTTTTACCCAACCAATGTTTTGCATTGCTATTCAGATGATCTTTCAAGGGACTTTAATGTTGTTATAGATACGCTATGTTTCGTATTACAGTTTTAAGATAAGGCATGGAATTTATAGTCGACGCAACTAGAAGAATCTGTAATGTTTATACCCGCTCTAGCATTTCCCGTAAATAAATTTTCGCTCATGGAACTTTTGCATTAAGTATGGAACTGTACGTCTTCTGCACTCGTTAAATCGGAGGTTTGCTTGAACATGACGGTAAATGTTTTTAAACGATAAACCTTTGTACATAGCCACAACCCATTCGCTGTTGAAAATGTTGTACATGAGAACAGCGCATCAGAAGAACTGAGCTCCGTGTGTGTATATTATAACGAACATTGGCGAGCAAAGTTAGCACAAAGTTAGCCGCAGCTTCTATTGCATAGCTTCTATTGCATCATTGAGGTTCTGCAGCCGAGTGGATGGATATCTCAATATGTAGAGGACTGAGACAATCATAAATTGTTTGCTTATCTAGGCCAGTTTTTCTTTCGCGTACGATAATGAAACTCTGGGGTCTGAACTTGAGCATGGAGGGAGGAAGTATAGTACCTGCTCTCTG
>WNWK01002146.1:0-7500 GCA_009830355.1 Cherax destructor | reverse complement strand
GTGCATGCGTGCGCGCGCACATTGACAGTTATTGCATCTCCCCCACAAGGAAACCGGAGCATAAATGCCAGTAGATTCGTGGAACATTCTCGCCCAGTGTAGATGTAAACTCTCGTGATCTTGTTCCAACAACGTTTTTCTTTCCAACAAGGGTATAAATACCATAATTCATGGCTAAATATTTACGTGGATTGATAACTGCATAAATACCACAATTCATGGCTAAATATGTACGTGGATTGATAACTGCAAAAATACCACAATCATTGCTAAATATGTACGTGAATTCATAACTGGAAAAAACCCAGGATAAGTATCTGAATTCATGTCGAGAAGCACAGCTTGGATAAATACCTGGATATACACCTGCGGGAGGTAGTACGCAGCGTGTTAGCGAAGACTTCGCCGATGCCAACGCTAGACCAGCGCAAGAAGTTGTACGTGATGGTGACAGACGTGTGGCAACTGTAGAATTCTTCGCACGTGCGGGCATTGTAATACATAACCCACGTGATCCCATTGTAGAATATAGTACACACAACTCTTGTCATACATGACACGTGTAACCACTGCAGGACAAAGCACATTATTTTTATATTCATGGGAAATGCTAAAATACCGTAGGGGTCAAATAGTTCCTTGGAAAAGGAGTTAAATCAAATTTAATCCAAGAAAGTGAATGGAAGTTACAGTCCCTTAGATCACAAAAGTTTCGTCAGCGTGAAGGTATCCACAATTTCCCGAACATTTGAAGGAATAGTACAAACAATACCATTGCGTTGCAATGGTATTGTTTACTATTATTTGTACTATTGTTTGTACTAGTGTTGTACTATTGTTTGTACTATTGGCACACGATGCGTCAATACCTTGAGTGTATAAGCTAGAAATTTAGCTTCATATAAACGGCACTTTTGGGTTTTGGTCGTGTTATTACTGTTAGTATTAAATAATGGACCACTCGAGGCGGGTACAGTTCCTAAGGCTCTAGGGAAGAACAAATCAGGTGTCGTGGTGAGAGGAATTATGGCGGAGGAGAGGCGGGGTGGAAAGGTGTTTTAAAAAAGACACATGAGCAAATACTAAGACATATTTATTAGAAAACTTTAAGGTCGTAGGACCTTGATCACTTTAAGGTTCCTTCACCGAAACGTTGTCATTGTCACGTGTCATTTTAAAAAACTCTTCGGGAACCCTTACCTAGGCTTTTACCAGAACTTGTATTGTAAGGTGTGTAGGTATGTTGTGGTAGTCTCTCGAATAAACATTGTAATGCATGGGATATGTATCCTAAATAATATGAGGAAGGCTGCAGTCTGGTGTTTAAGTGATGTTGGATATTATTGCATTCTATTCAGTGTTGTCAACATTTGTTTCTTCCGGTGATCTGTTTTGGCGTAATGTAGCTTATTGCGTTCAGCACGGGTCTGAGACACGGATATTAATACGGCTAACAACACACACACATTACCCTTGCCCTTAAGAAATATGAAAATTGCGACACGGAGTATACCTGTACCATCATCTCTTTTAGGATTCATGTGTATTAGTAATACCTCACTTATAACATATACTTCTTGGTGTTAGGTTTCTGTTTCCTTTTAATCCTTGCTACCCTTTTCTCCACACTCTTCTACTACCCTTGTAAAACTGATTTTCGCCTCAACTCTTCAACTAGAGTCGCTTTGTAATCAGTATTTGAAGAAATCAATATTTATAGAAATCAATATTTGTAGAAAATGTTCTAATGACTGAAGATGACTCTAGCAAACGTACGGTTAAATTTAACCAGGGAATAGGAACGTATTTTGTAATATTTATTTTGCAAATGATATGTGACACGAAACAATTATTAAACATTGTTTACGGAATGTTATTTATGGACTTCACACTATTTTCTGTGAACAATGAATTGTGGAATCTTGCAGGAAAATGTTGACATGTGACTTCTAACATGATTTATGGAAACTGACTTGTGAATTCTGTCGTATGGAATATTGGAAAAAATGATTAAATATGAATTTTAGCATATGAGGCCAACTAAATTAATTTGATAGAAATTACATGTTATGTTTTCTAAAAGTGTTGAAAGATTGTTATTGTGTTTGACTTTTACAAAGATACAAGTACTTTCTGCTAGATGTCTCTGTTTATACTTCCGCTTTCTTGACTGCAACATTCCTACCCAAGGACCCACAATATGTTCGCACCCACTGACTGTACCAATATTCTGGGTCCACCCACACCTAGTGTCTGCTCAGGTCCTACATCTCAAACCCCATCCCGTATACTGGACTAGTACCCTGAGCTCACCACTCACGCCCCAACCACAGACTCGCCCATTACCCACGCCCACACTGACTTCAGTACACCTCACCCACCACCTACACCCATTGGTCCCTAGCACCTACACTCATTCACACCTACAAACACATCCACTTCCCATACTGACACCTTCTGACCATGTCCAAACCCACTGAAAATCTCCATTCATGCCTACACCCACCCACGCCCACATCCATTAACCCTCTCACTATATATGTCCACTCTTAATGACTCTCCCTCCACCTACTCCTACACCCCCGCTTTCCCAGGCTACCAACTCTAGTCTCAGGTCACCATTCATACACAGAAACCTCATGAATTTGATCTTACTGTCCATATTTCCATTACAATTTTAAAAACCGTCTCCATGACGACCCCAATTTATGAAAACTGACTTTCAATGCCTCAGTCAAGGCCGTATGCTTTAAGTTGTCATCCAGTCATCTTTGGAGCCTAGTTTTCATGTTTTCTACTTTAATTACCACATGTGTATGGGGCTCTCAACTTAGTCACATTCAGTTTTATTAACTGCCATGTATATTAATATACAATACCTGCAACTTGGTGAGTAAGTCACATGTGCAACACTTGGGAATTTTTATTGCCGAAACATTTCGCCTGCGCAGTAGACTTCTTTAGTGTAAAGGTCGCTTCTGTATTCGACTGAAGAAGCCGGCTACTCAGGCGAAAAGTTTCGGTAAAAATATATACCCAAGTGTCTTATTCACCAAGGAGCTCTTGGTTAGTTCGAGCATTACTTTGGAAACTCGTGTGGATACGAGCAAGCACTGACGACTGTGATGAAGAAAGACGGGTGCAGAGCAAACCTTTCTTGTGTTGAACTACCGAACTGCGCAGAGCCTTGATGATGGTGTCCACGGAGCGAAAAATTGTCATCATAAATGCTTGTTCTGCATCCGTCTTTTCTTCACTGAAAACTTTTTCCCTATCAATTTTCTCCTATCAGTTTTCCCCTATCAGTTTTCTTTGTCTTTACCGTAACTTCTGATGTGTTCATTGCGATTGTAAAAAGTTTCTACAATGGAGAAACTTCTTGCGATTATTTTCACGTTCAGAAATAATTTCACTTCTCAGTTACTGCAGCTTTACCAAATTTATAATTCGCTTTCGACTCGGAGACTTATTTTCAAATCCGGAGAAGCACCCCCCATCCCTAGAAAAAAATACATTAATTCAGTTTTAGGAAACCTGTCATTTGTTTTATCAGTTCGCATTACATCACTATCTAATCTCAGATAATAGGCCTACTGTTGCAAAGCTGCTTCGCTTTCTATAGGTCTTGTTCTCAGAAACTTGCATTTTCTTAATCTACTTTTAGGTGGCACCGCGTTACTTATGGCTCAGTTCTCATAATGTTATATTTTGTTTTTATGTGCCACAAACATTTTGTGTCACAAATTGCCTTGCTATATATTACCCGGTTCCGTTTATTTCCAGTCGCCAGAGAAGAATCTTTGAGGATATTTTTCGGACTACAATTTATATTGTTTTCTTTGTATGCTACAGGCCTGGTCATGGACCGGGCCGCGGAGGCGTTGACTCCAGGAACGCCCTCCAGGTAGGTAGGGCAAGCATTATTATTTCTTTTGCTTTGAAAAACAAAGTAAATTTGTAAACAAATCAGCGAACAGGATTCGAACCCATGCCAACTTAAGAGGCCTGGTCTGGGACTGGATCCCGCTGGGAGCGTTGACACCCGAAAACACCTTTCAGGTATCGTACAGGTGTCAGGTAAGCCAGCCCTAAAACTAGCAGGTCATGTGGTCAGAGCACTGGCCTGGAAGTCTTAGAACTGGTTTGTCATGGGTTTGAATTCTATTACCTGAAATGTTTAGAGTCATGTTATTACGATTTTTCTCGAGTCATTGACAACGGCTTTGAAAGAACTTGAGCTAGATCTTATCACGTGTAGGTGTGAGATTTTTCATTTAAAAATGTACATACGGTCACAGTTTGGTGTATAGAAATATATTTCAATTATAGTGTATAGACATGTATATATATCAGGTTAGAGGAATCTCACGTCTGTGCGGTCGAGAAATTTGAGCTCTGACCTGCTGCTTTTAAAGACAGGTTTGCCATGGGTTTGAATCCTATCTGTTTCCTCCTTTCCCACACCCTCCCTCCCAACACCCCTGACCCTCTCTTCCTTCACCCACACCACCTCGCTTCCGCTTTCCCTCCCTCCCTCCATCCATCCCTCACTCCATCCATGCCTCACTCCTTCCCTCCCTCCCTCTGTCCTACCCTCCATCCCTCCTTCCCTACAATCCTCAATCCTTACCATCCTCAACTCCTCCACCCCCCCTCTCCCTCAATCCCTCCCTCCCATTCCCAAAATCATTTTATAGCCCGAGCATTGACACATGCAATCGATTCCTTCACAAAAGGTTCTCTCTCATACTCTTCAGTTATATTCCCTTTACAGACAACTCGCCATCATTCCTCCCCGTCGCTTTACTTCCTATTTTAGTCGCCCTTAACATTGCGTTCCGTTATCTGATTCATAAATCTGCGGGTTAGAGTATAGCCCGGGTGTGGAGGTATGATGTAAGTGGGGACTATGCCCGAAAGTGGCGTCTTGTGTGCTGGATGCCAAGTCATCAGTCCAAATAAGTGAGCAGTATTAATAGAGTTGTGAGGGTGGTGGGGAGGGTCGCTTGTCACCCGAGCTATTATGCTCACAGCCTGTGTTCAGGTACTTGGCTAAACACAGCCTTTATTGTTTTAAGTGTTTTTGTTTTGTTTGTTGTACCATCTGATGCGGTGTGTAGGTTTCTGATTTGTTTGTCTCCACCATGCCCGCGCTTTTGCTTGCGATATTTGTGTTATCGACTGTAGCAATTCTCTTAGGACGACATTGCCTTTCTTGATAACTCGGCAGACGAGAATAACCTAGGAGCCATATATATAATGTAGCGTCCCTCTTCATAATAACACGTGAGTATATATTAAGCAAAACCCACTAGACCCCAAGAGCAGGATTTGAGCCCAGATTTATAACGGGGTTGAGTGGTCACGCAGGAACACAGACACGCATGACCGGCCGAGTTTAATACCTTTCCCAGACTCCACCTTTGCTCACTCTCCATAACCGCGAAATATTGTTTAATCATCATGAATCCTTCAACACCAGTTAGTCTGGCCGGCGGGACCCAGCAGTTTCCGGAGAAGAGGAACCTCGGCAGCCCGCAAACAAGTGCACTCTGAGGCAGCAGCTGGCACGCGGGCCGCTCGCCACACTTGTCACTCGATCACTTGACAGTAATGATAGACGATGTTTACAGTCATTCCGAAATGGTAAATTCTTACTGATTACTATCTTCTGTGAAATTTGATTTGCTAATTCGTTTGCTTGAATTTTTGCTGAGCTGTGATTCACACACACACACACACACACACACACACACACACACACACACACACACACACACACACACACACACACACACACACACACACACACACACACACACACACACATATATATATATATATGTGTGTGTGTGTAAAATCCCCCCCCCCCAACCTAAAGAACCGGTTATGTTCTTTACTTCATTCGAATTATGAAAACTCAGTTGATCAATTGGTTTTTGTTTTAACTCTCAATAACTTAACTCTTTAAGCAAAACAATTCGTGCATTTCACACTAGCAGTATAAGTGGACCACTTGGTCACCCTTTCACATGACGAGTCGTACATTATACCATTGTACACCACTTATTAGCTAATAGTGCAGTGTACCACCGGGACACCACGCTGTCTTATAGTGTACCACCGGGACACTACGCTGTCTTATAGTGTACCACACTTAAACCATTTACTATTTACAGTACAGTGTTCCATCCTTATACCATACTATCGATTAGCAATGCAGTGTCGTTTAGCGGGATAGATTGATAGTAAAATCGTGCCAATTAGTGAGCGACTGTGCTGATTAGTTGGATGGGTTGATAAGTAGTGGAGCAGGCGATGGATCGGTAGCAGATATAGTCATCTTAACGAATCCTGCTCCCCGGTGAATAACACCGAAGGTCGCAGGTTAAGTCTACGGTGAAGACGCATAAAGCGTCAACACCACTACCTCCCAAACCACTACTTACCACTTATTCTCTTCCCATTTCTCTCCCCCTCCTTCCTGTCTCTCTCCATCAGCTTATCAGCTAACGTCAATTATAGGTAAGAAATTGGGATTATAATTAATATATATATATATATATATATATATATATATATATATATATATATATATATATATATATATATAATATGGATGGAGGTACCACCTCTGGAACTGTCCTGGGGACCCTCATCCTCAGAGAAAATAATAAACTTGCTTCAGGGTAAACTCAAGGTTTGAAAATAGTTTTCTCCTACCACCCCCTATATTTTATATAGATTTTATTTAAAGAAAAAATACATTGACAAAAATACAATAGGGAGTAGAACAACATAGATAACAACTCAGAGCTACAACTCGAATACTTCGCCTAGCTCCCCGGCGGTGGGCCGCGTGCCCAGAATGCTGCAGGTATTTTCCCTCTGGATCGCAACACTGAGTCTCTGAAAGAGGAAGCATAACAAAAATAACAAAAACCGGGGACTAACAGAACGCCAAAAACTTTGGCGTTATATATAATTATTAGTTAATTGTGATAGGTAGACCTAGCCTAGATTAGCTTAGCATAGGTTACGTTAGGTTAAGTTGAAAATATACATGTTTTTGAGCAAGTTTTTGTTCCAGCGTCTTAGCGCTGCAGTTTATAGAGGCAATGCCTGCTGCATCCTGGACAATCATCTCAGCTCCGAGGAGCTGGATAATGTTTTCAATATGTAAGGGTTTAAAAATTCGCCTGTGTGTTTGTTAGGAATCTCTCAAACATTTTTTTTTCTTTTGTATGTTGTGCCTATCACCACCTTATATATATATATATATATATTTATATTTAGGCAACCTCAAGGGTAAATTTCATTTCATTATTTTTCTTTGAAATATTTTTATTTACTTCTCCTGGGCTGTGGGTCCCCATACATTATATTTGCTTCTGGAAATCCATATAAATTTCTTACAAACGATACGCCACTCAAACACAGTGCAAAAATAAAAGCTTCCTGAGGGGCGTCACACCCCAAAATTAAAATGTTGGAATGCTG
>WNWK01002145.1:0-225971 GCA_009830355.1 Cherax destructor | reverse complement strand
TGGTGGTGGAGGGGGGGTGGTGGGGGGGGAGGGGGGTGGTGGGGGAGGGGGGGGGTGGTCGGGTGGTGAAGGGACTGGTGGTGATGAAGGATTGTGGTACAGGGTGGGGGGGTGTAGTGATCAGGGATAAGTGGTGAGGTAAACATCATCTTGGCAAGCCCCGTCGCCCGGTCGTTCCTCTCCCCCCTCACATCGGGCCACAAACCTCTAAACCCCTCACATCGGAAAAGGGAAAAACCTCTCCCCCCTTCAGGGGTAAAAAAATGCCACCTCAGAGGGCAAAAAAACTTTTCACCTCATCCCCCTTTCCTCACGGAGGGGACCCCCCCTTCCAGTGCTTCCACCAAAAGTGTTCCTCAACATTAATATCCTTACGTATTTTTTTAATGCTACAGTGTTACCAGCACCCCACCGCAAAATCTTAGAACTAGTCGCAGCGTTACCAGTACACCAGCCAACCCAAACCTGAAAAGGGAAAACTTAAAAGTCAGGTCTCCCTTTTGACAGGTCTCCTGGTTCTTCCCTTCTATTACCTGGGGAAGAAGATCTAAACAATCACTATTACAGTGCAAAAATCGTGTGTGTTGGGGGAGGGGTTATACAGGGTAAATATATGTATTAGGTTTTGAAAAACTGCATTACCCCTGACTGAACTGTTTTGAAAAATGAGACACTTGTGCGAGCTAGGTATCTTTATTCGGGAAACGTTTCGCCAGCCAGGGGCTTTCAGTCCATGCAGAGAACGGGGGAAAACGAGGAAGAGTTTTAGGTAATCAGTCCCCCAGCCTGGGGTCGATGTTCAGTCCGTCAAAATATTCAAGGATGATACCAGAGAAAAGGAAGGCAAAAGATTTTTAATATTTAATGGATAATTAAATAGACCGGGCCACCCTGGACGACCCTGAGACATGGGCGGCGCCAAAGAAGGGGCTTTGGGGATGGGGTGCCCCAGCCCCAAATAAAAAAAAAAAATAATAACGCTGCTAAAAAACAAGTTTCCCAAAAATTTTTTCGTTGATGGTTCAGTTCCCCCCAACCACTGGTGCGCGGGTAGTGCTGCTGTTGTCATAAGAGTGATGGCTCTCTTAAAGAAATTGGAGCACGCATCAATAACTGGGCCCTACCCTTCAGACAGAACGTTTGCCATACTCCTTGCACTCAAACGTCCATGTAAAAAAGGTTGACTCTCTAATTGTAACTGATTCTCTGTCATCCATAAATGTCCAACCATCAAGTATAACTTGTAGCATGCTTGTGTAAAGGCCAGACACAGGTATGGTAGGATTGTGGATAGTAGAGTCAGGGGGTGAAATGTGGGATTATAAAAATTGGTCTTCAGATGCAATAGAACTAAAAAATTTTGGGCAAGTTTTATGCTTTCAAAGAGGGGGAATTAAAATTTTTTGGGCTTGTCAAGCAGTTTGAGAACAATAATACGAAAAGAACTAGAACTGAATTTTTTGACTTAAGACGGGGGGAGATTGACACCAGCCCCAGTCCATCTATCATTTCCTATCATGCAGGAGGACCCAATGTCTATGGTGCATCCAACAAAATAAGCAGATCTTGGATGTCATCCCGCCCCCGCCCCCCCTTTAAAGTATCTTTGGCAGGAAATCACAACCACCAGATGTAGACCAAACAAAATGAAATTTGTTTTTTGGGGGATTATTGCCACCTGCGTCATTATGTACTGGAGTGCGACAAAATTAATGAATTCAGAGACAACTCACTCAGAAATGTTCAAGATATGTCGTATTTTTTCCACAGTGGTTATTACAGACCTTTTTTGGAAAAAAAACCCCCCGATTTTTCCCCCCGTAAATAAAGCATTGCTACGGTGTGTTTTGTGTGTGGGGGTGTGTGTGGGGCGCGTGTTGATTGCCTTTTTTTCCGTACATGTCGATTGAAGGGGGCCCTTTTTGGGTTTTTGTTACCATTTTTTCCTAGGCACAGCCATTTTGGGGACTGGGCCAAGTGTTGTGTTGTAAAAAACACATCGAAATGTTTCTGCCCCCCGGGAATTAAACCCCGGCCCCCCCGGGGGAAGGAGCTTTCCCCCTGGGACCGGGGGGGTGCGTGTTTTTTGTGTGTGTGTATGTATATTGTGTGTGTGTATGTGATATTTTGGGGTATGTGTGACCCCCAAAAAAAAATTTTCCCCAAAAAACTCATTACAGTTGTGACTGGGGGAGACTAGTGAAGTGTTATTGCGTTATAATTTGTTCATGATTGTAAATGTATAAACGTAAGTAAATTTTCTTACATGTTTCTTTTTTTTTTAACTTGTGAGTTCATTACCATTGTAGCTTGTTGTTCATTACCTTTGTAACTTGCCCCGCTATCATAACTTTGGGGGCCAGTCCCTGGACCCATTTTAAACCCTGTAATCTTTTGACTACCGCCCCCCAGGATGGGTATGGGGGGATTAAAGATATCCAAAAAACCCTCCCTTGGCTTCCATCAAGACAGCCGCCCCAGTGGCAATAAGCACTTCGCCCCCCCTTTTTTTTTGGGGGGTTTTCCAAGGTAATTTTACATTTTTAAAATATGATAACTGTGACCCCCAAACTTGTGTAACTGTAATTACGGGGACCTGTAACTAAATAAACCTACCTACCCTATGTCCTCCCATAGGGAAATTTTGGGTCCCCTTGTTTATAAAAAAGCAAATGGCAGGGGCCCTGAAAATGGTTTGATTGGGTTTTGGGGGTTCACGTTTAATGAAGCAGTTATTATTTTAAACGGGGGGGAGGGGGGAAAAGGAAAAGGGGGGGGAAAAAAGGAGGGGAAAAAAACAAGTGAGAGAGTCATACGGGCTAACACCAGCATCAGTGAGCGAGTCATCACATGACTAACACCAGCATCAGTGGCGAGTCATACATGACTAACACCAGCAGGAATGTTCACATTGTTTTTAACAGACAAGTCCCTCCCCTTAACCCCGTCGAAGACTTTGGGAAATACAGTATTGTTGGACAGCAAAAAGGAATTATCGTCATGCGAGCAAGATGTGCCTGGGAAGGAGACGACAAAAAAAATTTAACCCGATTTACGATTTTACTTTGCGATGCCCCCAAAAAACCCTTTTTGGGCTTTTTTGAAAAAGGGGAGGCTCGATCCTCCGTCCGCCAAAAAGAGACACGCTACAATTTACTACCGATCTGCTTAACTTGGCATGTGCGTAAAAAAAAAAACGTGGGGCTCGTCATAACATCAAGGCAAGTTTCGCCCGGGGCTTCTCCAATTTTAAGAAGCCACTTGTGGCCAAACGTTTCCAACGAATGTTTTTTATAAGCGCATACCTGTCTTTCTATCCAAAAATTATCGGATGAACATACCACCTTTAAAACCCCCTATGTCCCCCCACTGGGTCCACCCCAACATTGTCAATGCAAGTCCCCCGGGGGTTTAAAGGGCAATGATGATTTTCCCAAATTTTAACATAATAGAATAAAAAAAATCCGGAGATGTTTTTGGGTGGAATGAAAAATAAACGTAGAGAGGGGAAAAAGGGGGCGTATCTGGTAGATTTTTTAAACATTAGGGGTGATTTTGCAGCGTAGAAATTTAGAAGGAACTCAGAGCTCATTTCATTGTCAAACATTTTGCAATACTCTTGTAATTGATATGAAAGATACACAAGCCAATACATCTAAAAGCGAAACCGTCACCATAAGACAGGCTTTAAACCCCACTAAACAAATCAACCAACAAACTATATTTTAAAGTTTCTGTGGGTAAGTTGAGTTTACCTACCAGTGAGTGGTCCGATGGTCAACCCTCCCCCCAGGCATACTGAAGATACAAAGCTGAAATACAACAGAACATAAGAATAGAGAAACACTGCACAGGTTAAGAACAGGAAATACATACACAGAGGTGTATATACAAACTTTAATCCTAGTTTAAGCATTAACTCACGTTCAGTCCCGATACTTAATATCTAATGAACTTACAAGTTAAGTCCTTAAAACATTTTGGTGACCCTATTTCCAGGTATTCACAAATCAACTTAGGCTCCTTGGGCCACTCTCTCTCACGTATTGCATGAAGTGTGTGTGAGTGCGAGTCTTACTGCCTCCAGCTGCCCCATGTAACTGCATTACTACACTCTGCTGCCCCCCCCATCACTGGACCCAGACCGAGTGACGAAATGTCTTGTTTTTCGTAAGTTAGGGAATTTCCTCTCGTTTCTCGATTATTTTCCTACAATATCTAGCTTCAGATTAATTTTCTTTTGTAGACGAACACAAGTCCCCCACCTACCAAGCCCTGCTCGTCCCTGTTTGTATGTACAAAGCTAATGAGAATTGTACTAAAGATGACATTGGGATAGTCAAAAAGAGGACGTGGACAGATTGAAAGAATGGAGGAATGGTTGCATATATAGTTATTGCTCTTCAACCCCGACAAGTACCAGAAAAAAGAATAAACTATACAAACTTTGTGGAAGGAGTTTACAAGCTACAGAAAAGGGAAAAGAAAAAAAACATAAGAGCAGAGAAACACTACAACAAGCCTACTGGTCCACATTTGGCGGGTTCTCAAACCCAACCAGTCTCACCCCATATTCGTCCAACCTATTCCTAAAGCTGCTCAAAGAATTAGCCTCACTAATCCATGTTAAATAAAACATTTAGGCATCTTTTCGAACTGCGACATTAGTTTATTAAATCTTCTTGGAGTTCAGTGGTATCCTCCTCGGAAACTATTTGTTCCTTTGGGGGAATGTCAGAGTGTGTATAGTGGGAGTTTATATGCCGGCTATAAGTTGTAGAAAAACTAAGGAAGAATTTGTGAGAGAGGAGTTGATATATTTCTTACGGGGTTGCCGGTTGTGACTATTGTCGCAGGATTGGAATGTGTGATTAGGAAGAGGGATGTGGAACCGAGAGGGGCGGGGTGTGAGTTGGGGGTTTTGCGTGATGTTTTGGGTGCGGCAGGAGTCAGAGATGTGGTAGGGGGCGGTGGGTGGCATATAGAAAATACGTTCATACGTAGGGGCTATGCTGCAAGACTCGATCGTGTGTATGTGTCGAGGATGTTATAGTGGAAGGCGTGGATTGCGTTGATGTTGGGTTTCCGATCACAGGGGTGTGTTGGCAGTGTTGGGATGGGAGGGAGCTGTTAGAACGTATGCTAGTTATTGGAAGCTTAACGTGGGCTTATTGCAGGGGAACAGGGTAGGAGGAGTTTTGAGGAGTGGTGGGAGGGGATGTGGAATGATGGGAAGGACCGGGAAGATGTGGTGGGTTGGTGGAATGGAGTGGCGAAAGTGGGTATTCAGGATTTTTATAAACGGGAAGGTAGAGAGCAGGCGAGAATGCGTTATGGCCTGCAGAGGTATTTGGAGGGGCAGTTGCGGGATTGTTATGTGGGGGGGGCGGGTTACTCGCTGGAGGACATAGAGGTTTTGAGGGGCCAGTTGAAGGATATACAGAATGAGAGATTCCAGGCTATCAGAGTGAGGGCAGGTATTGAGGATGTGCTACGGGGGGACAAACCGTCTTTGACTGTCTTGAGTGGTTTTCGAAAGAGGAGGCAGGGTATGACGATGACGTCATTGAAGGTACACGAGGAGTTGGGTGGGTATATGGAGGGACAGGTACTGAGGTCGACAGAGGGTATGAGCGGGTTTGTGGATGTTTGGTTTCGGCGGTATCTAGACCGTAGGTTGGAGGAGTGGAGGCGAAAGAGGAAGTTTTGGAGGGTATACAGGTAGGGATTAGTGAGGAGGAGAGGAAAGGGATGGAGGGTAGTATAACTGAGGAGGAAGTGTGGTTCGCAGTGAAGGGGATGCAGATGGGTAAAGCGCCGGAGTCGATGGATTACCTAGTGATTTTTATGTTCAACATTGGGGAGTGTTGAAGGAATGTTTGACGAAAGTTTTCAATCGTTTGAAGGAAGTAAGGTATATGGGTGAGGATCAGCGCACTGGAGTTGTGGTTTTAGTGCCTAAGGGAAAGTGGTGGAAACGATTAGGGATTACAGAGCTATAACACTTTTATGTGCAGATTACAAAATCTTTGCACGGATTTTTGGGTAATAGGGTTAAAAGGTTTTGAATTCTATCATAGAACGTGGTCAGTATGGGATACCGGGGAGGTGTATGGGGAATGGGCATGGTAGGATTAGGTCATTCATCGAGGGTCGAGAGGGGTGGGGTTTTAGGGCTTGATTGGGAAACGGCTTATGACAGTGTGGATAGGAATATGTTATTTGACATTCTTCGTAAGCAGGGTTTTGGGAATGAAGTAGTGGGTTGGGTGCAAACGTTGTATGAGGGGCTTTGGTGCGGGTTCAATTGAATGGAAGGGTGGGAAACGTGGTGGACATGAAGCGGGTTTGCGACAGGGTGCCCTTTGTCGCAAATTCTGTTTGCATGCTTACAGGATCCTTTTTATAGGTTAGTATCGAAGGGGGTAGGGGGAGGGTCAGGTACCTGGTTGTGCATCTGGAATAGTGGGTTATGTTGATGACACAACAATTCTCGTAGGTGGGTGGGAGGGTTAGATGCTATAGGGAGGATTATAAGTGTTTTGGGGCAGCTACAGGGATGCGGATTAACAGGGTGAAATCTAAATTGTTAGAGGTGGGGACGTGGGTGGGCGGGGACTTGGGAATAGGTATGGTTGGCTTGTTGTTGAGTGCTTGAAAATTTGTGGGATAATATATTGTAATGATGCGAGTAGGGCGAGGGTTGAAAATTCTTCTAAGGTGGTAACGGCGACAATCGCGCGAATGAGTGGATGGAGACCGGGAGATGTGACGTTAATGCAGAGGTTATGGTAGTGAATGTTTTACTGTATAGTAAATTGTGGCATGTGCAAGGTATACCCACTCGTGGGGAGAGATGTTGAATTATTACAGCGGAGAGTGTTGCGGTATATATGGGGTTTTGGTAGACATTGGCTTAATAAGGAGGTTGTCATGACGCCGGTTAGTAAGGGAGGTTTGGGGTTGATACCCTTACATAGGAGGCTTATAGGAATATATGTAAAGCAGAGATATGTGGAGGAGGGAGGGGTGGGGGGTAAGCGGGTGGGAGTGGTCATGCGTGAGGTACGGAGGTGGTGGAGTGGACGTGACCTGAGTTTATGTGAGGCAATGTTGAGAGTTTTACTAGTTGTCAGAGAGCCAAGGGGTTTTCAGGTGGGGGTTTGGACAAGCTTGGGGAGGCGGGGTATAGTGCAAGGGTAGCAGAGTACCCAAAGTATAATTGGCGGGCGACTTGGGTAGGTTTCCGGAAGTTGAGGCTGAGGGCGAGGGTTAGGGAGACGGTTTTTCGATTCCTACATGGAATCTTGGCTTCTAAAGCGCAATTGTTTTTAATGGGTTTAGCGAGTGAGGGTACTTGTTTGAGATGTGGGCTTTTGGATACGTCGTACCATGCGGTGTATTTTTGTGAAGATTTAGGCGGGGTACGGAATGGTTTGGAAGAGTCATGAGGAGTGTAGGTGGGTGTGGGCTTTCGATGTTAGGGGCTTTAAGCCTGGATATTGGTGGGTTTGAGGAAAATGTACGTAGAAGTTTAATGTACCTGGTGGTTGATTTCATATATGTGTCGTGGGGTATGCGCGAGGTAGTGGGTGGGAGGCGGGTTCGTGCCTTGGCGGCACATTTTTACAGGACGAAATGTAGGAATCAGGGTTTGTATGGGAGAACTTGGGTTGAGGCTTCTCTGAGGGTTATAGAACGATGACGGTGGTGTCCCTTTTAAGGTTTTGGGGTTGACGTAGGAACCATTCGAGGGGACTGGTCGATTGGGGGAAGGGGGGAGGTTGGGTATATCCGGAAGGGGTTGACTAGGGTATAGTATGGTTGATTGATGTGTGGTTGGTTAGGCGTGGGTATACAGGGTTGAAGCTAGGATGGGTTGGGACGGGGTGGTATCGTGGGTGTCCGATTTTTGGACGTTTCGGGGATGGGGTTGTAGGTAAATGTTCAGGTGTGTGTTGACTCAGACTTGGAGTGATGTTGGTTGGGGGGGGGGTCATAGGGGTCTGGACGCCATGGGGTTTCCTCTAGGATGTAGTAGTGTAATCTAATGTTAAAGTAGTAGGGTTTGTCAGTGGTGATGTGCTGGCGTTTTGCATTTATGTGGCTGGTTGGAGGTTAGGAGGTATTCGGTGTTAGACAACCGACAGTGTGCAGGTGTGCTTGGGTGAAGTTGTCCCAGGTATCTGTGGCAATTCATGTAGGATAAAGTTGATGTTTTGCTATGTTTGTCTTAAGTTTAACGGTTTTAGTATTGTATTCTGTATGTGTTCCCTATCTTTTGTTTGATTATTGGATTGTTATGTATATATGTGTTTCTAATAAAATATAAAAAAAAAAAAAAAAAATTTACTCAGGTCACGTGTTATTCCCTTGTCAATGTCATTAATGTGAATTACCAACAATGGGCCTAAAACTGAGCCTTGTAGAACGCCACTTGTGACCGGTGCATAGACTGATTTCATCCCATTTATTCAAACTCTGCTTATTATTGGCAAGCCTTGCCTCGACCCATGGCACACACTGAAGGTCGAGGATCGATTCCCGGCACGGATGAAATGTTGGGCATATTTCCTTACACCTGCTGCCCCTGTTTACCTAGGAGTAAGTAAGTGCCTGGGAGTTAGCAGACTGTTATGGGTCACATCCTGGGAGACAAAATTATTCTAAGATATCCGAAATGCTCTGCATAACCAGGGATTTTCTATACAGTATGCCAATGATGTCAGCTAGGTCTATATCGGTTGTATCATCAAATTATAAAAATAATAATAATAATGACTGTTATTATCATTATTATTATAAGCGTATCACTAGAGGCGCACGTTTACACTGCCTTTCTTGGGTTATCTTGTTTGGCTAATACTCCTGGGTTAAAAATCCGAACGAAATCTTATCTTATCTTATGGATCTGCTAGTTTCTATCTGTACTGTTCTACTTCAAGCTCGTTTGCTAGTTCCTTCACGTCAATGTTTTGTAAACTTGTGTTAAACTTAAACTTATTCTAAATATCTTGAGACCTAAATGTAACATGCTTGTGTATGAAGCTAGGCACAGATATACACAAATTATTGAGATCACAGTTAAGCTTTTGTGGATTCCCTCTCACGACCCTCTCCAGGTATACACAGGCCTCCAGGAGCATAAAAAAGTTGATGAATTAGCTAAACAAGCATTAAATAAAGAAAATATTGATGGGTATCTGTACTTGTTATCCCTGGGTTTACCCTAGAGCATCCTGACAAGATGACACAACAGACTCCTACAGGTCCCGACTAGTCTAATGTAAGCTTTTAAAACCTCAGATTTTATAAGCGAGAGGCATTTGCATGTTTTTTCTAGTTATCTAGTGTATTATGAATAATAGACTTAATTGTTCTTTCTAGTGATAAGAGTTATATACGAGCAATATTAATGTGATAAACAAAGCAGACAGGACGACATAAAGGTTACTACATATCATAATATTCCCTCAGTAGCAAGAAGAGTCAGCTTGAGTCAGCATGTTGGAGAGATAAGCTCCAGGAAACTTGCTGATACTGCTACTACAACTAGGACATTTAACTGTGATACAGGTGCCAAAGTATAGTCAGTGACTCTAAAAGCTATGTGTACGGAGCCTAGTCTCTTCAGCAGTGTTGCTGTGTTGATTTAGAAGTGAAAGGTGTGGGCCAGAGTATAGTGAATGTTTTAATGGCTGGAGTTACCTAACTTGTGTTCGAAAAAATATTAAGCTGTAAGGAAATTACGTATCCTCAAGAAAAAATATTAATTGGAATTTTCGGGTGGACTGCAAAAACAATAATATTTCAGGTAGGTGATGTGTGCTACTTTATTAATCTAAACTGATATAATTGGGATTCTCAACATTAATGTCCTAGGTTGGGTAGAGACATTTGGCATATTTCTTTACACCTGTTCACCTAGCATATGTATGAATATATATATATATATATATATATATATATATATATATATATATATGTGTGTGTGTGTGTGTGTGTGTGTGTGTGTGTGTGTGTGTGTGTGTGTGTGTGTGTGTGTGTGTATTTAAACTTAAATCACAAGAACTGAAAATTAACAAATATCAATCTCCCTATAGGCGGGATTTCGAACCCACGATATACTCCCAGCTATGTTGTGTTGTTTGAGCGGCTAGTTTACTGTGCACAACCAGCTTATACTGTGAACTGTAGCGCAAAAAAAAAATGGGATTACAGAGGTCACAATCTCAGAAAAATTATATCTTATTATCGCTAAAAAAAAAAAATTGGTCATAATTGGGTTGCAGTTTCCTCTACGAGGCCACGGGGTGGCAAAAGCTCTCGCTTCACACGGCGAGGTTCCGGGTTTGATTCTCAGCGAGGGTAGAAACATTGGGCGTGTTTCCTTACACCGGTTGTCTATGTTCACCCATCAGTAAAATAGGTACCTGGGTGTTAGTCGACTGGTGTGGGTCGCATCCTGGGACAAAACTGACCTAATTTGCCCGAAATACTCACTGCATAACAAGGGGCTTTCTATATAGTAGTATGTCATTGATGTCAGCTAGGCCTGTATACCTTGTACATGTACTTGTAGAAATAAAGATATTATTATTATTATTATTATTATTATTATTATTATTATTATTATTATTATCTACAACAAATTGAACATCAGACTCGGATACTCTTTTCATTAAAACAGTAAGTAAGCAATGCACAGCATATTAGGGGCTTTTGGCATGTACATCTCATTAATAACTATGTAATAACTATGTAATAACTATGTATAACTATGTCTACCATGTATCACTGTACCATGTCTCAATAAAGTATTTGTATTTGTATATACACAAATACAGTTACATAGATTATCATACATAGCAGCATGTGTAGAGAACCTGGGATAACCCAAAAAAAGTTAGACAAAGTGACATTTCCATTCATGTTTACGGTTCCTTTGTCTTACAACACCAAGGAAATTTCAACCTGGTGAACACATATCAGCATACAGTTGCTTAGGGATTATATTTATCGGGGAAATTATTTCCTGGTGCGGGGGCAGCCCTATGACAAGGGCGCAGTGTGTCTTTCAACTCCATTTGAACCATTCCTGGCACTCAAGCCTCAACCCAAGTGCCAGAACGACTCAGATTACCTGATCATGTTTATGTAGGTTTGTCAGGACGGGTCCTGGCCCAGGTCTCTTCCATGTGGTAACCCGGCATTGGCTCTCGAAGGAGTGATGAACCGTTTACGACCCTATGGCAGGGGCACGGTGCCATTCCTGGCACTCAGGCCGCAGCCCGAGTGCTTGAAAGACTCGGGAGATTGTGACCTGACAAGAGAGTGAGGAGGCCAGTATATATAGGCGAGGAGGGACAAGGGCGTGATGTCTCGGTCCCGCCCTTGTTAGAGATGACTTTGATCTGTCATGTTAGAGATGACTGTGATATGTCATGTTAGAGATGACTGATCTGTCTTGTTAGAGATGACTTTGATCTGTCATGTTAGAGATGACTGTGATATGTCATGTTAGAGATGACTGATCTGTCTTGTTAGAGATGACTTTGATCTGTCATGTTAGAGATGACTTTGATCTGTCATGTTAGAGATGACTGATCTGTCATGTTAGAGATGACTTTGATCTGACATGTTAGAGATGACTTAACTGTCTACACTACTAGCCTTCACAGTCGCCGTCTTGTTGAAGCTTCCCTTATACACAACTTTCCTTGTAAGAATCTTAGTCCTGACTTTGTCTCTCTTGATGCTTTCCTTTCTCATTACATTATCAAATGCTCCAAACTTTAGAACACTCGTGGGCACCTGTCAGGTGTGTTGCAGTGGTCACCTGACAGGTGTTGTAGGAGTAGTGGTCACATGACAGGTGTTGTAGGAGTAGTGGTCGCATGAAAGGTGTATTGTAGTAGTCACCTGACAGGTGTGTTATAGTAGTGGTCACCTGACAGGTGTGTTGTAGGAGTAGTAGTCATCTGACGTGTTGTAGAAGTAGTGGTCACCTGACAGGTGTTGTAGGAGTAGTAGTCATCTGACAGGTGTTGTAGTAGTGGTCATCTGACAGGTGTTGTAGTAGTGGTCACTTGAGTGGTGTTGTAGTAGTGGTCACCTGACAGGTGTTGTAGGAGTAGTAGTCATCTGACAGGTGTTGTAGTAGTGGTCATCTGACAGGTGTTGTAGTAGTGGTCACTTGAGTGGTGTTGTAGTAGTGGTCACCTGACAGGTGTTGTAGGATTAGTGGTCACCTAACGTGTGTTGTAGTAGTGGTTACCTGACGTGTGTTGTAGTAGTGGTTACCTGACAGGTGTATTGTAGTAGTGATCACTTGATAGGTGTTTTGTAGGAGTAGTGGTCACCTGACAAGTGTGTTATAAGAATGCTGGGCACCTGAGAGGTGTGATATAGGAGTGGTGTTCACCTAATAGGTGTTATAGGAATGGTGGGCAACTGACAGGTGTTAAAGGAGTGGTAGACACCTGATAGGTGTGTTGTAAGAGTGATGGGCACTAATAACTGTGTTATAGGAGTGGTGAAAACCTGAGAGTTTTTATAGAAGTGGTGAGCACCCGACAGTGAATGGGGCTTTCTCGGGTGTTGGTATAGATAGATAAGATAAGATTTTCTTCGGATTTTTAACCCCGGAGGGTTAGCCACCAGGATAACCCAAGAAAGTCAGTGCATCATCGGGGACTCTCTCTCTTATTTCCATTGGGGTCCTCAATCTTGTCCCCCAGGATGCGACCCACACCAGTCGACTAACACCCAGGTACCTATTTTCTGCTAGGTAAACATGACAACAGGTGTAAGGAAACACGTCGAAATGTCTCCACCCCGCAGGGAATTGAACCTGGGCCCTTCGTGTGTGAAGCGAGAGCTTTAGCCACCAGGAGGGTGTTCTGGAGGTCAATGCCTCTGCGGCCCAGTCTGTGACTAGGCCTCACAGTGGATCAGGGCCTGATCAACCAGGCTGTTACTGCTGACCACACGCAAACTGACGTACGAAAACAGCCCGGCTGGTCAAGTACGTACTGACTTTAGGTGCCTATCCAGCTCCCTCTTGAAGACAGCCAGGGGTCTATTCTTAATCCCCCCGTATGTATACTGGGAGGCAGTTAAACAGACTTGGGCCCCCCTGACACTTATTATGTTGTCTCTTAGTGTTAACACTATCCTCGGGGCTAAGAAGGTTTATCACACCCTCCACTTGCCCCTCCTAAACACACCCCCTAATCTCTAAATCTCCCAGCTCAGGCTGACACATATCATTACCTCATGTGTAACCAATGATCAAACACTTAGGACATTTTATTACAAAAATATTCTGGTCTTGGGACCGTGCTCATGCATCTTGTTAGTATTACTTATCAGGTTTTCACCTACGCAGCTATTCTGTGTAATGGAATACGTACATCAAAGGAAATATAGCTAGCTTTAGTTCTTAAAATGTAACTTTCAGAATAGGGCATGGTAGTTGTGAGCTGAGTGTCCTCAGCTCACATACTGAGGAGTCCGGGATCAATCCCTGGCACTGGTGAAACATTAGGCATGTTTCCTTATAGCTGCTGCCCCTGTTCATGTAACAGTAAGTATGTATTGGTGTGTTAGCCATCTGTTGTGGGCGGCATCCTGGGGAACAAAATTCCTTAGACTGTCCAAAGTGCTCTGCATAACCAGGGGCTTTGTATAGAGTATGCCAATAATGTCATCTAGGTCTGTATCATTTGTATCATGTATTTTGTAAAAATAAAGATTTTTATAATTATTCATGGAGTGCAACAGCATGATAAAATGCCACCTTAAATGCAATTCATTTTCATAAAATGAATGTATCATAAATTGTACTACTGTACCTCATATTAATAATCTACCACTCTTCACCTGTCTAGACTTAAGTAATCTTTAAGTACGTACAGTACTAGGTTAAGTCTGCCCAAAATACCTCGGCATGATGGTGGCTTTCTTTGTACCAATCAAATTATGAAATGTAAGCACACATTGTAACCTTTACAAAGAAATAAAATTTTGATTTTGATTTGATTTTGATATTCATAGGGAAGAACTAAACATATAGGGGGGCCATACAGTACCCGAAGAATAAAAGGTATGTAATCAAGTTTGATCTGAGGAAGGAAAGCATAGCTCTAATATCCTTGAAATCATGAGTCCTTCACCAGCAATAAGCACAACTTCCCTTGCAAGGTGATAAATAAGTTGCTGGCGACAGGTGTTGTTTTGCATAATTTGTTGCCGCAGAGAGAATGAAAATGTCATTGTTTTGAAACAACTACAACACAGGTTAATTAACTCTGCCATTAAACATTGTACTCAAGGCAACATACGGGGCCACATGGCCTGGTTGGCAAAGTTCTCACCTCACACGCTGAGGGTCCGAGTTTGATTCCTGGTGGGGTGGAAACATTCGACACGTTTCCTTACACCTGTTTGTTGTCCTGTTCACCTAGCAAGTAGGTACGTACCTGGGTGTTAGTCGACTGGTGTGGGTCGCATCCTGGGGGACGAGATTGAAAACCCCAATGGAAATAAGACAGACAGTCCTCGATGACACACTGACTTTCTTGGGTTATCCTGGGTGGCTAACTCTCCGGGGTTAAAAATCCGAACAAAATCTTTTCTTATATACTTGGCCCTGTTTTAGTCCTATACATTACTGGCCTACTAAATTCTTCCAAAATACCCCATATGAACCATAGGGGTCATATGGGGTATATACATCATAAAGGTGGTGAACATCCCTCCATGAAGGGCCCACTTGCAAGTTGTATGTGACTAAAACATAGTCATAAAAGTGCAGTTTCCCATATCCAACCCCCCAAAAAAAAAAAAAAAAAAAAAAAATTGAAGCCAATAATATCTGCAGGCAACACTACCTTTGTATTTTCAAACAATGATCATAACATCTGCTGCTCAATAAGTAATAAACTCAAGAATGTCTACATAAGGTTAATGCCTACCAAATTTACACTTTAACGTACAAAATACCTATTCCATACCATTTGAAAATAAATAAGCTAATAAAACAGATTTATAGTTCTTCTTCTTCGTTGGGTTTATCAGGGCCACTGACAGCATAAGCCATATCAAGCCCGACTTCTCGATGGTACGAGGAAGATTTCTTGCCCAAGGCTGGGCGATGAAAGAAAAGGAACAAAAGTTCCTTTGTAAATAGAGATAGAAACTTGAAAGTTTCCGATTAGATCCGGTGGACCCTCTTGCCAAACCCCAGCAAAGCGGGGCCCCCACACCCCACCTGAGTACAGTAACCGGCTTCCCACCAAAGACTGTTAAATAATCCGTACCACGGGTGGGGTTCGAACCCGCGGTCACAGTCTGGAGTTTTGAGACTCTGTGACCGCGGGTTCGAACCCCACCCGTGGTATGGTTTGTTTGCAATCGTGTCATTACGATTTCATGAGTACGTACTGTTAAATAATTATCCGCAGAGCGGAAAAAATGGAGCTGGCTAAAAGTAAGCCAATGAACAGGTGTCCCTCTTGTAGAGTGCCTGGCGGGCAAAATAGATGAGGACCAGCGTCCCAGAGAGAACGGGGGAAATTTGTCACTGATACTCAGGCGAGAGAGAGACGTCCGCACCCAACGAAGGCTGGCACAGAAGTCCTCAGATTTATAGTTAATAAGACCCAGCTGATTAAAAAAGAAGATGGCAGATGTTTAGCTTACCCTTAGCTAAAAAAATTATTTTCAGTATTTACTGTATATTTGGCACAAAGTTTAAAAAATATGTAGATATACTGTACAGAGGTAAAGAATGATTCTTTCATACAAGTATGTAGTTTTAAGGAGCTGTAATGTTTTAATACCCCCATAAATAATCATACCAGATAGCTAATTTCACTGTGTACTATTTGCAGGTCTAGCCATCATTACCTGAGGTGACCTGTCCTCATCACTGTGCCATGTTCTCAACTACAACCAAATCTAGTTATGCATGGCACCCTGGTCTCAACAACTATGGTGCTCCAGTCCAGTTATACATGATGTTCTGGTCTAATCAACTACATTTATCTGGTTCTGATACCTACAGTCCCTTGATCTCATCACTGTAGTTTGCAGCATTCTGGACCCATCAAAAGCAGTAGCCTGGTCATGTGAAATGTGTTAATTGCTACTAGTGTACGTATGGTGCTGTGATTAATAGTGACTCTAGGTTAGTAAGTATTATTTTTCATAAATCTTTATAGAGGCATGACTGTGTTTTACAGTTTGCAGAACATGAAAAACGAAAGTTTGGCCATAGTAGTTTGATGGTTACCATATTTTACTGCAGTTAATTGTATTGTATTGCATTTCAGCAATTTATTCAGATGATGCAACTATCACATACTTGCATCAAGTGTAAAGTTGATTATAGTCGAGTTTTATATAACTGGTATGGTGATATTTTGATAAAAATTACTTTTAGCTATGAAGGCTTCTGTAGTTGCCTCCATTACCCAGTTACCAGGTAATTACACCAGTCATGACCTCTGCTTTGGAAAGTACTTTAAGGCAGTTAATAAGATTGGAAAGATGGTTCTAATCTCAATCTTTACAATGATTTACCAAACCCTTGACACAAATTATGGAACTCTGCCCTTGAAGGAGTACTGCACCAAGAAACTTAAATGGTCTCACAGTGATATCAATAAGTATTTTACAGCCTCTGAAAGAGATATCTTGTCCAAGGCTCCAGTTGATAGTGAGTTTGTATGTGATGTTACACTTATTTTCAAAATTATCACAAGGATATTGGGTAATCTAGCAGAGCCAATAAAAAAAGAATTGAAAGATTTAAAGAATCTTAGGAATACTGTTTGTCACGAAGATCTGGAAATGAATGAGACAGAACTAAGGCAACGCGTGGATGATCTTGAGTGTCTCTGTCAAGCGATTATAGAGGGCACAGCAGCTCTAATTGGAAAAGATCTCAAAGACTTAATAACAGAAGTAAAGAGAGGCTTGCAGGATCTTGTGAATGCAAAACTGGAAATTAATGATATACAATCTTATCTACAAGATTTGGAATTTTTTCGACAGGAAAAACATTCTAAAATGATAACTGAAGGAAGGAAAGAATTAATGGCAACATATTCTAAAGTCAAGATACTTAATCCTTGTTCGTGGCTCAGCGAAAACAATTTTGCAGACTTAACTGTTGACAATATTTTTACCGCACTGAGAATAGTTGATAATGGAATAAATGTTCAGGTTAGTGACATTCTTAATGTGACACAAATGAAGACGAGGTATATTCCTCGGGTAGTGATTATCAAGGGTGTTATGGGAGCAGGCAAGACCTCCCTCTATCGCTACTTGTTGAACGAGTGGTGCAAGAAGTCTTCTGCTGTCACTGGTCTGCTAGCTATTGATATTATTATTGGTATAGAGATGCGAACAGTAAGTTGTGGATCACTCGTGCAGTTCCTAAGGGAACAACTTCTTAAGAATACATCACGATTGTTTAGCGAGTCGGACATTATTCCTGTCTTACAAGAGATGAATGTTCTCTTTGTCATAGATGGCATGGATGAAGCAAGCAGCCAAGGAAAAGCTATAGTGAGAGAAATTGTGAGTAAGTTTACAGACAGCCACATTATTATAACCACCAGGCCTGAATTTACTTTGGAACTAATGCAAATGGCAGAAGACCACATTGTTTTGCAAGTTGAGGGTTTTGATGATGATAGCCAAAATGAATTTGTGAAGAAAGTCTTTGCTGTTAAGTATGTGGACACAAAACGTCGAGAGAATGAGATCAGAGACTTCTTGGTATACAAAGCCAGTGCGTGCGAGTCTCTCAGCAACCACTTAACACTGCCTCTGACACTGGCACTTTTACTTGTTTTGTGGTGTGATGATTCACTAAAAGTAACTACTGCCAGTACCACAACACGCCTTTACCAAAATATTTATGACATGTCTCAAAAGAAACTAACTACACGATTGGAAAGCCTCGGGGAGGGGCATAGTGTCTCTCTCAGTCGTAAGGTGCAACGATGGTTGCTTGAGCTGGGTCATATCGCATGGTGCATGCTAAAAGAAGAGGTTCTTCACTTGAGCCAAGATCATGCTAACTTTCTTATGGACATATGCGAGAAGGAAGGCATTAATCCCATACAAACTATGTCAACTTTTTTAAAATGTGATTTAAAAGAAACCTTGACTGGTACTTCATATTATTTTTCTTTTCACCATAGCTCTGGACAGGAGTTTTTAGCAGCGCTGTATATTAGTGAAGAAGCATCTAAGTCTTGGTCTCTTTCCCCTCTATTTGAGGACATCAAGTGCTCAAGATTCCAGGAACTGATTATGTATGTTACTGGTCTCTTGAAAATTAATGGTAAGATGACTTCATCTTTAGCCAGTGAGATAAAATCTACCCTAATCAGCTGCATGGGAGCCTTATCCTGTGACCCCGTTATTTGGTCGCGACTCCTGGAGGAGGCTGAGAAAGATCCTGCAATGTGTCAGACTGTGGGTTCATTCATTAACCAAGTTAAACTGTGGGTTATAAATTCTTGGGATGCTCGAGAAATGACCGAAGCTAAACTTAAATTATTACAAGAAACAGGTGCTGCACCCAGTGAGGTTGTCATTCACATACAGTATACTACCAGCTTCATACAGTGCTCTGATCTACAAGATATTATTATGTTAATAGGAGAGATAGGAAGGAGTAAAGTTAGGTTATACCTTGACAGTCAGTTCCATACTGCAGGTAACCAAGAAGACATTGACACTCATGTAGTGCCATTACTCAAGCTCAATCGATTGCTAGAATTTAAAGGCTATGCAAGCGAACTGTTCACATCAGAACTTGTTAAAGCTACTAGAGTTCAGTCACTATTTATCAGGATTACTTCCCTTAAAGCCTTGTTTAATCTTCATAACAGCATCAGGAAACACAGACGCTGGAAAGTAAAAATCATGCCATCCAGAAAATGGACACTAAAATATTTAGAACTATTTCTTGATATTAGCACCACTACTAAAACTTTGGAAATACCTCAATTACACTTCAACCACCACCTGGTAGTCAAGCTAGCTGGCATAACAGATTCAACTGCTGTTTGGGCTGGGGAGGTTCTGAAGAGGCTACACAAACAATACAATTCAGTCATTCTTCAAGCATCTGATGTAACCCTCGCTGGCATGAAGCACCTACTAAATACTGCTAATGGTGTCTCCATAAAGACTCTCCGTGTCATGTCCAACTGTGTGGCCACACAGGAGGAGGTTAACATCCTCGCTTCAAAGAGCGGAGTCAAAATTGGATGGGGATGTGCCTAACTGAGACAAGCCTGGCAACTCACATATGTAGATGAATGGTTCAAAGAACCGACAAGTTATAAATTAGACACATATGCAACACTTGGGTATCTTTATTGAGGAAACGTTTCGCCACACAGTGGCTTCATCAGTCCAGTACAAAGTAGAAAGGTGTAAGGAGAGGAGGAGTTTGAGGTAATCAGTCCCTCGGCCTGGAGTCGATGTGTTCAGTCCATCAATCGACTCCAGGCCGAGGGACTGATTACCTCAAACTCCTCCTCTCCTTACACCTTTCTACAGTGGACCCCCGAGTTTCGTAAAAACTTCACTCCTGAAGTCTGCTCAAGTGCCATTACCGAACGAATTTACTCCCTTAAGGAAAAATTTCACGTAGGTTAGTCTATTTCAGACCCCCAAAAATACACTTCCACAAGAACTTACAAAATTATACTTACATAATTGCACGATTTCTGGGGTATTCGTTAACCGAGGGTCCACTGTACTTTGTATTGGACTGATGAAGCCACTGTGTGGCAAAACGTTTCCTCAATAAAGATACCCAAGTGTTGCATATGTGTCTAATTTATAACTCACATATGAACTTCACAGAAAGCACTATAGACATTTCTATTGTCTGTCTCATATCTGACTCTCTTGTATTAAGACACTTGACTATCAAATGATGCTTTGAAACTCATTTATGAGAATATTATATATTTAGGCGATCTTATTTTCTGGAAAAATTATGACTACAGTATTTTTTAAATCAGGCTAAAATTAGGAACAGCAAATAAAAATTGTATGTATTGAAATGATACTTCAAATATGTGACTGACAAAAAAGAAAGAGACGAATATATGTAATCTGAAATAATGTTGTCAGAGAATGACAGTGGCTGGCTCAGAGAAAGCCCTGAGTAAGTCAAAATACAGATCATTTCAAGATTTTTTACTCCCACCCCCAAGGAAAACTGTGAAAAGGTGAAATGTAGTTATGCAAATTCTTTGATAAGCTAGGTAAATTAAATTACTTTACATCAATTTTAGTAATATTAGTTTAGGTTGCTATGTTAGTTTTGGTGTAAAGTATTTTAATTTTATTTCATTCACATGAAAGAGCTAAACCCATAGAGGCTGTATAGAGCCTGGGAACTGGGAAGCAGTCTGATTCAGTTTAATGAAAGGGAGAATAGCTCCAATTCCTTGAATTATGAGCCATACACTAACATCAAGGCACAGCCCTTGAAAAGTGTGCAGAATATAAAGCTGATAAAAAAAAACTAAAACTATATTTCTCTTTCTGGGGATGAGAGAGTAATCTTAAGGTGATCTCCAGTACTATAGGAGGAGATGCAGAAAAAAGGATATTTATTCCTTCTATAAGGTTGTGGCCTGAAAATGTTCAAAATGCTCTGCATAATCATGGGCTTTCTGCATGCACAATCTGTACAAACATTGTATCATATGGAAATAAATCTTTGACTTTGGTGTGAGAAGAGTATGAAAAAAAAAGTGACTGGTAAGTAGGTCAACTGATAGGTACAGTCTGAAAAGCATTAGTTACAGTAAAATATGTTTTGATGTTATGGAACAGGTGCTAAAGTTTGACCTGTAATATTGAGAAGGGTTTATAGCAATGATATACGTAATGAGTGAATATTGATGATTGAAATGTTATGCCTGTGAATAACAAATGAATAATGACAATGAACAGGATGGAGAGAATGCAAATTTATATTACATTATTAGGGAATAAATGATGAATTACAAATATGGTACTGTATATTCACATGAATCTTTTCAATATGATCCGTAAAGCAGATGAAATACTGATAAGGATGTTTCTCAGTATAGGAGGTATTAAAAATGGGTATCACTTGATAAATTTAACTTCTTTTTCCTGCAACACGGTAATGCAAAACAAGCATACTGGTAGTATTAATTATTGGTTAATATATAATAGAGCCTCTCCTCACCTAGCGACATACTTGTTTACCGACGACTCGGACTTACAACTGGCTCTTTGACCAGTATGCATAGCTAAATAATGTATATTAGAGCTGATTTTCTCTATTCTGTTTATTACAATATACAGTAAACTACTGAATAAATATTTAAAAATATACCAGAAATGTTATAAATGGTGCAAATGTGACATTAAAACAATATCAAAGATGGTTGACACAAACCCACTACCATTATAGTATGCTCCTCACTTAGCAACGAATTCGTTTATACAGTGGACCCCCGAGTTTCAGTCATAATTCATTCCAGAAGGCTGCTCAAGTGCCATTACCGAACGAATTTACTCCCTTAAGGAATAATGTCAAGTAGGTTAGTCCATTTCAGACCCCCAAAAATACACTTACAAAAGCACTTGTTCGATTTCTGAGGTGACCGAAACTCGGGGGTCCACTGTAATTTGTTCATGATTGTAACCATGT
This sequence comes from Cherax destructor, assembly GCA_009830355.1. Classification (NCBI taxonomy): domain Eukaryota; kingdom Metazoa; phylum Arthropoda; class Malacostraca; order Decapoda; family Parastacidae; genus Cherax; species Cherax destructor. The sequence continues at coordinate 204,235 of WNWK01002145.1, read as the reverse complement.
ATAAACGTAAGTAAATTTACTTACTTACATGATTCATTACCTTTGTAACTTGTGAGTTCATTACCTTTGTACCTTATTCAGCTATCAAAACTTTGGGGCCCAGTCTCTGGACCCATTATGTACCTCTGTAATCTGTAAATACCTTTGTAACTTGTCATGATTGTGACCAGATCTACCTGAGTTCATTACCTTTGTAACTTGCTCAGCTATCAAACTTTGAGGCCCAGTCCCTGGACCCATTATGTACCTCTGTAATCTTTTGACTACCGCCCACAGGATGGGTATGGGGTGCATAATAAAGATATTAAACTAACTAACTGACGTGGTCTTAGGAACAGAACTCCATCGTTAAGTGAGGAGAGGCTGTATACTGTACTACTACTTAGGTATGTTATTTAATGAAAGTATTCAAAGATGTGAAAAATGCATTTTGTAAAATATAAATATATTTTTATACTAATTATATTGTTTGCATATACACCAATGAATATTTAGACATGTGAACCTAACACTGAGTGATAGATTCTTTTCTCCTTAACTTCTTTTGGGATATTTGCTGAACATCTTAGGAGTTTATAATGATGACTGTATTTAAGGCATTGTATCAGTGTATCATGTGTAACTGTGCTAACAGTGGTGGAAGGGACCAATACACTTATCATTCATGGTGATTTTTTTCATTTCAGCATCTTAATTTATATTACCCTGCATATTCTGTTCTACTCTTGTTTTCATTATGTTCAATAACTATAGCCAAATATTATAATTCCTGTCTTAAATGTATTGTGATTTTTTTATAGCATCTCTTTAAAAGTTTTCCTTAAAATTGCCAAAATTGCACAACATTCTTTTATTACTGCACTTGCAAAATTTTTTGATGACATTGTTATTTATGACCAGCCATTGCAATGCCTGTATTCAACAAATAACCTGAATCCCACACTTTCTTTTGACTTATTCAAAAAAGCCAAGATCATGCCAATCCCTCGCCCAAGCCAAAACTGTTAAAAACAGTTGATAAAATAGTACATAGTTCCATATACTACTCTAAATCCATGTCAGTTTGGATTCAGGCCCAAAAGCACAAACAATAAAACAATAAAAATACTAGCCAACTTATAAATAACATGATCCTCAAAAGACATTTGACTTGTTTACAAGCTTCTACTCAAACTGAAGCACTAAGTACTCAGAGGTCAGATACCTAAAGTCAGTGCCTGATCAACCAGGCTGTGGTACATATGTGGCCAGCAGTAACAGCCTGGTTGATCAGGCCCTGATCCACCAGTCTTCTCATTTTTAATTATGTACTACATTGTTAAGCCTGCAGAGGTCTCCAGAATATCTCCAGTGTGAGTTGCTGACTGTGCCCAGTATTTTGGATAGGAGACCTGGTGAAGGACTGTGTCGCAGGGGCTTTGATCTTCGGAACGATCTCCAGGTAGATTCCAGGTAAACAGTTCTACTTTGTCAAATCTTAACAGTGACAGATCAGCATGAAACCATAAATGACATTCTGTACTGTAGTACAGTGGTACCCCGGTTTACGATGGTCCCCAAACTCACCCTTTTATGTAAGTTTATTTTTTTAAATGCTTTTGTAAGTGTAATTTTGGGGGTCTAAAAGGACTAGTCTATTTTACAACTTTTCTTAAGGAGATAAATTCGTTTGGTAATGGCACTTGAACAGCATTCTGGAATGAAAAAATATCGTAAACCGGGGTACCACTGTATATTTACCAGTACAGTGGTACCTCGACTTACGATGGTCCCCAAACACACCCTTTTATGTAAGTTTATTTTTTTAAATGCTTTTGTAAGTGTACTTTTAGGGGTCTAAACAGACTAGTCTATTTTACATTATTTCTTAAGGAGATAAATTCGTTTGGTAATGGCACTTGAACAGCATTCTGGAATGAAAAAATATCGTAAGTCGAGGTACCACTGTACACAGTAGATCCCTCGTTTTCGGCAGGTGCGGAAATCGTACAATTCGGATATCAAGCACTTTTTTCGGCAAAATTTCCTCCCCCCCCATTTTTCATGCATCCACTTGGAAATCGTTGGTATCAGACATGTCCACCTGCCGGGACGCCGCTTCCTCACGCGTATCACACTCAAGTCTGCGTCTCTCTCTTGTTGAGTTAGGAATACTCCGCGCGTTCATCCATTGTTTTTTGTGCTTGTTTATCATTTTTGTGCTTGTTTATTGTTTTTGTGTTTGTTTATTGTTTTTGTGCTTGTTTATTGTTTATTGATTGAAATAAGCCACCATGGGGCCAAAGAAAGTTCAGAGTGCCAGCCCTTTGGTAAAGAAGGTGAGAAATATGATAGAATTCAAGAAAGAACTTATAGTAAAATATGAAAGTGGGGAAGTCCATGGGGTTGGATGTGAGTGGCGAGGATGTGGAAGAGTTGGTGGAGGACCACAGGGAAGAGCTAGCCACTGAAGAGCTGCAACTGGAACAGCAACAGACCACAGCTGAGGATATTGCTTCAGAGGAGGAGGAAGAGAGGGGGGGAGAATGTGCCTTCTTCAGTGATTAAGGACGTGTGCAAAGTGGAGTGAGTTACAAAGTTTTGCGGAGAATTATCACCCTAACAAAACTATTGCAAGCCGTGTCTACAACATGTTCAATGATAATGTCTTGTCCCATTTTAGGCAAATCTTACAGAGACGCCAGAAACAGGCCTCTCTGGACAGATTTTTTGTGTGACAGGGGTACAGTGACTCTGAATCTGGTCCTAGTGGCAGTAAAAGACAAAGAAGGGAAGTAACCCCAGAAAGGGCTTTGATACCTGAAGTCCTTATGGAGGGGGATTCCCCTTCCAAACAATAAACTCTCCTCCCTCTCCCCTCCTCGCCTTCTTCCATATGCCAACAAGAGTCTTCAATAAAGGTATGTAATGTTCATTTATCATTAAAATTAGTGCTTTATATTTATTTCTCATTGTTTTCTGTATGCAAAACTAGTTATTCTCTATAAAATGTATTTTTTGTTAATATTTTTGGGTGTCTGGAACAGATTAATTGTATTTACATTATTTCTTGTGGGAAATATTACTACTTCGGTTTTCGGCCATTTCAGATTTCAGCCAACCTTCTGGAACAGATTAATTATGAAAACTGGGGGTCTACTGTATATACAAGTACCCATATTGTACTCTACCTATAAACATTACAAAAGGACCCCAATGGAAATAGTCACTCTGTCTGACTTTTCTGGGTTATCCTAGGTTCTCTACACATATGCTGCTATGTATGATAATCTATGTAACTGTTTTTGTGTATACCTGAATAAACTTACTTATTTCTCAGTCCAGCATCATGGGCTGACTTCCACTCCTCCTTTATATCAAAGACTTACCAAATGGCACCACACCTGTCACTTTAAGCACTGATCTTCCTTCTTTAAATAACATAATAAAAGACAGCCTCAAAGAAATCCACAGTTGTATTACTGTGCAACTAACAAACCCTATATAGGAAAGACCTACATACTACATATTAATTGGAAATAAAACAGCCAACCTAATAAGCCAAAGGAATCTACCATCTTGTATTGAATACTGTTGCAGTGTTTAGCAAGGAAGAGAAATAAAGCTGAGTTCAGCATATCCTTTGTGGGGATGCTGTCAAGAGGGCAAAGAGCGCGGGCTGCAGACAGATTGCTTCAAGGAACGAACGAGGATGTTGCCTCCTTATCAAACAAAAGATAAAGGGACAGTAGTGACCAGAGTGTTCTTGACTTTTGTTCATTCTCAATCTCAGGAAACTAGGAAAGTTAGACCAGTTCCCTCATATAAGCCAGGAAATTCATGGTAGAACTAATCATGCGGTGTTATTGTGTATCCGTGTTCTTCCTGTTGTGGATAATACTACAAAACTATGAACAAATGATGGAACTGAATAGTAAAGTGCACCTGTAGCGAGTGATTGCAACAAACATTCCCGACGTAGTGGTGAACATCAGTGCAACTTTCTCTGAGACACTCAAGCCTTCATTCCATTCAAGTCAACGATACTGGGGTCATACTTTCCTTATCACAAACTAGGGAAAATTGGGTCAGTTACGATACCCAGGTAAGTCCATCCATACCCACACCTAGTTAAGTTAACTGCAGCTGATAGATAGGGGTGAGATTTGACTGGAATTACCAATAGACCTTGTCAGGTGCAGGTGATTTCACCCAAACCAAGTATTACTAAGCGTTTCAGATGTGAAATGCTGAAATATACGCTCCTTTGGGGCAAATTATATAATTAGTACTCGTTATTCTACAGCTCAGAGGTGGGGCTACCACGATTCAAGTGAAGGAGACTACTTCTTGAATGTAGCTGCAAGAAGTCTGAATCATTATTGAAGCTAAGTATATTTCATTTTATGTCGGAAAGTAGACTTGGCTGGTAAATTTCCCCATAGTTTCTGCTTTTAACTCATCATTTTAGAATCACTAATAATCACTTGCTTTGTTACGTATTTTTGTTATTTATGTGAAGCACTATATCTGTGGCGGTCATTTAAGTACAAAGAGCGGTACTGTCTTGATTTTTCGTCTACTAAGATTGAGACCTTATTTATACTTGCATAGTGCTATTCTACTTAGTACTCTGCATCACTGGTGTTTCTGGATTTATTTTATATTAAGGAAGACACTTTTTCAACAGTAACATTTATTATCACAAACATAACATAAGTAAATATGGTAGCACATGAAAGTGAATAAGGCAGGATGCATGATTAGGAATAACAAATAAGATAGGTGATAAGGTAGGGCCAGATGCATTGCAAGTGGTAATTAAAACATCACAAAAGGGCTGAACACATGGAAGGGATGGGCAGGGAAGCGTATATAATAAGAGTGTATGTAGAATGTGTCAGGAAAGAGAAGGGCATACAGTATAAGAAAAGAGCATGGTGAGAATTACATATATAACAATGAAGGGCAAATAATAGTGAATAACATAAAAAAATGGACAGGGCTTGGCATAATACAGCAGAAATGACAATGTTGGAAACCTCATTTGGCAGGCCACAAGATAAGAATTAACACCCGACAGTCAACTCAATGTAACGCCTGTCATCATACAATAACACAATACCCAGGCTTACAATTAATGTAAAAACAAATAATTTTATCTACTATGCACAATAAGTGGTAAATGCAAGATACAGTATTAGAACTTATGCATTAATGATGTGCAAAATAGAGGCTTTTCTGCTGCCAAGGTTGATCTCTCATCCATATAAACTTAATGCTACACATCAGTATACAGTGGACCCCCGAGTTACGTACACCCCGGAAATCGTACAATTATGTAAGTATAATATTGTAAGTGCTTTTGTAAGTGTATTTTTGGGGGTCTGAAATGGACTAACCTACTTGACATTTTTTCTTAAGGGAGTAAATTCATTCGGTAATAGCACTTGAGCAGGCTTCTAGAATGAAGTTTTCACGTTACTCGGGGGTCCACTGTATAACATTTTAAAGAAGTACAGTGGACCCCTGGATTTCGTCAAAAATTCTTTCCAGAAGGCTGTTCGAGTGCTCTTACCGAACGAATCTGTTCCCATAAGGACGAATGTAAATTAGATTAGTCCGTTTCAGACCCGAGTTGGGAGCAGTATGAAATCCGGGGGTCCACTGTATGCTTTAATACGTGAAATACACAAGATAATGTGTTAATGTTACTCAGAACGGAAGAGCATACAGATTACTTTTGGAGGGACAAGCTTAAATGTAATAAATAACAAAGGCTGAAAAACAACAATAACACATTAAATCATAAATAAGGTTGAACTGTAGTTTGTTGTACAGTTTGAATTAACCTATTATAGTTGCATAAGTTACGAGTAGCAATACTATGAGCTGCCACACATTGAGTTACTTTTATTATTTACCTTATAACATTCTTATAAAGAATATAAATATTTTAAAAAATTAAGTTTCCTGGGGGAAGTGCTAAACCTCATCTTAATTTGAATATTCTAAAATCTATTTGCCGATTATATAACTGACAAGGTAACAAATCTATCTGCAAATACAGTCATGAGGAATATCTAAAGAAACAAATCATGTCTACTACCTCAAGTTAAACGTCTATAGTCAGATTCTCTGGGAGTATTTCAAGAATAGTACAGTGAATGGTTAAAAAATACCAAACAGGGGGATCAATTTGTAGCCTTGAATCAACAATGGCTTGGAATGGCAGATGCACTGATAATTTATATACAGTAGAACCTCGGCTTACGAGTTTAATCCGTTCCTTGACCTTGCTCGTATCCCGATCTGTTTGTATGCCGAGTCAATTTTCCTCATTTAAATTAATTGAAATGCCATTAATCCGTTCCAGTGGAATTCCTGCTCTCAGAGGCAGGACAAAATACACTTCAATATAACACTAATATCAACTCTACGGCTTATTTATCTATCACAATTCATCTAATGTGACATAATAAACAATATAAATAGCATAGAAACCTGATATATACTCTAGAATGAATAAAATATGTCATTACGTATATGACTACATAGTGGTGGCGGCTGCGGAGTTTATTGTTTGGAGACAGGACAAAATACTATTTCAATATGACGCTAATATCAACTCTATGGCTTATTTATCTATCACAATTGATCTAATATGACATAATAAACAATATAAATAACATAGTCTGGCCTGCCGGTTTCCCTGAATCCCTTCATAAATGTTACTTTGCTTCCACTCCAACCATTTGTCTCCATTCACTCCTATCAAATACACTCGTGCATGCTTGCTGGAAGTCCAAGCCCCTCGCACACAAAACCTCCTTTACCCCCTCCCTCCAACCTTTCCTAGGCCGACCTCTACCCTGCCTTCCCTCCACTACAGATTTATACTCTCTCGAAGTCATTCTACTCTGTTCCATCCTCTCTACATGTCCAAACTACCTCAACAATCCCTCCTCAGCCCTCTGGATAATAGTCTTGGTACTCCCACACCACCTCCTAATTGCCACACTACAATTTCGCTGCATTATATTCACACCACACATTGATCTCAGACATGACATCTCCATTGCCTCCAGCCTTCTCCTTGTTGCAACATTCACCACCCATGCTTCACACCCATATAAGAGTGTTGGTATAACTATACTCTCATACATTCCCCTCTTTGCTTCCACGGACAAAGTTCTTTGTCTCCACAGACTCCTAAGTACTAAACTCGTAGGATTATATAGCACCTGTGGGGGGGAGGGGATGGAAGGTATTAAGGCTTAATTTAGGGAACTGGAGTACAGATACAATTCCCTAGATCAAGAGCCCCTCACCATGGAACCTCCCTTGAGGGGGAAGATCGCATCCTGAATTTTTGCTCGTATCCAGAAACAAAAAATAGACTGAGCGACTGCTCGTATCCTGAAAAACTTGTCATTCCTTGTTGTATAAATGGGGTGGAAAACATAGCTCCAGTATGCCAGCAGATGCTTAACCACAGGTATAGAGTACTGGTAAGCCAACAGTTGCTTAATCCATGAGTTGGTCATCTGACAATGATCCATGTTGAGAGATGGTTTTCCATTTCACGACAAATAAACCACCACCACCTTAATTATATAATGTCACAGATGTTAAGAGGTGATACCATTGCTCCTATGGCTGAATTATGTATGTGTGTGTCCCTATTCTCCATGGGGATTATTATTATAATCAAATAGAAGCGCTAAACCACAGGGGTCATACAGCGCTGCGTCTCCATGGGGAAGTGGAACAGAATTCTTCCTCTGTAAGCCACGCGTGTCGTAAGAGGCGACTAAAATGCCGGGAGCAAGGGGCTAGTAACCCCTTCTCCTGTATATATTACTAAATGTAAAAGGAGAAACTTTCGTTTTTCCTTTTAGGCCACCCCGCTTTGGTGGGAAGCGGCCGATGTGTTGAAAGACAGAAGAAAGTGTGTCCCTATATTTTGACAGCGACAGTTCACATGAATGTATGTATGTATGTCCTGAACTGTGCATATGTCTTTACCTACACACTTGACTGAGAAAATTCTAAATTATCACATCCATTAATTTGATCTGTGAGATCACCTATTTGTTATATATGTAGTCTGAGAAGTGGAATGATGTTTGTAATGTCGTATCTTAAGTACAGTACTGCATTTTATTTGTTCTAATTTCCTTTAAAGTTCAGTCATAATAGCACACTACAACTCTTGGATCTTATTCCATCTATCTACCTCTATTTGTGAATTATCATTATTATAATCACAGGGAAATACTAAACTTAGAGGGATCATACCAGGTATAGTGCCATGGGAATCAGAGGTAATCCATTTTGGTCTAAGGAAGAGGAGGACAAGTCCAACTCTTTGGATCAAGGGGCCTCTCATTGACATTAAGGCACCTCTTCCTGAGAGAACCACTTATTTGTGAAGAAATATTTTCTAGTGTTCATTCTATATCAATTTTTTTCTTCTTTAGTTTCTTTCAGTGGCTTGTTGTTTACCCTGTTGAAGTTGTCAAGGTGGCTTCCTTATGTATTTTCTCATATCCTTTTATGAACTTTTATGCAGACAAATGATGGTGTAAACTGCCAGGTAGTGAGACCAACACTTTGACTGCAGTGAAGCCTTTATTACAAAATTTCATTCAGTACTAGATTTTATGACTGATAAAGTACACTCCTGGACAAAGCCTTGTAATAAAGGCCTCACTACAGTGCCTTTCTCACCAACCTATATGTAGTGTATATTTTTTACAAAAAAAGCCATTTTCCACTAAGGTTTGGTGACCACAATAAGAAAATACAGTGGTACCTCGAGTTACGATGGTCCCCAAAATCGCCCTTTTATGTAAGTTTATTTTTTTAAATGCTTTTGTAAGTATATTTTTGGGGGTGTAAAAGGACTAGTCTATTTTACATTATTCCTTATGGGGATAAATTCGTTTGGTAATGGCACTTGAACAGCATTCTCGAACGAAAAAATATCGTAACTCGAGGTACCACTGTACATTCACAATTATTTATTAAATAACTGCCTTACCAGAAGTATGTGGACATCTTAATTCAAATGAGCCTCCACACTGCAACATCCCCACCCACAAACTTATATATACAGTGGTACCTCGAGTTACGATGGTCCCCAAAATCGCCCTTTTATGTAAGTTTATTTTTTTAAATGCTTTTGTAAGTATATTTTTGGGGGTGTAAAAGGACTAGTCTATTTTACATTATTCCTTATGGGGATAAATTCGTTTGGTAATGGCACTTGAACAGCATTCTCGAACGAAAAAATATCGTAACTCGAGGTACCACTGTATTATCATATTACTTCTTTTTTTTCTCCTGACTACCAACATGGTCATTCCAAGTGTCTTCAGTCTGTCTTCATAAATCTTATTTTATAACTCTGGGATCCATTTTGTAGAATATCTTCAAACTTATGATATTTTAGGCAGAGATGACATACTGCAGCTGCATAATAATAATTTTTATACAATGTATGTTATGTTCTTGGTTTAAAAAGTAATGATAAATTTTTATGTACAATCATAGGGCTTATAAAGTTACTACTCTACTATGTAATTCCCTCTTCTTTTTTTTCAAGGAACTAATATTACTCTCCCTTCTCTTGGATTAAACCTGACTAACTCCCCCCCACTCCTATTTCCCCTTCATGAATTAAAAAAATATTAATAATATTACCCATTTTTACTAGTTTTAAGGTCAGTATACTTTTGAAAAATGCCACTAGAGTCTACAGTATTAAAAATATAAGTAAAATCAAGGTATCTGCATCAGTTAGGATTTTTACTTTCTGTGAACTTTTCACATACTTCAATAAAAACATCGCATTCAGAAACAACTTAAAAAATAATACGTACGTACATTGTAAGTCTCAGTACCTAGCAGCCATATTAAAATAAAAAATCCACTTTACCCTAAAAAACAGATGTGTGAACCAAAGCCATTAACCCCTGCCAATATTGTCCTCAAATTCTTGGTAAACACATTGTCAAGAAAGATAGAAATCTCTATTTTCTACGGTTCTGGAGCCTGTATGGACTGAAGAAGTCAATGATGGGGTGGTAGCCATAGTTCACTCTGTCATTGGTATCTTTTGTCCTAGCAGAGTCATTAGTATGTGGCCTCAGCCTGCTGCTAGGAGGCTGGCCAGTCACATGCTGGGAGTGCTCCTCCACCTCCTGCATCCTGCTGTAGGTATACAATCAATATTAATATTTAGTATGTATGAGTGTGGTGAAAGTGTTGAATGATGATGAAAGTATTTTCTTTTTGGGGATTTTCTTTCTTTTTGGGTCACCCTGCCTCGGTGGGAGACGGCCGACTTGTTGAAAAAAAAAATTAGTATCAAGTGAAGATGAATGGATTTGTTTTTGGACAAGTTAAGAATACATATAAGGTAAAAATGCATAGCTTTATTGTAAGCATTAGTGATATCAGAAAATCATGAGGTATGACCAGAAAAGAGAATGGATTTAAAAAGGAATGTGGATAGGTGGATCAAAATGTTGTGTTGAAACATATGAATGAGCAATCCTGCATTTATATACAGGAAAGGGAATCTTTGACTTTCCTGCTGAACCAAAACAGGGTATGATAAGTAACTTCACAGAAGCCATGGTTATATGGTAAACAATGAGAGGGTAGAGTTGTGATAAGCACTACATGAACTGACATTAATATATACTTGTGTGGCAAGTGTGCAAATATACATACTTTCAGAAAAATGCCATTAGAGCCTACAATATTAAAAAAATATGGGTAAAATGAAGGTACATATCTGCATCAGCTAGGATCTTTACCCCATGTATAATGGCATGCAAAATTTAACTAACTGACCCCCTCGATAAACTTCTTGATCTTTCCATACATGAAGCCCAGTCCTCATCATGGGCCTCTGTAATCTTTTTATGTCTATTGCATACAAGATGGGCAGAGGGTGCATAATAAAACTATCAAACAGAAACTTTCTAAGTTCAATCCGCATGACTGAGCCACAAGTCTGGTCATGACTACCATTAGTATCTCTCATTTTACACACTTAGCTATCTACACCCACAATGTTTACACTTCCACCTTTGTATCCCATAATATCCTAATGATCCTCTCCTTTGACAGCTTTTCTAGTGCTTGGATGTTGCATTTTGGCATTGTCCGTTGGACCAGCTTTTACAGATTAACCATATGTATTAAGTTAAAAGTTATTGAGTTTAGTTGTGTTACAAAGTCAATACTCTGACTGTTTTTCTGAGTTCATTAGTGACCTTAAGATTTAGGCTGAAGGCCTCTATCTCAGCACTGATGAGGACTCTGCTGGAGAAGTCTGCCATCTTTCTGAAATATTTAATTACAATGGTACCTCGGTATACGTCCTTAATCCGTTCCAGAACCTTGGACTTATACCAAACAGAACGTATACCAAACTAATTTTCCCATAAGAAATACGTATAGGGAAAACGATTAATCTGTTCCCATGAAAAAAATCCTATTGTTATTGGCATATTATACATTGATGGGGTTGTATAAAATATTTAAACACTGCTTAATACTAAAATATGTACTAATTTAAACACTGCTTAATACTAAAATACATACTACAGTGGTACCCCGAATTTCGTACAGCTCCCAACTCGAACAATTATGTAATTGTATTATTGAAGTTAAGTACTTTTGTAAGTGTATTTTTGGGGGTCTGAAATGGACTAATCTAATTTTTATTATTCCTTATGGGAACAAATTTGTTCGGTAATGGCACTCGAACAGTCTTCTGGAACGAATTATGGCCGAAACTCGGGGTACCACTGTATACATAAATATGTACAAAAGAATTAGATGAAATAAATGCAAATTTAACCTTACTTTACTTTGCTGAAAAGAGTCGAGTGCCTACTAGGATAGTCCTGAGAAGGGAGGAGAAAATGTTATTATTTGGAAGGAGAGTCCCCTTCTCTTTTCTGTCTCTTTTTTTTCCTATTTGGACCTGGTTGAAGCTCACCAGATTTGACTTTTACTAAAAATCTGTCCAAAAAACTTTGCTTCTGCCTTCTCCTCAGGATGTTTAGAAAATGTGACATTGTCTGGTCATTCCAGACAATGCTATTATGACTTGTTTGGGCTTTGTTGGGGTGGTACTTCTCTGCAAAGTTTTTGACATCCATCCATTTGGCAAAGATTTCCTTGATTAATGAAGTAGGGGCTTCCTCTATCATCTCTTCCGAGCCTGAAGAGAGTGCATCCAGCTTAGACTTGTGCTCCTTCTCCTCAAGTTCCTGCAGCTCCTCAGTGGTCAGCTCCTTCCTGTGCCCCTTCACTAACTCCTCCACATCGAGAGAGACGTAAACAAGGGTAGCACGCGGTGTCGTGACTCATTTTGACCCATATAAGTTCTAGCATGCGAGTCGTATTCCAAACAAAGGTCGTATACCAAGCAAAAATGTTCACGTCCAAACAGGACGTATACTAAGTTGGACTTATTCCAAAGCGGACGTATACCGAGGTACCACTGTATATTGCTTGTGAACCCCCTCAAAAGAGGTTCCTTGAAGCTGGTGAGGGGCTCTTGATCTAGGGAATTGGATCTGTGCTCCAGTTCCCTGAATTGAGCTTGAATACCTTCCATCCCCCCTCATAGGTGATGCATAATCCCTATGGGTTTAGTGCTCCTCCATGATAATAACAATAATAATAATTGCTTGTGAAAATGTACTTTAGGATAGATCTCGTTTACAAGTTAAAATTGTACCAAAGGGTCAAATTCTCCAGCCTTGAATCTCGTGACATTAAACTTAAAGCTATTGTAAATATCTGTGCCAGTGACATACGGTAATGCTGTAAGATAAGAGGAAGATGAGGTGGGTGGCACCAGCTGCATGTGGGGGGGAGCAGAGCAGCTGGAGGGAGGAGTGAAATGATAAGGAAGTAGAAGAAAGGAGAAATTGAGAATTGCACCAGAGAGGACAACTGCTCACTTATGAATAATGTGAGGTAATACACACCTGCGTATGCTGTGACTGGATTCATCTCTGGCAGGCCATGGACCTGCTGGCCTCCTGGACCCTTCAGAACGTTGGCTGGGTCTACGCTGTCGACCAGGTGGCCCACTTTCAATGTTGCGGAAGTTCCCCTGACTTTGTACTAAGGAAATGAGATATTATCACTAGTATTAAATAAAATACCCCAAAGCATATATTTTAGTTATTAAGACAAATATTGATTAATACTGTAACTGATTATTTTTTTTATTATTAACATATCTGCCGTCTCCCACCAAGGCAGAGTGGCCTGAAAAAGAAAAACTTTCATCATCATTCACTCCATCACTGTCTTGCCAGAGGCACGCTTACACTACAGCTATAAAACTGCAACATTAACACCCCTTCAGAGTGTAGACACTGTACTGATCTCAAGTAATAAGTGAAAAGCCTCACATTCTCACATTGAATAACAGTTGCTTCTGTAGTTTAAAGCTCACAAAATGTAATGAATTAGTTTACATCACGAAGGAAAATGAAGAGAATGTGGGCAATATATTCTTTGTCTTCCTTATGATGCTCACTTATTTTTAAATTGGAAGAATTTGAAGCTAGACTCAGTCAGTATTCAAATTCTGCTGGTTAAGATGTGCTCCTGCTGCTGCATTTTAACAATGTATATGAGGGAGAGTTGCACACTGGTATTGTAATTCATTCTTTCATCCATCCATTCATCCATTTCACCCTACCCCCACACAGTACAGTGTCTTTAAATAAATACAGTGGACCCCCGAGTTTCGTAAAAACTTCACTCCTGAAGTCTGCTCAAGTGCCATTACCGAACGAATTTACTCCCTTAAGGAAAAATTTCACGTAGGTTAGTCTATTTCAGACCCCCAAAAATACACTTCCACAAGAACTTACAAAATTATACTTACATAATTGCACGATTTCCGGGGTATTCGTTAACCGAGGGTCCACTGTATTAGGGTTGTAGAAGACCATCCAGGGAGGTACAGTAAGCCCTCGATTTAATGGACTTTGGATAAAATCTGCCTGGACACCTGGCTCAGAAACAATGAACAAAGTCCATTGGATACAGAATTATCTATTATTGTTACAATCATGGCAAAATATGTAATCTCATTTCCATCCACCAATCACCATTACTGGCCACCCACTCCACTTACTACCAGGCCATCAAATCAAAGAGTTATGGTACTACTATTCTGTCTCTTACACTCTCAGGGCTGCTGGTCATTCTTTTCTGTCATGAGTATTTAAGATGTTAGGTAAATCTAACACATTTTAACTTCCATTCAGTATACACTGATCTTTACGTTCCTGTGTGTTTCACAATAGCTCTGATTCCTGCAATATTTTCTTTCTAATTTAGAAGTCTGAAACTAGGCTGCTGAGTTATGATCCCTATAACCAGTAAAATATAAATGTTTATGTGAGAAATACTGTAAGAAGCAGCATTCTATCTTTGCAAAACATTACACAGGCTTCAGTTTTTATCATTCACATGTCAGGGTGATGGTAACTCCCTGGGAAGTTGCTTATTACCACTGTACAAACATACAAGTTATACTTTCTAAAGTAACACAAACACACAATCATAGTACATACATAAATGCTAGAAGAACATCTGAAATACCCTTAATAATAAAAGTCAGTGAATAAGTTAAAAATTCCATGTAAGGGGGTTGCCACACAAATATATCGTATTCTTCACAGCAACTCTAGCAGAAAACACAATCACTCCCTTATGTAAAAAAATCTACACCCACTAGTGTGTATTTGCAAGTGGCAATGTAAGCACTGCTTACTCCATAAAAACTGTTCTCTTCAAATTTAAATATATCTTTCTTTGGTAAACATATTATTTAATTTTATGTAACATTCTGCATGTTTCATAAAATTTAAACCTGATGTAATAATAGTCCAAACTTTTGGAACTTGTTAAGACAGGACATTTGCCTTGTAAAAGTGTTGATTTAGAATATGCAACATTTGTTTTGCAGTATCATTTTCCACACTTTTTCCAGGTAAAATGATATGTGCCGGCCAGACACACAATGAAAACTATTACTGTAATAAAAATTATATTCACCCAATTGTTCTCAAATCCATGTAAATAGGATTTCAAATAAATCTAATACATGCAGTGAAAAGTATTCTGATGCTGAAATTTTCCCACATTATTTGTTTTCATCACTGAGAAGAATTCCTCTTCCTAGAGGAATAGGAAAGTAAAATCAAGATTCTCCCTGTAGTTCCTACCTAATTACTCTCCCTTACAGATTACTGTTGGCAGCACCAGAAATTTGAATTTATTAAGATTTTTAGAGTTTTTACATTCTCCATATACAGTGGACCCTCGGTTAACGAATACCCCGGAAATCGTGCAATTATGTAAGTATAATTTTGTAAGTTCTTGTGGAAGTGTATTTTTGGGGGTCTGAAATAGACTAACCTACGTGAAATTTTTCCTTAAGGGAGTAAATTCGTTCGGTAATGGCACTTGAGCAGACTTCAGGAGTGAAGTTTTTACGAAACTCGGGGGTCCACTGTACTGCTTTTCATGCCCTATGTAGAACTATTTATTTTTTATTAACACATGACCATTTTCCACTGAGGGAGGGTGACCCAAAAAGAAACACTTTCATCATCATTCACTCCATCACTGCCTTGCCAGAGGCGTGCCTACATTACAGTTAAAAAACTGACTATTGGCTATTTATACTAGGGAGTAAGTTGTTAATCATTGTAGGCATGATGAATTAGAACAAACATCCCTATACTGTGGAGTATGACCATGTGTCACTGACCTGGTTCAGGTGCCTCACTACTTGGGACTTCTGTGCTGTCATCCAGTGGGGGTGCTGGCACTGCTTGAATGACCTGCTCTGACCCAGCTGCAGTCTGAAGCTTGTTTAATGGTGGGAACACATAGGCATATCCTTGGATGTGGCATGAACAACAACTCGGTACCTGTAATATTACACTAACATATTTACAGCATCACAGGTACTGAGCAAACTATATAGAACGTGTACAGGTAATAAATGAATTCTACACAATGTATGTTTAATGGATAGAAACACCCTTTTAAAATAAATGCAAGCTTAAACATTAACAATAATTTGATGGTTTAAAAACATACACATTTAAGTGTGACTAGCAGGATGGTTAATAAATGATTATCATGCTAAATAACAAAAAAAGGCACAATGCCGTGACTGGAACAATACACACACAACCCGCACATATAAAAAAGAGAGGAGCTTACGACGACGTTTCGGTCCGACTTGGACCATTTACAAAGTCACACTAACACACAGGACAGGAAGTAGGGGTATTTATAGGCAAGCAGACAGGGGAGGGCACAAGAAAGTGGTGGAGGGGTAATAATGGAGGTAGTAGTAGTAGTAGAGTCAGTCATATTCTAGGAAAGGAGCACTGCAATGAAGCTGGTGGCCTGCATAGGGTAGGGACAAGAATACAGAAGGGGAAAAATGAAAATAAAATAAAATAAAGAAGGACAAATACAAGGCAAAAGAAAAGAAAGAAAACACAGAGGAGAAAAGAGAAAGAGGTTAAGAACCCTTCACCAGCATCAGGAATATAAATGAGCCTCTTTATTTTTATTTATCCTACCCCAAAGCTGACTCACCTTTACATGGTAGGAAAAGAGGTAAGGAATTGAATTCATATACATACAGTGGTACCTCGACTTACGAGCAGCTCCCAACTCGAACAATTATGTAAGTGTATTTTTGTAAGTGCTTTTGTAAGTGTAATTTTGGGGGTCTGAAACAGATTAATCTAATTTACACTATTCCTTATGGGAACAAATTCGTTTGGTATCGACACTCGAACAGCCTTCTGAAACGAATTAAGTTTGTAACTCGAGGTACCACTGTATTTTGCTGGGTGCCTAAAATCTCTGAAAAACAGTTCATGGATGCAGAATCCAATATTTTCATTAGTTACCATTAACTGGAGAGGACATTTCCTAATTTGTCAAAATTTTAGCACTGTATGACTTATTGTATAACACCTTATCTTGGTGGGAAATGTGTTGTAAAGAAACAAAATTAAGACCTTGATTGGTTTATCATTTTTTGTGATTTTTTTTATTTGCTATTAAGAATTTTATATATCAATGTCAATTAAATATATATATTTTTTTTTTCAACAAGTTGGCCATCTCCCACCGAGGCAGGGTGACCCAAAAAGAAAGAAAATCCCCAAAAAGAAAATACTTTCATCATCATTCAACACTTTCACCTCACTTATACATAATCACTGTCTTTGCAGAGGTGCTCAGATACGACAGTTTAGAAGTCCCTCCAAACTGCCAATATCCCAAACCCCTCCTTTAAAGTGCAGGCATTGTACTTCCAGGACTCAAGTCAGGCTAACCGGTTTCCCTGAATCCCTTCACAAAATATTACCCTGCTCACACTCCAACAGATATATGTAATAAGTAAAATGACAAACTGTTGATTTAGTATACAACATTTTGCAAAATGAAAAATTTGTTACCTTAAAAATATCCATGTGGAGGCCACGCCCATCATCCCAGGAGAGAAGACGGTGGTAATTGTAGATCTGGTTGCAGGTGGCACGGTAATGGTGTGAGACATAGCTACATGCACCACCTGGCTTCCTGTTGGAATAATTTGTTAGTAATTTAAGCCTTTTACTTCTTGCTCTCTTAGAACCTCTAACTTCTAATTAAATACTGACTATTTAAAATACTGAATTTTAGTAAACATTTAATTAGCCACTAAAAGTAATTACATATAGAACAATAAAAATATATACTAATATCCACACAGCTAGTGAGGCTATGGATGGTCTGTTCAACACTTGCATTTCTCTTTGTTTTAGCATCTTTCAAGATAAAGAAGGAAGGCAGGAAGTTTTGAAGTCTGAAAAGACCTTTGAACTGGGATTGAAGATGAGGAGTAGAGGGCACTCCACCAATTTCTGAACTTGGCATAGTTTAGCTAAAAAAAAAACTTTACCTCTTCTTTATATAAAGAGAATCCTATGTTCTTTGCTGGTGGGATAGTACACTCATTACCACTGTCCTACCACCCTGCATGCAAGGTATCATTTATGAAGGGATTCAGGAAAAACCACTTAGCTGGACTTGAGTCCTAGAGGTGGGAAATCCAGTGCTTGCATTCAAGGAAGGTTCTTTGATGCTGGTGAGGGGCTCTTGATCTAGGGAATTGGATATGTGCTCGTTTCCTGAATTAAACCTGAATGCCTTCCACATCCCCCCACATGCACTGTATAATCCTATGGGTTTAGTGCTTCCCCCTTGATTATATTATTACTGCACTCTGAAGGAAGGGTCGGGATGTTATAGTATAAAGGGTCATTTGAACTGTTATGTCAGCATGCGTCTGGCAAGACAGTGATTGAGTGACAGTAAAAATGCTTTCTTCTTTGTCGGGTCATCCTGACTCTGGTAGATGGAATAACCCCTGTGGTTTAGCGCTTCTATCTGATTATAATAATAATCTGGTAGATGGCCAGTATTGAAATAATAATAATCTAGCAGTACCTACATGCACTTCTCCATGCGGATGGTCTGGGAATACTTGTCCATATTCACAATGTACTTCCACACACCCTTTGAGTTCCTGGCCCGTTTTGGTCTGGCATATTTAACTTCAGCTGGGCACAAAAAACCTCCATCTTGTGCAAAGTCCCGGTGAGCATGGTTGACTGTATCTGCCCGCCTGAATAATAAAGAGTTACATGGCTAAGTCATTTCCATATAAATAATTATTAAAATAAAATTTTCTCATACATATGCTCAATGCAAAGATACTCATATACTGTACTATATTAAACTTGCAGCAAATATAGAGTACAAAGAGACACTTTCATATCATTTTAGAATTACAGTATTTACATGGATCAACATGGGCTCAACTGATTAAAAGGAGCAATATATTGTACCTGTTACCAAAATAATGCTGAAAGTCATACTTGGACTCCTGAGCTGATGACACTCCATCTACCAGGTCATCTGCACTTTGTGACCTTACCTCAGCAATCATGATATCAGCTCGGGATGGGTCACGCACCAACGATGACAGAATCGCCTCACTGCCAACACCACACTCGTGATATGGTTATATTGTTTTAATACAAAAGAAGATGCCAGCATAATTAAAATAAATATAAAAATGAGTGTACCAGTTTAAATGGATATACAGTATACTTAAATGTTTTGATAACTTAGGAGAAAGGAACTTACTGTGGATACTCCTCAGTGTCTAGGCAGATGTCTTCTGTATACCTGACACAATTTCCTCCACTACCCCTGAAGTTACCAAATCCAACATTACTAAAGGCCCCAGGTCTACCATGAATTGGTCTGGGTGGGCGAGGAAGAGGCGGTCTCTGTCGAGGAGGAAGTCTGGGTGAGGAAGGGTGGGGAGCAGGCCGAGGCAGAGAAGGACGATGAGGTGATGATGGTCGGTGACCAGGTGGAGGTCGGGCTGCTGGGTTTGGAGAGTTGAAATTGCCACTATATTCATTAATGGTAACTGGTCCAAAATCAGGTCCAATGGTGTTACTGAAGTCAGGAAGACCTGATGACTGCCGGGAAGGTCCTGGAGGTGCCTGCTGGTGTGGTGGGTGATGAGGGGGGAACTTGACCATGGTGGGGCCCGGCACAAAGGGCAGTGGTTTCAGAATTTTGTCTGGCGCTGGCACCTCTGGAGACAAAAATCTACATCAGAATGTTTTAAGACAAAGTTAACCACCAATGCCCGTGAAATACCCCTATGTGGCAGCAGCACATCCACCAGCAGCATACCTATGATTCCCTGACACACTTCACACTACAGCACCCAATACACAATGATACAGTAATGGAATAATCAGTTAGCCTGCAGGAATGTAACTATGACGTGATTAAGCAATTACAGCAGCCATGCAATATTAGCTATGAAATAAAAGTTTTAAAGCTCAAATGAAACATTGTTTTCATATGTTAATTACAATACAGCATTCTAAGTTTTAAACATAATATTATTTACAAAAACAGAGTTGCAGTCAGTACATGTAATAGAAATAATTTTATTCCTAGGTCTAAATTTACAGTAGTACTGTATGACTAATTCTTTAGTCTGGCTTACAAACTGCATGAGCCATACATTATACAATACAGGAAAGTCTAAATTCAGTGGATAGTCACATATTTCAGTTCCTGGTGGAAGTGGAGTTGAAAATTATGAAAATAGGATAAACAGCAGTCGGAAGGCACACAGGAGACAACCATAAGGGATTGAGGAGTAAGTTACTAAATGGAATAAAGTGGGACGCTAAACTCAGAATCGAGGATGATGGAATATCTCGCACAAATGTTGTGGAGAAAAATTAAAAATTAAACAGGAGAACCTGGAACAAGTTATTCTGAATTAGGAGGGCAATGAAGAGGACATACAAAAATAACATAGCCCCAAAGCAATGAATAAGATCAAGGAGTTCCACAGCCACATAAGGAAAATGTCCAGTAGGTGAATCATCCAATAAAAATAAGCTAAAATATGAATTGACAGGGACCTCCTCACAGATAATGACAGAGGAACTCAATAAGTGCAAAAATTTTTAACTTAACAAGGACAACTACCAAATCTAAGAAGAGGGAACTTACCAACATCCCCAAGGGATGTTGTGACAAAAGAAAAAAACGAAAGCACTCCATGTGGGGAAAAAACTATGAGACAGTACAAAATCTCTCCTTGGATACAAAGGAAGGGGTGCACTGCTGCCTGAGTAAGCCACTCATCAGGGTCTCCATCACTTCAGTATGTATACAAGGTGGTAAATTAGACACATATGCAACACTTGGGTATCTTTATTGAGGAAACGTTTTGCCACACAGTGGCTTCATTAGTCCATACAAAGGAGAATCGTGAAGAACCAACTCGTCGGTTCTCTGAACCATTCATCTACATCCTGTCTGACACAGCAACATCTTGGTATCTTAATACAGGGAATTCTTTGCTTGCCTAACCCTTGGGCACGACCTACTTCCACATTGGTCAAATGTGACACCTCCTATGACTGCTGCACCTCTCCTGCCTACAGTATATAAGCTCCCTCTTCGCAGATATGCTGTATTCTATTCAAGATTGATGGACTGACAACATCAACTCAAGGTTGAGGGACTGACCACCTCAAACTCCTCCTGTTCTTCACGATTCTCCTTTGTATGGACTGATGAAGCCACTGTGTGGCAAAACGTTTCCTCAATAAAGATACCCAAGTGTTGCATATGTGTCTAATTTACCAACTCGTCGGTTCTCTGAACCATTCATCTACATGTATACAAGGTATTGAATAGAAAGAAAACAGTGAACTTAATATCAGTAGTCTACTGTATTAAAATTTTAGCATAAATATTGAAAAAAAAAGATGCATTGGTATTAAGCCCTAAACTCCAGGATAATACAGATGTATGCAGCATTGATAAAGTTTTTCAAAAATCCTAACAATGATTAATTCAGGATAATATATGAGGCCCATTCTGGATTATGTAGCACTAGTGAAGAATCCACAACTTAAACACCAACAGAAACTTAAAAGGTTCAGAGATTTTTTTCACTAGAAAAATCCTTGAGTTTAGAGAACTAATAATGCTATTAAAATAGACTTGAGCAACTCACCTTTAGTTACTGGAAATAACAAAGGTTCAGAATATACATTATCTTAATATACAAGACATTCAAGAGGTACTGAAAAGATGGATTAAGCCAGAATACTTCAGAGGGATGGAACCAGGACAACTGTAAGCTGAATGAGATACAGTATACACAAGAACTTTAGCACTGATGGTGACCAAGTGGAACACCCTAGAGTAGGTAGTGGAGGCAAATGCCTTTTAGGAACTCAAATATCTGATATATGTCCAGTACAACATAACCAAGAGAGTAAGAGATGCATTACCAGGCACATCAAATTATCTATGGTTGAAACACAGGGTTAAAAAGCTGAAGTTCGACTCCACTAGCAGTTTGATAAGCAGAGTATACCTGGAGGGTGTTCTGGGGGTCAACACCAGGTGTCAACTACAGTACAGTGGACCCCCGGCTAACGAACAACCCCGGAAATCGTACAAATATTTTTTTTTTCAACAAGTCGGCCGTCTCCCACCGAGGCAGGGTGACCCAAAAAGAAAGAAAATCCCCCCCAAAAAAATACTTTCATCATCATTCAACACTTTCACCACACTCATACATAATCACTGTCTAATTATGTAAGTATAATATTGTAAGTGCTTGTGGAAGTGTATTTTTGGGGGTCTGAAATAGACTAACCTACATGACATTATTTCTTAAGGAAGTAAATTCGTTTGGTAATGGCACTTGAGCAGGCTTCTGGGATGAAGTTTTTTCGTTAGCTGGGGGTCCACTGTACTGTAATTAACATACACAAAATCAGCCTTCCAAGTCTCTACAGTGTCCCTATATGAATTTTACAACTTTTACTTTAGCCAAGTAGTAATTTGATAAAAAGAATTGAATGCCAAATTTTACCTATTTAGAACCAGAATTATAATTATTCAAAAAGATAAAATTAGGGGCCATCAAGCACCTGATAAGGAAAATACATATGGTCCTGATTGGATGATTAACTCCAGCAGAAAGAAAACATTCTGCTGTGAATTATTCTTTCCTAATATGGAGAAGCCATCAAGACAGGAGTAAGATTATTACAGGTATGAGGAAGTACGCAGAATGTCCAGATATGTCCTCCATTTGTATGTTCTGAAAAGTTATATATACAGCAAAGTAAGAATTTTCAATTTGTTAGGAGTCATTATGAGGCTTAGAATATATAGAAACATCAGTCAACAGCATTACTAAGCTGAGAAAAGCAAGGACTCCTTACCGTAAGACAGCAGCGCCCTCAAAGCAGTTTACCCTGCTGTTATGTCCTCTCCCATGCTTACTCATGTTATTATAAATTATTATATTAACCAAAACATGCTCAACCCACATAAGTCAGTTATATAGTATCTGTTCATGATTAAATGATTTGCAATGTTGTAGCCTTATGATCTTCTGGAGACTGAAGAAAGGAAGATGCACAAGTACAGGCAATTAAACTTATGTCACCTTATATACTATCATTACTGTTCATGTAACTATTTCACTGGTGTTAATTGTGAGTTAAACTAAGTTATAAATCTTAAAATGGGAAAAAAATTTACTGTATGCTGACCAGTAAATGGTTATACATTACCTGGCATTGCACTATACGAGACTCATAGGTGCAGTTACAAAAATGTCTTTCATCTTACTTTTATAATGATGAACACAAGTTTTTTCTTCCCCCATGATATATAACTACTGAAATGGGGGACATATCTAATATGTTTTCAACAATTTACAGTAACTACAAGCCAATACTGGTTAAACAAAATTATTACCAGTAATAACAAAAAAGGCACAATACCGTGACTGGAACAATACACACACAACCCTCACATAGAAAAGAGGAGCTTAGGACAACGACTTTGTAAATGGTCCAAGTTGGACCGAAACGTCGTCATAAGCTCCTCTTTTCTATGTGCGGGTTGTGTGTGTATTACCAGTAATGTATATGTACAAACAAAAATCTTCATCATTTCCTACATGAATGATAGACCATAATTAAGCTTCCAAACCTCTATTAGTAACAGACTAGCTTCCTCCAATTTCTTGAGATGCCCAGTTCTTCTATGATACAGTATATCAAACATCCGTTGTTTTGGGTGTCATGGCCACACTCGTATTATACTTATATCAGGATTATACTTATATCACCTATGTACTTGTATTCTTTAATACACCTTTCTTCCCCTCCCCACCAACAAGAAATGCTATACACACAAGCTCTAGTCTTGACTGCTGGCAATCTCTTGGTACTGATATAATATACCCAGACCCTGTACCAGTAGGTCTAATGATGAAAAATCATACTTCAGGAAAAATCAGTCACTTCAGACTTGCAGCACCAGCATCGAGTACTCACTGGCTCTCTAACACTTCAACTACTATATATTCTTCTCTGTATAACCTAAGACTAGCTCTTGGCTGCCCTTAAAACCATCTGCTAGATCTAGAATATTTAGACATCAAACATTTCTCAAGTACAGTACACTTGGCTACACATGCAAATCCTTGAATTAATGGACCCCCCATTTAATGGACTTCAGAAGCTATGGACAAAAAAAATTGGCTGGACAAAAATTGGAATCGTGGAACAAAATGAAAAAAGTCTGTCGAGTCCAGATTTTGTCCATAGTGATAGTGTCTGGTAGTCTTCTAAATCCACAGACCAAGTCGAATGATTTTGATGTTTGTCGGGTATGAGCAAAAGTATCCATGTCCAGGACCTGTCTCCTTTCATTGTTCCTTGAGCCTTATGCTGCCCGTGTCAAGTTTGTCTGTGCTCATTCATGCATACACTCATCATTTAGTCTTCAATTTTCCCTGGATTTACATAATTTTATGTGACTTTATTAGCATATTAAATTAAGTAAAGTGCTCCTATTGGCTCTTGTGGTTTGCATCAATGCAATAATACTTTCCACCAAGTTTGTGATATGGCCAAGACATTTTTTTCATATAGCAGCAGCACTGTAGTATTAAATTCCCATGGTACTCCGAAATATGCAAGGTATAAAAAGATTCTATTCAGATTATTAACCTGGATGGTTAGTAACCCAGGATAACCCAATAAAGCCATTATCATCCGACTGACTTATTTAACGAATGAGACCCACAATAGTTAGCCGAAACCCAAGTACCTATTTGCTGCTAGATGAATAGGAGCAGCAGGTGTAAGGAAACATGGCCATTGGTCTACCTTTCCACTCATCCGGGACCCTTGGTTGTAAGCTGAGGCTATTACAAATTCAGCTATGAGCACATCTGGGCATTACATTAATAAATTTTTTAAGCCTTTCTGGTCAAAAATGTTTCCATCACATGACAGAGACAAGGAACACTTAGCATGTACGTATGTGTGTTGTGAATGTGTTGAGGTTTTGATGTCGTGTATATAACAGTGATGAAAAATTATACAGCAGACACATTGTCATGATTCAAAATATTCCTTATTTTAATTTCCATCAAAGATGTGATTTACAAGCTCAAAGAGAACAAGATCTACATGGTACAGCAGTATTCACCTTTTCCTGTATGCTAAAGGGCTTAAATTTCTTAAAACAAAACTGTCTTTCCTTATCTACTATCTTAAAATTCTTATTCAATATGTATTAATACTATGCCTATACAGTGGACCCTTGGTTTTCGTCGATAATTCTTTCCAGAATGCTGTTCGAGTGCCGTTACCGAACGAATTTGTTCCCATAAGGACGAATGTAAATTAGATTAGTCGTTTCAGACCCCCAAAAATACACTTACAAAAATACACTTACATAATTGTCCGAGTTGGGAGCTGTACAAAAACCGAGGATCCACTGTACACATATTCTGTGTTCCTCTAAATTAAGTATCCATACACCATCCTGCCATATTCAGCCAATCCATTTCAACGAAGGGTGGTCGGTAGTCTTGATAACATTACAAAAAAAAAAAAGTTCAATTGATCATGAGTAAGCATGGCAGTGTTCTGCAGATGCCCAAAGCCACTGTTACGCCACGTACCTTGTACTGCTTCACTGACTGTAAAAGCTATACTAATACTAGCCTCAGCATCAACCTACTTCTAGTGCTCTGGATGCTGGCCTCACCTTGAGGATTATACTGCATCTGCAAGTAAATAATAGCAATAACTCATTGCACTGGCAAATAGCAGTTGTATACATGAACTGGTGTATGCTTTTATATGATTGTATTCACACATTGTTGTATATGTGATGTCACATTCAACCTAAGTTAATGAAAGATGATGATGAGTGGAGAAAGAACAGTAGCATCCCATTTTGTAATATAAAAAGAAAAAGAAAAATGGCCTATGGAGATAACATTGAACCTTCACCAGCTTACAAACAGGATGGCATCAGCTGTATATAAATTGTCAAAAACAAAACTAACAGCCTTCAGGAATCTCAACAAGGTTTTATGTCAGGATATATACAGTGGACCCCCAAGTAACGAACACCCCGGAAATCGTACAATTATGTAAGTATAATATTGTAAGTGCTTATGGAAGTGTATTTTTGGGGGTCTGAAATAGACTAACCTACGTGACATTATTCCTTAAGGGAGTAAATTCGTTCGGTAATGGCACTTGAGCAGGCTTCTGGAATGAAGTTTTTACGTTACTCGGGGGTCCACTGTACATGTATGTGAAACCAGTATGGAGAATGCAGTACAAATATGTAATCCCAACTGTGTTTATGCACCTGAGAAAGCTTGAGAAGTTTCAGGAATTTACCACTAGGCCAGTGATACGGAAAGAATTGATATAAAGATCCTATACTATGGAGAAACTAAAAGAATTTAATCATAAAACACTAGAAAAAATGAAGGCTCAAAGAGAATACATATAGGCAAATATATAGATAGCAACAAATAAATACAGTTCTGGTAGTAGAGTAGACAGTCATATGGGAAGGAGCACTGCTATGAGGCTAGCGGCCGCAAGAAGTGAGAGGGGAAGAAAAGCGAAAAATGAAGGAAAATACAAGGCAAAAGAAAGAACAGAAAGAAAGGAAAACCCAAGGAGAAAAAAGGAGAAGGGGGAAGATAAGACAGGGAAGGAATCAGGTTAAGTCACGGGTGTTCTGAAGTTTAGAGCATTTAACAATGTAATGAGAGAGGAAAGCATCAACAGAGACAAAGCCAGGGCTAAGATTCATACAGGGAAAGTTGTGTATAAGGGAGGATTCAACCAGGCGGCGACTATGAAAGTTAGACGTAGGGTAGACAGTTTTAGCAGAAGACCAATCAATGGGATGACTGTGATCTCTGACATGACAGAAAAGAGCATTATTAGTGTCGGCAAGCCTAACACTATTTTTGTGCTCCCTGAGTCTGTCAGAAAGAGATCGGCCAGTTTCTCCGAAGTACTGAAGAGGACAGGAGGAGCAAGAAATAGAGTAGACACCAGGAGAATCTGTGGAGGTAGGGGAGGTATGAACTAGATTAGTGCGAAGAGTGTTAGTTTGGCGAAAGGTAAGTTTGATGTCTAAGGAACGGAGAGAGTTGCTGAGATTAGAGAGACCAGAGATGTAGGGAAGGCAGAGGACTGGAGAGTTCTCAGGAGTAGAGGGTTTAGGAGAGAAGAAAGTCCGTTTAGCACGAGAGAAAGCAGAGTCTATGAAATGGGAAGGGTAGCCCAGGCGGGAAAAGAATTATGAAGAGTGGAAATTTCTGCTTCAAGAAACTGAGGATCACAGATGCGGAGAGCACGGAGAAAGAGGGAGATAAGAACACTCTTCTTGACAGAGGAGGCATGATAAGAGAAGTAATGAATGTACATGCCACTGTGCATAGGCTTGCGGTACACGGAGAAGGCAAAACCTGTAACTGAACGGTGGACATGAACATCAAGGAAAGGAAGCAAAGAATTAGATTCCCAATCAGCTTTAAACTTAATGGAAGGGCAAGATTATTAAGAGCATCAAGAAAAGGTTGGAAGAGACTTAAGTCATGAGGCCCTTCCATTAAGTTTAAAGCTGATTGGGAATCTAATTCTTTGCTTCCTTTCCTTGATGTTCATGTCCACCGTTCAGTTACAGGTTTTGCCTTCTCCGTGTACCGCAAGCCTATGCACAGTGGCATGTACATTCATTACTTCTTATCATGCCTCCTCTGTCAGAAGAGTGTTCTTATCTCCTCTTTCTCCGTGCTCTCCGCATCTGTGATCCTCAGTTTCTGAAGCAGAAATTTCCACTCTTCATAATTCTTTTCCGCCTGCTACCCTTCCCATTTCATAGACTCTGCTTTCTCGTGCTAACGGACTTTTTCTCCTAAACCCTACTCCTGAGAACTCTCCAGTCTCTGCCTTCCTACATCTCTGGTCTCTCTAATCTCAGCAACTCTCTCCGTTCCTTAGACATCAAACTTACCTTCGCCAACTAACACTCTTCGCACTAATCTAGTTCTACCTCCCTACCTCCACAGATTCTCCTGGTGTCTACTCTATTTCTTGCTCCTCCTGTCCTCTTCAGTACTCGGAGAACTGGCGATCTCTTTCTGACAGACTCAGGAGCACAAAAATAGTGTTAGGCTTGCCGACACTAATAATGCTCTTTCTGTCATGTCAGAGATCACAGTCATCCCATTGATTGGTCTTCTGCTAAAACTGTCACCCTACGTCTACTTTCATAGTCGCGCCTGGTTGAATCCCCCTTATACACAACTTCCTGTATGAATCTTAGCCCTGGCTTGTCTCTGTTGATGCTTTCTCTCATTACATTGTTAAATGCTCTAAACTTCAGAACACCCGTGACTTAACCTGATTCCTTCCCTGCTTATCTTCCCCTTCTCCTTTTTCTCCTTGGGTTTTCCTTTCTTCTGTTCTTTCTTTTGCCTTGTATTTTCCTTCATTTTTTCGCTTTTCTTCCCTCTCGTACCCCCCTTGCGGGCCGCTAAATACAGTTCTGCTTTATAGTGTTAAAACTCCAATTAAAGCTGCCACTAAGCATTTTCTTCCTCTTTTAGGACTAAGCTGTCAATGGATTACATATATTATTGATACAGGAATATGTATGTTCCTGAATCCTAATATCAATAACTTGTGAGGTTTCACCCACAAATTTTATTGTATCCCCCACAATGAACTGAATACAGTGTCTGACATACATATTTCTGTAACTGGTAAATGTCAGATCTAATGTATACATTGGTGTTCTTAAGAATTTGTGCCACCCTTTTTCTGTATCTCTTGATGAAATGTCAGGTGACAACTTTTTGGTGAATATTTTTATGACAAGTATACTGGAATTCTTCAAGAAACTACTTGTTGGAAATTTTGTGTCTGCCTCCTGAGAAAGAAACCTATAAGAATATCACATTTGTTTTTTCTGTTGTGGTGCGATTACAAGTGACTCAGTGTATCTGTTGGTAGATTTTCTCTTGATCATTATTCCATCGAACTATATAAAGGTAAGTGTATTAATGTTATTGACATTGTAGCAAAGAATTCATGTTGAATATGTCAGCAAACATCCTTGCTTCCAGTGATTCCAGGATGAGATACATGAGTATCATGCTGATCAAGGAACCTGTATCCATTCCATATTTCTGCCTGTAAAAGAAGTAGTAAAAGAAAAATAAATTCGATGATTACAAAATTCTATTATGTTGGTGAAATCACTCTAAAGTAAGGTGGTTCAGCTCTGCCAGGTGTATCAAATCTCTGAACAACTTAAATGTCCATAAACAGGGAGGTCATGCCCAAGTTCATCTTATCCAGAATGTCTTATGAGTTGCATCTAGTAAATATAAAACTGTAAAATAACATCATTTCATTTTGTAGTTAACAAAAGCTAACAACTAGACCTCTAGGATAAACAAGTGCCATTAATACAACTGCAGGAAATAAGTATTGATTACCAAGAAATACATTATTTAATACTGCATACATTAGAATCCCCCACACCACAACTATCAGCAGTGTGATCAGTTGAATCACTACCAGGAACTCAATTCACTACAGTGACAGAGTAGCTGGTACAGATACTAAAGTAATGAGGCCAAAATTGCTGAACACAGATGCTGGATAATAGTCTAGTTAGACTTCCACCTACATCATGCCAACATTCCCAGCTCTAACACTCACATGAACCATCCCTGATGGACTCGACCTGAAGCTGGGGGGCCGAGCCCACACCAAAGGCCGGCGAGGTACAGAACCCTGCCAAAAATAAAAAATAATATCATGAAGTTGTCTTGATTTTCCAGTTATAATTACAAAATATTAGCCATACAATGAACATTAATTGTGCACAAAATTCTCATTGTAAGAACTGCACCTGGTATGGCAGCAAATTATTGTACTATATATGGTATATCGGTATACAGGAGGACCCCGCTTTACAGTACTTCACTTTACAGCACTTCACAAATACAGCAGTTTTCAATTATACCCATTCTTCATTTATTTAGGTTACCTACAATAAATATACAATAAATATATATTCACCATTCATTATAAGGTAAGTAATGCATGTACTGTATATGCATTTTTTTAGGCCTAGCTCTATTGCTTACTTAATACATATATGATAGTATAAAAATGTTATCAGGCTTTTATATGCCTTTGAAAGTGAAAAAAAAGCTAGGTTTCACTTTACAGTGGTAGCCCAGAACCTAACCTGCTGTATAAGCAGGGCCCTCCTTTATACTATTAGAACTCACAAGTGGCTGAGGCTTTCCCGTGAATATCATGCCAATCATCTGTTCTCGGATAAGGTCAACATTGTCTCTGCGGCGCTGAGCAATGAAGGCCTCAGCCACAGGTTGCGGCATCATTTCCTCCACTTCCTCATCTGTAGAGGCAGCAGCTATGTCTAAGCGTTGCAGGGTCAAATCATACCCTGTGGAAAGAAACTCTCTACAATGCTTGCTCCAGGTTATAAATTCTCATTAGTAAGAAAAATTAGTGGTTACCAAGAAGCCAAAATTTATTTAAACTTGCAGAAATGTCTTTAACTGCTTATGAAACATTCAAACGTTGCTCAGCATGAATACTGTACTACGTGGATTATGTATATATTATATATAAGCCTACCGGAAAGTTACTGATAATACTGAGTATTTCAGGTACATACTTTAAGACTATTCCACATAACCAGGACTTAAAACTACTTTAAAATGCAGAACTAAGGTTAAGATTCCTTGAATGCTAATTTTAATACATACTGATATGAAGAGATTGCAATATAAACTACAATGGCAATTTTGGTTACATTAATAATTGAACTTAGTAGGTTGGTGGATGTAAATTTTTTGGGTTATCTTAGGTAATTTACACAGATGTTCAACTATGTATTGTAATTGTACTTATGTGTACCTATACCTAAATAAACTCACTTACCATACATGCTGAACTGTGCATATCTGAAGAGATGGACAAAGATTATACATATTATAAAGACATTTGCATTTGTTATATGTATTATCAAGATATTTGCTTTCATCATCTGGTATTATTGCTAGATACAGTATATATATCGGACTGTGAATAAATTTTTGTGTAGGCAGTCCATGTGTTAGGGTACAATGCTCCCACCTGCAGCCCTTGCAGCTTGTAGCAGCTCTTCAGCAGGTGACAAGACCGTCTCATTGTTGTACTCGTTGGCATCATGCCCCTCAGTAATGGATTTTTCAGATGATGCCACCGTCCCATTTGTCACTTCTGCCCTCGTTCCTGCCACCGCCAATAGCAATAACAGCAGGATAACATTCTGTTGATAAAAAAATAAACACAATATAATACCACACAAACTAGTATTTTGTTTAATATCACAGTGGAATAATTTCATATAGTACAGTAAAATTTCTCATTAATGAACCTCTCATTAACAGATTTCAGCAATTTCAGACAAAAATAATTGCCAAGATAAATAATTATCAGAAAAAATGGACAAGTCTGTAATTCCGCATTTTATCCATAGCGATGGTGTCCAGTTGAATTCTGAAGTATCAGGACAAATCCACTAACTCCGATGTTTGTTCAGTACGGGACAAGTGGCCACTTTTAGGGCCTGTCCATTTTGATTTTCCTGAGCCACAGGCCACCCACACCAGTTTATTGTTTGTGCTCACTCATACATACACTAGTCATTCAGTGTCTAATTTTTCCTGGATTTAGAACATATTAAATGTAATTAACAATGGCTTCTAAAGCAAGTGGTGGAGCGAAGAGAAAATGTGTATTTCTCAGTGTTAAGGAGAAACTTGAACTAATAAAGAAGTTAACTCTGACATCTCAGTGGCACAGGTATGTGTGGAATATAGAGTTCAGAAACAGTGTCTGATATCCATAGAAGCAAGGACAAACTTACAATCTATGCTCTTAAATTAAGGTTCAACAGTTACTTCTATAAAGCATATGAAAATGGCCCATAATCAGAGCAGTTTACATCTCAAGCTCTCCACCCCAAAATAGTAAGTAAAATTACTGTAAATTACATAATGTACCATAAAATTACTATATAGTACAGTACAGTATGTACTATATAATAAAAATATATTATAATAATATACTAAGGGTTAAAACATCCATATTCTTAGTGTTTGGTTGTCTTCTGCATCAGCGGATTAAGTCCACTACTACAGAAGACAACCGGATGATCATGAAGTACTCATAATTCGGGAGCTGTGGACAATTGGCAACTTCGTACACTCCCTTTACCCTATTAGTCTGTTAATGAAAAGTAATAACCTGGCTGATCAGGCCCTGATTCACTATGAGGCCTGGTGACCCCCCGAAATCCCCTCCAGGTATACTATCTGAAATGCTCTACATATCAAGGGCTTTCGAAAAAGTAGCTTATTCATGTCACTTAACCCAATGTCAATTGTATATTGTTTTTGACTTTATAGAAACAAAGTTGTTCATTTATTTTTGCTGTTTATTTCTTTAAATTGTGACATAAGTAATACACAAATAACCCACACAGGAGTGAAAAACTTATGACAATGCTTATGATATCTTTGTGTTAATGTGACTTGTAAATGGTCAGAGTTGGACCAAAATATCATCATAAGCTTCTCTGTCCTATGTGCAGGTTATCTGTGTAATGTTCCAGTCATGGTATTGTGACTTTTTGTTCTTTGTGACAAGTAAATTTGCCGATGAAACTGAAATAAACCATCAGATCATTTCTGATGAGGACACTAGACAGCTACAGGATGACCTGGATAGGTTTAAGTTGATGTGGTCAGAGATGTGGAAGCTGCAGTTCAATGCAGACAAGGGTAAGTAAGTAAGTTTATTCAGGCATACACAGTTACATTGATTATCATACATAGCAGCATGTGTAGGAACCTAGGATAACCCAAAAAAGTTAGTGACTTATTTCCATTGGGTTTCTTAATAATAATAATACTACTAATAATAATAATATCTTTATTTACTACAAGTACATGTACAAGGTATACAGGCCTAGCTGACATCAATGACATACTACTATGTATATAGAAAGCCCCTTGTTATGCAGAGTATTTCGGGAAAATTAGATCCTTGTCCCAGGATGCGACCCACTCCAGTCAACTAACTCCTATGTACCCATTTTACTGATGGTTGAACGTAGACAACCGGAGTAAAGAAACACGCCCAATGTTTCTACCCGCGCTTGGAATCGAACATAGACCCTCACGGTGTGAAGCGAGAGCTTTTGCCACCAGGCCACAGTCCTTGTGATAATTATTATTTACATTTAAAAGTTAAAACAGGTAAGTATCTTAACTAAGTAAAAGCAGTTACAATATAAGAAGATATACTAGGGGAGTGATAAAATTAATTATTTTCATACAAGAAATCACTCTCCTCCCTTTCTGTAGCCTTATTCATTAGGTACATTTTGGCTCTCTTCTTGAACTGTCCTGCCGAAGAGGGACAGGCACCTTGCAACATCTGTTGTTGGGGTAATGGATGCATTTGTTTACCATGTATGGACGTGTTTATGATTCATTACCTTTGTAACTGTCATGAGTGTGACCAGCTCTACCTGGAGCTCATTACCTTTGCAACTTGTCATGATTGTGACCAGATCTAGTTCATTACCGCTGTAACTTGTTCAGCTATCAAAACTTTGGAGTCCAGTCTCTGGACCAATTATGTACCTTTGTAATCTTTTGACTACCGCCCACAGGATGGGTATGGGGTGCATAATAAAGATATTAAACTAACTTCTTGAACTGGCTCATGCTATGACTGGCTTTGACGTGTGCAGGCAGTCTATTCCACTCTATTATTGCTGAATAGAAAAATGACTTTGAAGCCTGACCACTGACTCTATATATAAAGAAAGAATAAAGATTTTATTTATTTGCAAAGGTTACAATGTGTAATTACAATTTTTATTTGTTAAGTTGTTATCCCTTCCCCTAGTTCTGTAATTGCATTGGTTCCCGACCTTTTTTAGATTTTGCCACCGAAGTGGCTAGTTTATTGTGCACCCCATATCCATCCTGTGGACGGTAGCGCAAGAGCATATGGATACACAAAAGGCCTAGGCACTAGGCCCCAAAGGGGTTAACAATTGTACATTTGGGTTCATATCTACATTTCAATTATCTGTTACAAGCAGGTATCTTATTTCATGAATAAAATATCTTGACATGTCACATAGGTTATTATATTGTCTATCTCTATATTCCTCAATAAGTGCACAATTAAGCACATAGTGTTCACGACAGTGACCATATGCCTGATCACATAATTTGCATTTAGTTTGATCATCATCTGTCTCCCAAACTGTCAGAAGTACCTGTAGCCAAGCCTAAGCCTGGCCACTACAACATCAGTCAGTCTGCTCACATTGCAAGTTGCTCCACAAACATGTCCATCTGTGCTCGCATTATCATGAGCACAGATAGGCACGTTCATGGAAATTAATTTGGATTTATATCTACAGTTCACTTATCTGTTACAAGCAAATTTAGGAAATTTGCTTAGAATAAGTGGTATCTTACCTTCACTAATAAGATATCTTGACATGTCACATAGGTTATTATACTGTCTATCTCTATATTCCTCAATAAGTGGACAATTCAGCACATAGTGTTCAAGACAGTGACCATATGCCTGATCACATAATTTGCATTTAGTTTGATCATCATCTGTGTATCTCCCAAACTGCCAGAAGTACTTGTAGCCAAGCCGAAGCCTGGCCACTACAACATCAGTCAGTCTGTTCACATTGCAAGTTGCTCCATAAACATACTTATCTACATTCATGTTATCATAGTGGGTTATAGATCTACTCAGGCTTCTAACTGCATTCCTATAGCTATCATTTTCATTATTTATTTCTCTCCTAATATTATTCCTAATGCTAGACACAGATATACCAAAGTTATATTCTACATTCTCCTTATGGGTGCTCTTCTTGGCTAACATATCAACTTTATCATGAAGGAGTAATCCAATGTGTGACGGAATCCATAGCAAATGTACTTTAATTCCTTTGTCCCGGATTTTTGAGTATCTATACCTGGCTTCTCCAATGAGCATGCTGTTAGAGTCATTATAGGAGTCAAGAGCCTTCAATGATGACATAGAATCAGTAATAATGATAGAGTCAAGCTCAGTGTCATAAGTTAGCTTTAGTGCCATAAGGATTGCAAACAATTCAGTTTGCAGTGTAGACGCCCAGTTGTTAATTCTTATGCCTAGTTCAAAAAAATTATTATTGTTCTTAACTAGGGAGGTGGCAACCAGAGCAGATGCAGCCCTGCCAGTAGACTCCTGTTTAGATCCATCAGTGTATATAACTTGAGATAACTTAACAAAATTGGCAGTAAAATATTGGGGACACTCGTTGTGAGCAATTTTATAAACATAATTTAGCTTTAGTTGATTTACTGTCTTCAACATTCAGCATATCCAAGCCTACATGTTCTCTTGGACCCAGGTCCAGAATGAATATCATGATTTTGTTCTGGGTGATTTGTAGCCTATCTCAGTTTTTTTTTTGTTAAGGCAAAGTACCATGAAGAACAAGAGTACTCTATAATACATTGTATGAGGTTGGTAGACACTGTGCCTGTCTGTAGAGGAACTTCAGTCTGGCATTCACTTTCTTTACATTATTATAGAGGGGGAGCGCTATACCCGTAGGATTATGCAGCGCCTTGGGGGGGGGGAACCGGAGCACAGATCCAATTCCCTAGATCAAGAGCCCCTCACCAGCGTCAAGGAACCTTCCTTGAGGGGCACATTCTTTACAATATTGTTCCCTATTAGTTCTCCTGACATACTTGGGTCAAAGGGGATTCCCAGGTATTTCACTGAATTTACTGTAATAATAGGTTCACCATTACACTGGACATTAAAATTATTTACCCTTTTCAATTTGTTTCGTGCCAAAGAGTATGGCTTCCGTTTTCCCGAGATGTGATAGTTTGTTGTCTACCAGCCATTTGCTACAGGACTCTAGTTCTAGTGATAGTACATTAGCAATGTCTTGTGGGTCTTTACCTGATACTAACAGAGCACTATCATCTGCGTACAGTAAAAGCTTGCATTTGACACTGATAGGCATATCATTCACATAGCACAGGAATAGCAAAGGGCCCAGGATACTACCTTGAGGAACCCCACATGTTATCGACATGGTTCTGATCCTAGGAAAAGAAAATAACTATGGCACTTATAAGCTACATAATATATTACTTACAAAGAAAGCGCTAAACCGCTACATAATATAGATCTAATAAAAGTGAATATGGAAAATATTTAGTTTTGGTTTGCAGAAAATTAAAGCCAAGACAATAATGCATAAGTGTTCACAATAAAACTAATAGAATTCATGCTTTCATATAAATTATTGGCTTCATATCAAGAAGTATAAATAACATTAATGTTAAGGATATATTTCAGTTTCATATATTCTGTATAAGTATTCATTTAGATTATGCTGCTCAGTTCTGGTCTCCACATTACAGAATGGACATAAATCCACTGGAAAATATACAGAGGGTTATGACTTAGTTGATTCCATATATCAGAATTCTTTCATACGAAGATAGGATGAAGGTAGAATTAGGGGGGATCTGACTAAAGTGCACAAATGAAGAACAGAAATAAATAAAGATGATATAAATGGTGTTGAAAATATCCAAGACAGAAGTCACAGCAATGGATTCAAGTTGGACAAATTTGGATTTAGAAAGGCTATAGCAAGTACCAGTTTGACACAAGTTGAAGAAGAGTGGAACAAGCTCTCATGTAATGTCACTGAGGCAAGACCCTTGGTCTAAAGCCATCAACTAACAATAAAATACCTTTCATCAGTGGACTCTTCACAGAGTCAAATGCAATGTTTGCGGCTTTCACAGAGACCCACACAAAGGATCACTTTGACAATGAAATTTGGATCCCAGAATGTAACTTATTCAGATGTACACAATACAGTATGGAATACAATCTCAGTAAAATTATTAGTACCACTAAAAACATGTGTTGAAATATCCTCTATAATAACAATTCATTAATCTAGTTGATGCAAAATGTGAAATAACTTTTCCACTTAGGGACTCCAGTGAAAATAAGTCACTGACTTTTTTTGGTTATCCTAGGAAATCTACACATATACTGCTATGTATAATAATTTATGTAACTGAATTTATGTGTACCTTTATCTGAATAAACATACATTTCCTAACCTCGGGAGAATGGGAAGCACATACTCCTTAGTCAGTGACCGGCCTCATCCAATAGCCGTCGAGTATTTCAGTGTTATGAGGAAGCACTAGAAAGTTGATTCCCGACAGTAAATGTAGTGTCAACAAACATTCCTGAACCAACACAACTACAAATCATTGCTTGTGCAGTCATCTGGAGAAGGAGAAACCTCTAAGTAAACTGCACCCATCCTGAAGAAGGAAATACTAAACCCGTAGGGGTCATACAGCCCCTGGGGAAAATGGTAGGCAGATTTTATTCGAATTCGAATTAACCCAAGATAACCTCATAAAGTTACCATATTTAGCTTATTTCCATTGGGTCCTTTGATGCTTTTTTCTAGGATACGACCCACAAAAATCGGCTAACACCCCTTAGCCTCTCTTCCATGGGGAAGAGAGGCTAAGGGGTGTATATTCCCCCGAGGGGAATATACTTTTATTTTTCAATTAATGGCTAATTTTCACTAATATATTGACTACTGACTACAAAAGTACGATAGCTTAAACTGATAATCATATATTCTTAAAGGCTGTTTCTTTTATTTTTTAAGATGATCCACTCCCCCAAAATGAAATCCTGGTTGCGATACTGAGGCAACAAGTGTAAGGAAAAATTGCCGGGAACGAACCCAGATCCTTCAGATTAGCCGAAGGCGTTATCACTGGAGCCACGAGCCGCCTTAGGTTCAATTAAGGAAAGAGGTATCAAGAGCCTTTCGCCGGCATTGAAGCACCTCTCCTGAGGGGCCAACTGCCGTAGAACATTAAGAGACATAAAGGAGCTGATGTATGGTGATTCCCGATCACTGATATGCACAACGGGCAACTAGATAAGAACAAGTATTCAAGAATGAATGGGGAAGGAGATTTATCATCAATGTTCAGAGTAGTACAAAACGTCCACACAAACGTCCAAGGCCACCGCAGAAATTTAGTGTCATGCAACAGGTGGTACAGTAGCGTATGGTGGCGTTCATGAGACGAGGATCCACTTACTTCTGGCCTGAGAATGCGTTTTTACGAGCACCATATCCGGCTACGTCAGAGCAGTCCTAACAAATATCAGTACATACTATATCAAATAAGAATATAATGTGACCTCTAAGTCATGCATTCCATTAGCACTCACGACTAACGCTGACACAAAAATGTGACAAGTGGCACAATACAGTCCTCTCATCTGCTGCAAATATTAATTTAAACGACAATATCTAAATAGAATTACATACAACTTAAAACATAACAGAAGACTGCGCAACCTCAAAAACACCTGTGCAAATGAGAGTCGTACATTTTCGGCATAGTAAGTGCTTTCAATATAAAAAAATACAACCATTTGTAAGTCCTAAATCCACTATATAACAACCCCCCTCCAAAAACAATGTCAGAAGATACGAAAACACAACACAAATGAAGACTTAATGAGACGACTGACCCTATGTAATGTATGTTTGATTAAAAATTCGATGAGTGAAGAAGCCCCATACTCTGTAACACCTCAACAACCTGACAATTGAGAACAACGAATTAGGTCTCCATATGGCGACCAACATCTTCACTCAGGCAAGAACATCGACCAACTTACATACAAACATCTGCCAGCTTTGTTTGTTGTTGTTATATTTATATGAAGTTCTAAACCCATGTGGGTCATTCCGTTTGCTAAGCATCAGACAAGATATTACACAGTCGTAGTCTGTACACTGATCTGAAGAGGGTAAGAGGCTCTAGGAAATGGTGTACATACTGGTGAAACTGGCCGCTGCCTTTCTGACAGAATTGTATAACATATGAGAAGTATTTACCTTTTGACACTAACAACTCTATTTTCTGTTATATTATAGATCATAGTTATAAACTGGTCCGCTGATAAAGGTAACCATCCCTCTTCTAGCATTCATAGACGCCATCGGCTCTTATAGTATATAAAATCCCTAACCTAATAATAATAATAATAATAATAATAATAATAATAATAATAATAATAATTTTAGCTCCGGTTATGTTTCTGCGGATGCTTGCTTTTCTAAATATATTGACAAATGTTCTACCTCTATAACACATTTGATTTAACCTGACGATGACTTTCTCTTTACATTTTTTTTAGTTGTGCTGTCTGAGTTTGCCATGTCCATCCTCTAAGTGGTAGCACAAGGAAAAGAATTACATAAATCACAAGAGGTCCTTATCAGGCCCCACTAGGCATAGTTACATCACAACAAATATTACAATAATTTCATACATTGAAATTACTTCGCACAGCTCATGTGCACAATACAACATGGAGATAAGGTATTTACAATTCTTGAGATTGTATCTTATTATCACTAAAATGAAACACTGGCCACTATTTCTTCACCTACTCTGTCTTCTGATTCTCTTCACGACCTATCTTTCGGTTTTCTTTCTCTGATATCTCTCAGTAACTTGATAATGGTCTAGGAGAGACCGAAGTGTAGTCCAACTTCCTGTGAACTGTTTCAGCTTCCTTACTGTCACTTATAGTCACTAAAGTGTTCACCACGCAACACTTCCGTTGCGTGGTGAACACGCGAACACTTCCGTTGCAACATTTCAACAACCGGAGCAATTCACAACTCTCCAACTAATTGCAGCGAAAAACAGACGGCGGACGTTTCGGCCAGTCTCGGACCATCTTCAAGTCACGAAGTTATAAAATGTAAATGTGGTGGACGGTAGATGTATATCATTAACTTACCGATAACGAGGCCATAGTGTTGAGTGTGTAGTGAGCAGACATGGTACAGCTCTTTCCCCAACCTCTCGCTACAACACCGTCTGTAACAGTAAAAATAATTGTACAATGATTCTACTAATGTAACTGCTATTATATTGATGAGTAAGAGCCAAACCACTAAAGATAATCCAGCACTTGGGGAATGGGAGGTAATTCGGTTTTATCCAAGAAAGGGAAGGTAGCTCCAAGCCCTTGAAATAGGAACCCTTCACCAGCATTAAGATACTCACTTGAGATACACATTTTGATTTACGGGGCTGTGTAATAAAAACTTCCATACAATGGAATAACACTGGCCCATCAATTTACGTGATTTCTCTTGTTGTATCACACTGATTTTCCACTAAATAATCTTTTTAATTCTCATTAGATACACCACAGCACACCTGGATTTTTTAACACGATTTTTTTTTTTGAGCAGGATACGACTCTCAGCTAAACGGGAGGTTATTGCAATATCATAACAAGTTTTCCCAGAACACGACTCACAACAATTGAAAGAGTTCATGCTACTTTTTTTTTTATTACTTATCGAAAGTTTGAGGAAGAAAGTATCTCCCCTGAGAGTCAGGTGAACGGGTCGCCAGGTTCACGCTACATGGACCCATATTAAACATAAAATTATATTAGCAGCAAAAAAAAAAATTCTTGTTACTCAGCTATCATCTAGTTCTCTTACATGTCGAGTGACCCAAGATTCAAGATTGCAAACCAGCGATCAATAATTAACAACAATTTGCGTGTGTATAGGCATTGTTGTTTATTGATCGCTGGTTTGCAAATAATTTAATATATAACAAAACAAACAAATTTTATTTCCTTGCAAGTTTACATTGAGGTTATGTAATTACAATAATGAGTTGCAGTGCAAAGAGAGCCACTATCATGCCATGGCATTATGGGCAGATTAAATTTAATGGCTTACAGACTACTTAATGGGTAAAACTATTAGAGTGTGTGCATATTTAAATTGCTGTAGCTGTGTTATTCAACTGTTACAAAACTACAGTAAATGAACGATGTGACCAAGTACTGTAGACTTGTATAGTCATGACTTTCAACCGAGTGCACACACACACCCTTTGATAACCGGTAACTAACACACCGGATGTGGGGCAGCCAAATAGGTTACTCACGGTTCAAAGTAGAAAGTCAAGAGGTGTTGATCACTAGCAACATATTTATTACGGCCATCATGGGAAAGATCGGCTCCGAGTAGGTCGCTGGGTTAGTGGCCACTAGTTTGTGAGTTGAATATTTTTGTAGTGGTGATAATTTATATATATAAAAAAAATGTCTTCCAACATCGATGGGTTCATTTACATGACCCGTTCAGACACTAAGCAACCAATGGCGTATTGGTGCTAGGAATCCACCCCACTTGAAAAAAAATAGATCATCTTATGTCCAACTATTACACACCTTTCGGATGTGTTGAGCACACCTGTATCGACATTTTCCTGTAAATGCAAGAATCTTGATGTAGCAATAGATTGCGTTGGACTGCATACCGTGAACACGAGCGTTCTGACCAGGTATTCAAGCAGAATCCCTGGTCTGAGGACCGCCGGGGCGATGATCTCCAGAACCATCAGAGGGAATCTTCCCAGTTTGCATAACGCGGGAGTCAACCCTTCCCCACAGCTCTACTTCCTTACAAGCTTTCTTCCGTGCCACTTCCACGGGTGCCTCGCCACCTGTTACCGCTAATAAATGCAGTTTAATGCTATGGTGTGGCAGGCGGTGCACTGCTCATTAACATGAAGTGAACTTTGTCATCAGTGTTACGAGTACCAACACACCATTGTCGTTACTCACCTGTATCCAGGAAACTAAAATGAATTGATAATTATATTTCAAATCATGGAATGGATGGGATTTGAACCCACTCGACGGCTTTGCGGAGACTTGCGATAGTTCGCCACAGCTACGCTGGTGTGGGATTCATCTGTAAAAAATCATGTATTTGTGGTTACAGTGGTGGACCATACTAACTTCCCTATGGTGT
Source organism: Cherax destructor (assembly GCA_009830355.1). NCBI lineage: Eukaryota > Metazoa > Arthropoda > Malacostraca > Decapoda > Parastacidae > Cherax > Cherax destructor. The sequence goes on along the minus strand of WNWK01002145.1, from coordinate 162,133 downwards.
ACAGAAACATACCTAACAGGATGAATTTTATTAGAGCCAGCTGGCCCAGTGGTTAACGCACTGGCCTGTGAGTTTTAGGACTCACTTGCCATGGGTTCGAACCCCACCCGTTCCCTGATTCGTTTGCAATCGTGTAATTACGATTTCGTAAGTCGTAATTATAATCTATTCAGATCCAATGCATGTGGTTTACACATTTATGTATTTATACAGCTGCAAACAAACATATCGTTGTTATATTCATACATTGGTAATATATTATACAATAATATCTCATCTTCATCACAGAACACTGAGGTTATGACAGAATGACAATAATTATGAGATACAATACAATGCAGTTCACTACACATTCCCACAAGAGACGCACATAAACAATGGCGCCTGCGAGTGTATACAGCCACAGTGGAACGGTCACGTTTACTCTGGGATTTGCAGGTGAACACGCTCACGAACTGGCACACCAGCAAACAATGTGAACAAACAAGACTTTAAAGTTCACCAGATTATTATTTTATTCGGAAATTCTCTAGTATATATTAGTTACTTGCTGGCCTCTGGCACGCGATTCAGCGGCGTCTACTCTTACAACTGTTTCCAATTCGGTTATCAGCGTTTTATCCTGTATTTTATTCCTGTATTTTTCATTATGAGATCAAGTTGCGTTGAGTGGGAGCACAGAGTTTGTTACCAGTTCGTGAACTTGACCGCAAAGCTCCGTTGTTAGCTTCCGGGCATGTAACTGGTTCTTCCTTGCCCTCGTGACACACTGCGCTTACCACAAGTATCTTCAAAGTTATTTATTATTATTATTATTATTATTATTATTATTAGTAGTAGTAGTAGTAGTAGTAGTAGTAGCAGTCGTAGTAGTATAATATTCGGTGGGAAACCCGTGTCATACGAGGCCCTCCTTTCCTGTAATGCCTAATAGAGGAAACTAATATTTTCATTAGGAATATTCATTACTGAAAATAAGTAAAAATCATGAAAAATAACTGAAAGTTATCAAAAATAACGAAAAATTAAGAGAAATAACTAAAAAATAGGAAAAATAACCATAAATTACAAAAAATTACTAAACATCACCCAAAAAAATCACTCCATTTGAACTATTTTTGACGCTACCTAACAATATTCACTTAAAAATATAATAAGAGACCGTTTTAGCATGATACTAAGCTGTTTTCTCTTATTTGCTTCTTTCCTGTCTGAGGCGCCTTTTACTGCACATTTATCTAATAAAAATTCATAACGTTCCATGAAAGCTATATATATTCAGGTTTTTTTCATGTTTGTGGGAAGCAATTGATCCAACGAATAATGTCATTATGACCATTTTCCATTTTGAGAGAAAAAGTTTTTTCGCCCCAAAAAATCCCTGGACTATAGTTCAGCGTTTTTCGCCATTTTCGGACGAATTTTCAAAATTCCTTGAAATCACACCAGTTGTACTGTTTTCTATGCTGATTCTGAATATACACTTAAAAATGTAAAATCAGATCATTTTAGTATCATACGAGGCCTTCCTTTCCCAGTAATGCCTAATAGAGGTAGCTAATATTTTTATTAAGATTATTCATTACGGAAAATAAGTAAAAATCATGAAAAATAATTAAAAATTACGAAAAATAACTAAATTTAAAAAAAATAACGAAAAATGACAAGCAATTACGAGAAATAAATAAAAATTAGGACAAATAACTATAAATTATGAGAAATAACTAAAATTGCCAAAAAAATCACTCAATTTTCAACTATTTTTATGCTACGTAAGAATATGCATTGAAAAAATTTTGAGAGAAAAAGGTTTTTCGCCCAAAAAAATCCCTGGACTTTTTTGTAGCCATTTTCAGCCGGATTTTCAAAATTACTTAAAGTCACACCAGGAGTACTATTTTCTATGCTGATTCAGAATATACACTTCATTACAGGAAATAAATAACTCATGAAAAATAACTAAAAATTATGAAAAATAACTAAAAATTATGAAAAATAACTAAAAGTTATCAAAAATAACGAAAACTTACCAAAAATTACGAGAAATAACTAAAAATTAGGAAAAATAACCATAAGTTACGAAAAATAACTAAATATTACCAATACAGTGAGTTGAGATGGGATAACAGCTCTTAACCTGTAGATTCAACTGTGCACAAATAAAAAGTGCTGACCATTACTTCAAAAGTTGCAGCTATCGGCATATAACCGGTCCAGAATTATTATCCTGAGCAATTCGTGAGGTATGGAAGTCTCCCCATAGCCTACTGCTGCCCTTGTTCACCTAGCAGTAAATGTGGTAGTACCTGGGCGCTGCTTAACTGTTGTGGGCAGTAAAGCATAGCTAGGACCAGGCTCTGAAATGAGCCTTTAACCCTGTAAATTCAACCACGCACAAAACTAAATTAAATGGAGTGCATGTAGTGATGAGGTGATGAGTTGTTTGGTTGGTGATCACCGCAATGCACGGCTGGCAACATCTGTTACAATAAAAATCAAGGCTGCTCCGTTAAGCGAACCAGTTACTTAAGTCCGTGGGAGGGGAGGGTCATTTAAAACACTCCACATTGAAAAATTAATTTATTTTTTAATAAGGTGTTCTGAACAAGATATTCGAGCCTTCACAACTGTTACACCACTACACTGAAGGAGGTTGGGAGAGTTTGTCCGTCACGAAACTGGAATGTCATCTTTTATTTTTTTCAATAGACTCCTACCCATTTATTCTTCTATTAAATTTCAGTTTTACAAATCCTGTTCGCTAATGCAACCATCTCTCAAGGTATTATACAGTCTTGTGTGAATAGGTGGGATCGAGCCAAGGTCCGTGAGATGGCAACCCACACCTCAGCATCTGTACCATACTTAACCAGGGTCCTCCAGGAGATAACCCCACCCACATCTACACCTACACCATGATGGTACGAAAGTATGGAGACAAGGATTCTCCAGCATATGTAATACCTTAAAATAATCAAAGCTTCCTGCATTACAAATCCAAACATGTGCATTTTTGGCTAACATTTTTTCTCAATGAATTAGAAGTTATGTTAATCTAATATAAGTTTCAAGGTCAGTCTGGAATGTGACTTTTTGCCTTCTACTTTCTCATGTGTATGTGCTTGTTGATGACAGTCCTTCTTTATTCACTTGTTTAATTCTCAGCCAAGCAAGTGAATTTCTTCACAAGGGAGAAAAAAACCAAGATGTAGAGTGTTTGCTACCCTTGTTTCAGGCGTTCACACAGGGACAAAAAATTTCAAAAAAAAAAAAAAAAAAAAGATAAATAGGCATATGTTTCCGAAGACCCCTAACACTTACCATTTTAGCATCAAATTTAGTAAGGATAACGTAATGTCTTATTTTACATGTCAGTTACTTTGTGAAGCTATTTTAATACACATAACTGCTGTAATAAAATATGTTCGAGACAAAAAATTGCACATATGGATAATTCGAGCAATTGTTGGTCAAGTTCAATTAAACTGGATGGCATTAAACTATAGTTAAATAATATATTTTAATCTGGAAGTCTTTCTGAAAAATGTGAAAACCTAACTGATGGCTGGATCAAGTTTCAGCACAATTCTCATTGTATTAAAAAAGGAACGATAAGGTCAAAGCAAGTTCCAGCACATGGGTGAACATAGACAACCGGTTGTCTAAGTTCACCCATGGATCGAGCCTCATTACCTCTCATTACCCCTGGAGCTGTATAACTCCTTAAGTTTTATTTTAGTAGGTCCCACCTAACATTATTGCATCTATCTCCGAGGTACAACTAACAACAGTAAGTGTAAAATTTAATTAATCTAGTTGTATCTGCCCCAAATTATGTATATGAAAAAATTCAGGTCAGTACCTGTGAACCTCATGTACATAATTTCTCACAAGGGTTTTCCCTATTATGAAGAACTCTTCAGAACTGTACCACACGGGTTGCTCTATTAATTTATTAATAGCTTTATGATTTGAATTGTGAATGAGACTCGAATAACCATAAAATTTTCTCTTAACACAGGAGTCGCTTTATGTAAATGGAATTCAATTATAATACTTAACGTCATTTAAGCGATTTACAGCCTCAGACCTAAACATAATCACCTCATAACTCTGAAGGAAGTTTAAACGATATTAACAAGAGTTTTGGTTCGCAGTCTACTATTATACGTGGCTACGAGCTCCACCTGGACCAGTTTCTGTGCTCAATGTACTGTTAGGCTTCACTACTTAAGTTACTAACTTCCTAATTTTCTAAAAGGTTTGGATAAATATTAAGTAATAGTTATAAACAAGTGGAACACACAATCAATTAGCGTCAGTGCACCAAATTTATTGCGTGGGCTTAAATGTGTAAATTGTTAAAAAGAATAGTCTTCCAATGAGGATACTTGATGCCGGTGAGCAGTTATTGATGCAGGGACTTAGACCCGTCCTGCCCTTCCATGGATCGAGCCTCATTACCTCCCATTACCCCAGGAGCTGTATAACTCTTAAGTTTTATTTTAGTAGGCCCCACCTAACATTATTGCAGAGCTCCTCTGTTCCAAACTTCCTACGATTTATCTTACATTCACAACTACAAAAAAACTCAAAGCAATGAAAAACAACCGACAAATTACAAATTTCGCATGAAAGTAGGTTGGGTGATGGGGAACAGGCTGGATAATGAAGGCACAAAGGATAAAGCGCAGATTACTCCAAATGCTGATTCAACACGAAGTATATATTCACATGAATAGTAGCAGAATTTTTCGCCTAATTCCATCTCTGTTATGCCTTAAAATGTCAGATAACACAGTGCCCACTGTCATGGGCACTGTGTTATTTGACTTGGTACTGCCATTACCAAGTCTTTAATTTCACGGTCCAACAGTTCAAATATCCTAATCTTCGACACAATCATTTAAAATATTTCACACACATTTTATATATATATATATATATATATATATATATATATATATATATATATATATATATATATATATATATATATATATATATATATATATATATATCATAGATCATTTAAGCCCTTAGAGAACTTATTCGTTATGCTGGAAGAAACAGCAACGTGGGCCTCATGTAAATTCATACACATGCATTACATTAAGTCATGGCATACATCTCAGTAATTAAAGCACAGGCATCACATTAATAATGATGCTTCACATTAATAATGCTGCATCACATTAATAATGCTGAAACACATTAATAATGCTGCATCACATTAATAATGCTGCATCACATTAATAATGCTGTATCACATAAATCATGCACATACATTACAGTAATGAACAGGCAGATAAATTCACATGCATTACATTAAAATATGCATCACATTAAGTGGTGGACAGGCATCGTTAAGTTATATATCTAGAATGAAAACATGTGATAATATGTATAGTAAACAAAAGAGCTGAGTCAACAAGTACTGGGAAGCAATAAAATAGAGCAGCACTCCTGTCTGACCCAGAGAGATTTGGGGGCTCTCCATCATCTGTGGTTAGTGCTGGTGGTAACAGATGGTCTGATTCCTGCCAGAACAAGACAGGAATTTTTCTCTAAAAAATGGGATGCATTAGCAGTGTGCTTCTACCCTACATTTACCAAATTTGCACGCGTGAGGAAGCTGGGAGGACTATTTTTATTTTAAGCCTCTCAACAAAGGAAATCCTTCAGCATTAAAGAACTTGATCACCTATTCAGACATGACTGTAACTGAAATAAATAAACGTCTATTTTTGTTTTCATACATCTTTCATGAAAGCAGGACATGCAATTTTTATTGCCATCGTGACAGCATAATTGTTAATACAATTTGGCATGGTGACTACATGGACAAAATGCTAACCTGATTCCTAAAGAGTTTGGTTTGCAAATTACTCGGTAATCGAACTGTTCGATAAATCCTCACTGAAACAGTTTTTATTTTTGTAATATTGCTGTAATAGTTTATGAGCTACAATAGCAGGAAGCCAACCTGACTTAGGGACATATTTGTACGATGAGCTTGGTTTACTCATGTCGCAACCACTTATTATCCTTAGTAGCTGGGCTGTCGTATGAAGTATCGGAACGAGTAGCGAAAATCTGACTGTAGGTAAATAAATCACAGAACGGGTGTGGCCTGAACCCAGGAAAGCGAGTTAACGCATTGGACTGTGAGTTCTAGCACTTGCTATTGGTTCATGTCCCACCTGTTACGTGACTTGTTTGCAATAGTGTTATTACTATTTCGTGAATCCTAGCTGTAGGTTAATGCTGAGAATGACAGTCTCCAACAGTGTCTGTGTGGACGAACTGGTTCTGGGTTACTTTGGGGAAGGAAGGGCAGTGTGCGCACATCTGCCTTAAAACATCACCGGTTTTGTTTTATTAACACATAGGCCGTTTCCCACCATGGCAAGGTGGCCCGACAAAGAAAAACTTTCATCATCACTCACTCCATCACTGTCTTGCCAGATGCGTGCTCACACTACAGCTACAAAACTGCAACATTAACACCCCTCCTTCAGAGTGCCGGCACTGTACTTCCCATCTCCATGAATCAAGTCCGGCCTGCCGGTTTCCCTGAAACGCTTCATAAATGTTACCTTGCTTACACTCCAACAGCACGTCAAGTCCTAAAAACCATTTGTCTCAATTCGCTCCTATCTAACACGCTCACTCACGCTTGCTGGAAGTCCAAGACCCTCGCACACAAAACCTCCTTTACCCCTCCCTCCAACCTTTTCTAGGCCGACCCCTACCCCGCCTTCCCTCCACTACAGATTTATACACTCTCGAAGTCATTCTATTTTGAATGATAATGGTTGAATAACTCGATTGCTAATAATTACCATTTAAGTAAGTGGTAACCTACATAGGTCACAAAGGATCTTTTCTAGTCCCCAATGGGTAGAGTTATAACGTTAGATATTGTAGTTATTACGATACATATTAGTATGAATTTGTATAGTAATTAATTTACACAGTAAATGCACGTGGATAGATTTTTTTTTTTTATTTTCCCGTCAATCTAAGATAGCACTCTAGTGTCAGTGTGCAATCTCTGCCCACACTTCCCATTTCATGATTAAGATCTTCATAGTAGTTGAACTGTCAATTTTTTAGCCTAGTACATTTAGTTTAGCATTAAGAGATCTTTCAGTCTATCTTTTTAACATTCTTAATTCAGTGCAAGTTTAACTTGACGTGTTTTTTGAGGACAATGGATCTAGTTCTTATCTTCACTTAGTGCTTTCTTTAGATTCATGTTAGTTTCTTTCTGGAAGAGCACATTCTCCTGTGGCTTACAACCTTTCCCAGATCTGTGCTGTAGGGCGTGACTATGGGAACGCTTTGTAATTATCAAGAGACTATGTGAAATCACTTCTCAAGAACTGCAATTCAAATATCGCTGGAGATAGTACTATTATTATATTGCATTAATGCAAGCACATGATTGAGATCTCCATACAAGCTGAATTATCAAAGGCATTCGGAGCTTATTAGTTTTAGTCTAGCAGTATAATATTTGAACACGATATTTAAAGTTCCTCCATTCAGAGCCCAGCAAACTATGCACCTTCCTTCCGAAGGAAGGAAGTCAAATGAAGTCAAATGCAGTTGGAAGTACTCTGAAGGAAATGCAGCTCAGTGTAGGCTAATTGGGTGGCTGGACTACGCTGGTAGATATCTGGCGTGTTTTCTCACCATATAATAACTGAACTATATATTTTACTTCTCCCCACCAATGATGGGTGAAAGCAGAAAGTGGGTGAGCATGAGTGCTAGCGTGAACAGTGACTAGACCAGTCACTGTGGCGAGTAATGTTAGCGGCGCGGGAAGGCTGAGGCAACACAGGAATTACCTCTAGTTTTTGTTACTCAATGTGTAACAAAAACGTCCACAGCGAGACCACTTCATACCCGCGTATGTGAGCGTGCTAGCAATAGTTATTGTCCTTTTTTTTTAAAATTCGGCTCCTCGGCAACAATAAAACTTCAGAGACAAGTATTTTGAGTAGCTTTAAAAATAGGTAAGATACATATTACCTGCCTAGTATGAGTCAGTAGGCCTACTGCAGTTCTCTTCTATTCATGTTATATTATTTATTTAATGACTAGTGCACTCAGCTCACACACTGACGTCCGGGGGTCAATCCCCGGTACAAGTGGAAACATTTAGGACGTGTTTCCTTAAGACAACTGCTGTCCATGTTCACCTGTCAGTAAAATAGGTACCTGGGTGTTAGTCGACTGGTGTAGGTCGCATCCTGTGACAAAATTGACCTACTTTACTCGAAATGCTCTGCATAACAAGGGGCTTTCTATATAGCAGTATGTTATTGATGTCAGCTAGGCCTGTGTACCTTGTACATGTACTTGTAGAAATAAAGATTATTATAATTAAGGTTAAAGTCGGCCCCCCATTGGGCGGTATGAGGTACTTTTAATCTTAACTAATCTTTGAGGAGTTTCGAGTCTTTCTACTCCCGGAACCCGGCCATGTTAGTAAGTTACCATTTTGTCCTTGGCACATGTCTATTAGACACTAGGCCTGTTGTATGTGTGTGTGTGTGTGTGTGTGTATGTGTGTGCCAGGCTCGTCTGGTGCTAGCCTCTTCAGTTTACTGGCTCCGGAGTCATTGTCAGACACACTGATATTTGAAGGCTTATTTACCCCCTCCTCCCCACTCGGACTGAATATCTGTGAACCAACTTGGTTTTTACAAACTGCAGGGGCGATGATTTCCGGAACAACCAACAGATATATAACATATACGGAAACCAACTTCAGTTCGATGCTAACAGTCCTTCAGATATCGGAATAAATACTCACACCGCTACTTGAACTTCCAGAAATCCTCGGTTTCCAAAACGTATGTACTATTTTCGTTGGGTTTTCTAGCTTGTTTATTTCATCGAAGATTACGGAGAGAGTTAAATAAGTGTAAAGGCACTACGACTCTTAAAACACCATTCCTTCATGTATAGGAGGCATTGCCAACAGAATCCTGGCTGTCTTCAAGAGGGAACTCTAACAACTTCATCAAATCAGTTCCTGATCAGCCGGGCTGTAGTGCATCAGTCTGATCAATGAGGCCAGCAGCCAGGAGGCCTGGTCTAGGATCGGGCCACGGAGGCAGTGACCCCCAGAAGTGATTTGTGGTATGTACAAATATCTTGTAGTAATTTTATGTAATTTTTCACCATGTACTTTCCTATCTGCAAAAAAAGTGCATCCTAAAGGAATCTAGTGATATAACAAAGTATATGTTTAGCACATATCTAGTATATTAATCACAAATTATGAATTATAACCAGCTTAGAGCATATTTAATTGAATAACATATTGTTATTCTCTTCTAAGATAAACTAGCATAGGTTTTATGTAAACTGAATACTAGCAGCCAAGAATACTTTAATATGTAGAACAGGAATTAGAACTATCAGCTTACGTACACTGAGACAGTGACGAGAAGACTGTCTGGGCGGGACACCATCTCCCTGAATCTAATCACAGCAGTAATCTATTCTTTCCTATCTCGTGGATTTACTGTTAACACTTGCGGTGGCACAATAGCATAAAAAACAAAAATGATGCCGTAATTGGTGGGTGGCCAAAGTGGTTGGGAGTGACGCGCGGTGAGAACCCAGAGGGTATTTACTTTTACGATTAGCTCTTCATCGCCAGATGGCTGGCTCTGTCCTATCTTGTCCAGCTCAACATTTTCGTGGTGGACGGTAAGTCCGGAGTGGTCACATTGCTGAGTCTTGACTATGGCCAGTGTGAAGCCGCTAAGCGTGATCATCATATGTGCGGAGCTATAACCAGCTTAAAATCTAAAAACAATTACGCACTTCTTGTTAAGATTTACTCAGGCCACCGTTATTAACCCGAGGTCGTTGTCTGGTTTTGCATCGCTACGGCAACGGTCACTCCACATGATAGCCTGTTGTGACTTAACCTTAGTATCCCACTTCAAAATGCAGAAACTCTCCCGAGCGAGTAAATATACCTTCCTAAGCTTTTGCACTTCAATATATATATATATATAAGGTGTGCGAGGACTGCCGTGAGTGGTAGGACCGTTATGTGGGCCTGAGTGTACACATTGTTCTCAACCACATGTTGCTACTCCTCCACTTCTTCTCCCGCTATTCACCCCTTCCTAACTCTCCCCCTCCAGCTTTACTCCCTCCCCCTTTCTACTTCCTCCCCTCCCTTCTCTTTTTTTTGTTCTACTCTTTACCTTTTTCCTTCTCTACCTCCCCTCCCCTTTATGCACTACTCTCCGTTTCCTGTCCTACACCTTCGCCCATTTCTTGCTTTGCTCCCTCCCCTTTTCCTTCTGTTCCTCCTCCCTCATTTCTTCTTTTCCTGCTCTACTTCTCCCTCTTTCCTGCTTCACCGCCTCTTCCTTCCCTGCTCTACTTTTCCCTCTTTCTTGCTCTTCCGACTGGTGATACATACTCATCACCGGAAGTGATGAGTATGACACCGCACCGTGTCGCGTAACTGACTGTCATTGTCTGCTGACTCTTGACACTTTATGAAGCTCTGGGATCATTACGATGTCTGGTCCACATGAACATTGATTCGTCAAAAAACATACAACTATCCAACGCAACCGATCAAGGAACAGTTCGCTGTTTATTCACAGTAAAATCTCCCGAAAACTCACGGATTTGTAGTCTGGTTAGGCTTGTCTTTGTCCCGTGGCTCAGTTGCTAGCGCACTCGGCTCACACACTGATGTCCAGGGGTCGATTCCCCGTACGGTTAGAAACATTTGGATGTGTTTCCTTAAGACACCTGCTATTCATCTTCAACTATCAGTAAAATAGGTGCCTGGGTGTTAGTCGATTGGTGTGGGTCGCATCTTGGGGATAAAATTAATTTAATTTGCCCGAAATGGTACACTTTTGATCAGCGATGTAACATGAGGGACTAACCAGTACACAGTATGTACAGCAGCAAGCCAATTCTACAGAATCTGTCACGAGGTACAAAGCGAGTACAATTAGGCAGCGTGTATGTCTCGCTATTAGCGAACGAAGGACCGAGCTTACACCACGCCTTGCGCTAGATAACCCACACAGGTTTATTGCTTCACATAAAGTAAATTGATAATTCCAGGCTCTGAACGTTTTAGTCACGATTTCGGGCAGACGCTCCGTTAACTATGCACTCGCGTACGTCGCCAAGTGCAAACAGATGTGTAAACTCTTCTCAGAAAACGTGCAGATCCGTGACTCTACAACGAGACACTCCCTTACGCAAACTAACGTCAGTACGTGCAATTACAGTAGCTGCAAGTTTCAAATAAATATCCGACAGAGGGGCGAATTAACCGGTTTATTTAAAACATGGTGCAGCTGGCTGTACACACGCTCTCTCTCTCCATGGGGGACACAAAAGCATTACGTAGTTGAGTTGAAGATGTAATGGTGTAGGGGACCTACACCGCCAGTAGCAGTGATTAAGTGGTTCAGAAGGTTAAAGGGAAATGCACTACCAATGGGTGATGATGGAACAGTTAACTGGGCATACACTACCAGTGACAGTGAATAAGCAGTAGATGGATGGGTAATGAGGCATACATCACCACTGGTTGTGAATGGGCAATGGTTGGAAGATGAATGTGGCATATATCACCAGTGACAGTGAATGTGGCACGCATCACCAGTGGCACAGTAAACGAGTGGTAAATCCAACAGTTCAACCGTTGGTACTTTGTTATAGGGCTCCATCCACTCTTATGTTAACCACGAACGTTAATTATGACAACGCAACAGCACAATAAACAAATTTCCTGTAAGATCCTGGCAATCATAGGTGTTACTACTTTTCCCATGGAAGTAGCCTAATAAAGACGGAGCACAACTACTCCTGTATTGTCTGGCATAGTGACGAAAGCAGGGCATTGTTGCTACTACCCCTGCAGTTTTTGGCGAAGTAGTGAGGAAGTGGAGCATGGCTGCTACTACGCCTGCAGGCTAGGAAATATCCGACTCCTTATATTTATATCAAAACAAGCAAGAGGGAGTCCATAGGTTATTCTATAGCTCTACACATTATTATTAAGAACTCATTCAGATGAAGCCGCGCAATTCTTTTCATACTACAGAGTAGATATATAAATGCAATGCCGAACAGAGAAGGATTATAAAATGATTCCACTGTATAAGGAATCTTTCATACGAAAAAAGACAAAGCCCTGAAGCTGCACTCTTCAAATACGTAAAATGAAGGTAGACATGAGATAAGAATACAAGGGAAAGACATGCATAAATAAGACAAATTGGATTTTGAGGAAATATAACCAAGACTGAATTCGAAACAAGTGATTTAAGTTGGTTAAATTCAGATTTATAAAGGATATAGAAAAGTACTGGTTTGGAAACAGAACTGCAGACGAGTGGAATAATCTGCCGAATAGTCATCGAAGAGATCATCTTGGGCGACTTCAAAAACTGCACTCCTAGTAAGATATCACTTTCCTTATTGGATACTTTATTTGTTCTGTTTTTCTTTTATAATTTTGTCCATATTTCATTACCAGGGTTGGTTTCACTACGATTCATTTAAGACTGTCGCCCTTTTAAAACTTTAGGGCCTCCAGACACCATTTCGAAACGTGGCTTTCTGTTAGCCTACCTATTTATCTCTCTTGCCCACGGGATTTGGCTAGGGCCGCGAGGGTTAGGAGGGAACTGATTTGATCCACCAGCTAGTTCTAATGTTGGTGTTTTCTACCTCCTTACACCTTAAATTTACTGGGCTCTTGTACTATCTTCAAGCACAGTCCCCACATGCCATCTTTATCATCGGCATTACAATCCCATTAACAGTCTGAGTGTGTCAGAGTCCATCAAAAGCTCTACCTACTCGAAGCTGAAGACTTACGTCTCATTCACCAGAGAAGATCATTACTTTGTTACCATATAAAATGAAAACTAAGATTTTTTTTTTTTGCACAACTTGCGGGTATCATTACATGTATTTCCGAAAGGTTGGTTAAGTGCACTTAAAGCCTATTCACACATGAGGATAATTAAGGCTGCATGTCGCCTCTTCGCCACCAGTCACTAATACCTAAGATGACTCCAAATATTTTTAGCCGGGCACCAAGAATTAAAAATACTTAAATCTCAAGACAACCCTACAAATATTTATTGCCGTGAAGTCTACGTTGTCATTACATCTGGTGACCCTTTCTCCTACTGACAAATATACAAGTGAGAAGGGTTGAGTTTGAAAAGGACCTGCTTAATATGGGCTAGTAAGCTTACTGCAGTCTTCTATCCTTATGTAATGTGCGCATATATTTTTTTCACAATCTACCGCTCTTATACAAGCGATAAAAACTCTGGATATATTTTATGTAAGTTTATTCTTCAAAAATATATGAATATTGTTTTCCCAACTACTGATTACAGTGCAAGGAGCTTCTCACTACAACAGCTCTACCAAGGAATTGGAACTACCCTTCCTTTCCTAGGACCAAACCACAATTTCCTCGCATTTCCCCAGGGGATGTATGACTCTTAATGGCTTGGAGCCTCCCCATGAATACATGTGTCATGGTATGCAGAGATGTTTTTAGTGTTGTCAGAAATAGTATGAGGCCACAGTTATAAATTCAGAAAAAAAAATCGAGCCAATTAGAGACCGAGAAATTTTCTTTTGTAAACATTCTTGGAATAATTGAATCAAATGAAAGAAAAAGAGTTAGCAAATGCCACAACTATTGAAAATATACAAAAAAAAAAAAAATGAAAAAAAAAAACCTACTAAGACGGGACACCACGAATTGTCAACTAGTGGTAAGTAGGTACCATTGTCTTGTATCCACTCAAAAAAAATTCTAAAGTAGGTCCTCAAATTTAATGGTAACAGGGAAATAAGCACGCTAGGCTCTTGTACCACTGACTAGGAGCAAACTTATAATAATAAACTTCATTAATGAGTTCTAAGTGTTTTATATTTACTTATATATTAGTTAATATTTTTCTTTAAACAGAAGCTGCTGTAATACCAAGCCACGTGTACTTAATGCCTGGATCAGGATCCTCACTTCAGGCATTCAGATAAAGCCTAGCTATTCTTTAGTACGAACTTTTATTATTAAAAAACAGTATTCACAGTCAAAATATTATTGTTGTTACCTTACCATTAATCCGAAGTTCAAGATGCAGTAACACCGCTGGTTAATATTCACAAAAATGCTTGTAATGTTCAAATACTTTGATATGACTATTTTCTAACGCACTAAAGTGTACAGATATACAAGCACAGTATGAGAGCACAGAACAGCGACGTTATGAACGTAGTGTAGAGTTATTCACTAAGCGCAGCGCACCATGGAAGAAAAATGGTCGAGGGGAAAGATGCTTCGCATGCGGCAGCTGGTGATCAACTGGCGACTCACCGCATGCGGCAGCCCAGGTGTGTTCTTCAGTCACACCATCACTGGTGTGTTCTTCAGTCACACCATCACTGGTGTGTTCTTCAGTCACACCATCACTGGTGTGTTCTTCAGTCACACCATCACTGGTGTGTTCTTCAGTCACACCATCACTGGTGTGTTCTTCAGTCACACCATCACTGGTGTGTTCTTCAGTCACACCATCACTGGTGTGTTCTTCAGTCACACCATCACTGGTGTGTTCTTCAGTCACACCATCACTGGTGTGTTCTTCAGTCACACCATCACCACCCATTTCCATACAATTTAATTGTCTTTTATATTTGTTATTGCCTCATAAACTGGCTTCTCGGAACAACAACAACAACAAGAAAAAACTAAATTTTCAACAATCATATTATTAATATTATTACATTGACAGGGAAGCATTGAACCCAAAGGGTTATAAAGCAGTTGAGGAATGGGAGGCAGTTAGCTTTGATCCGAAGGAGAGGCTAACACCAATTCCTTAGATCAAGAGCCCCTCACTAGCATCAAGGTACCTTTGAAAAGTACAAAACAGAAAAATAGAAGACAAACGGCTCACTACTGCCAGTCATTACCGGGTCTTCATGTAATATTTGCTATGTAACAAACACCAAACATAAACTTCAGATACCATTCCGAAAAAAAAGAAAAATCAATGCTCATGAGTTTTAGGCTGGTATAGAAAAAAGGTTGTCGACAATTATTTAGGCTAGTACAGGAAAAAAGGTTGTCGACAATTATTTAGGCTAGTATAGAAAAAAGTCCTCGACAATTACTTAGGCTAGTATAGAACAAAATCCTCGACAATTATTTAGGCTAGTATAGAAAAAAGTAGTCGACAATTATTTAGGCTAGTATAGAAAAAAGTAGTCGACAATTATTTAGGCTAGTATAGAAAAAGTAGTCTACAATTATTTAGGCTAGTATAGAAAAATGGTCGTCAACAACTAGGCTAGTATAGTATAAAAAAAGGTCGTCGACAGTTACTTAGGTATAGAAAAAAAAGGTCGTCGACAATTCTTGCCTCATTTTGTGCCTAGTTAAAAGTTTTGTCGGTCGGGACATATACTCTGGGCAGTGCCGCTCATCCTGAATGAGTAGGCAAATACCACCATTAACTCCACTTTAGCACAGCCATTTGATCCACCGATGTCACTGTTCAACTCCAAACTTTTTACATCACTAATAACTCAAAAATGGTTATAACTATGACCATAATTTTTAAAGGGGCTGACCGGTAAGCCAGCGGAAGGCCTCTGTCAGATGACCAAAAGCTCCAATGGCGGGTCATCATCTGATTAAGACCCGCATCAGGACACTTGTCCTGTTTCCTGACGAACCTTACCTAACGTAACCTGGACACCACTACCACTGCAATTAATTGACTCCCATATTTGTATAAAAATGCCACATACTTTCAATCACCCTCCAATTTTTTTAGCGTGCGTGAAAAGATCAATGCTCTAAACCCTTATGGGTTTAGCGATTAGCAATGATTATGATAATAATCTAAGATAGTATATCTCGGTCTTCCACACACAATCAGCCAGTTAAATTTATTTCGTTACTGTCGGTTAATTATGCGTTAATATATTTAACTAACCGAGACTGTGGAATATTAAATTCCCGTTATATGTTAGCTCGGACAGAAATCGAGCTGCAATTCTGTTACAACACTGTCACAGCAGGTGTGTGGGTGTTGCAACACCCTCACAGCAGGGGTGTGGGTGTTACAACACCGTCACAGTAGGTGTGTGGGTGTACTACAACCGTCACAGCAGGTGTGTGGGTGTTAGAACACCGTCACAGCAGGTGTGTGTATTAGAACACCGTCACAGCAGGTGTTACAACACCACAGCAGGTGTGTGAGAGTGGTTGTTACAACGTCACAGCAGGTGATGGGAGTACACTAGTACTAATGAGGCATACCTTTCTTCCACCGTTACATGCCTGGCCAAATTATACCTGTCGCTCGTTATTTATCTTATTAAAGTTGTGTAGTTCAGCCGTGATCAGTCTAATGTGTATTTTCCAGCGGTGCCTAATACTTCGTATATTTATATTTTTTTTGTTTTTTGCAAATTTGCTGGGATTTATATTTAACTAGTGACGCAAACACATGCTCTTTACTCGAATCGTGTGACTGTTGAGAATGACAAATGCAAAATGCGACAATTATAGTTTGGCCTAATATTAATGAAGGTGTGCGCAAGCTGTGTGTGTTGTAGTCACTGAGTTGTGCTTGCGGGAAGAAGGGGGGTGTCGAGTGATAGCTCCTGGTCCCGCCTCTTAACCTTCAATCCTCTAATGCTAGCTTGCTCACACAGGTGACTTACAGCTCTGCGGTCAGAAAGTTCAGCTGACATTTGGAAGGTTGAAAGTACTATAGCAAATACAGCAATAAAGACGAAACAAAAACAATCATCACTCAACTATTATAACTACAAATAAGTCATGACAAAGTTCACATGCTTCTTCTCTCTCTCTCTCACACACACTGATGATGATAATAAAAACATGAGGGCAAAGAAAGGCTCCGAATTAATCTGGACAAATTGCAAGATTCGCCAGCTAAATGGTTGCTTGAATTCAACCCTCAGTAAATGCAAGGTCCTGAAGATTGGGGAAGATCGGAAACGAGATATGGTCAAGGGAGACAGAGGCTGAAGACATCACTCAGAGAGAAAGACCTAGGGGTGAGCGTAGTGCCCAGTATAACGCCTGAGGATCACATCAGCCGAATATCCTCTCCAGTCAACGCTTGTCTGGCAAATCTAAGAGTAGCCTTCAAGAATCTGCATATATTCCAGGCCCATCTTGGAATATATGCAGCATTACTCTAAATAGAACTCGCACCTAAAAAAAAAAAGCCTATTAATAAACTGAAGAAAGTACAAAGGTGCTCAACGAGGCTTGTTCTTGAGCTAAGAGGTATGAACTATGAGGAGAGGCTAATGTAAATGAAACTAATGTCTCTGAAGGACAGAAGAACCAAAGACATGATAACAACATACAAAATACTCAGGAGAATTGATAGGGTAGATAGTGTTGCTCGAGAGGCGAAAAACAGGAACTCGGGGACACAGCTGGAAGTTAAACAGATGAGTCACAGGGATGTCAGGAAGTATTTCTTCTATCTCAGAGTAGTCGGAAAGTGGAATGATCTCGATGAGGAAGTGGTGAAAGCATATTCTATACATAGTTTTAAGAGCAGGTACGATAGGGCCCACTAGGCTAGAAAAGAGTGAATCTGGCTGGCGGCAAGTTAAGAGGCAGGGCGAGGAGCTGAGAATCGACCCTTGCAACCACAAATAGGTGAGTACATCATGCGGTAAGAGAAACAAATTGAATAACAGCAGCAACGCAGTTTAGGAAATATAAATACCTGAAAGATGCTGTATAACAACGAATGTAAAATTAATACTCAAGTCTACAGCACCAGCATAGAGCCAATACCTAGCCAGACATGTTTAGAAACTTAAGAAATTTGTAACTAGACGAACCTCGGAGCTACTAGGAAAGACTAGAAAAAGCGTGCCTCACAATTATGGACAGAAGAATCAGAGCAGACATAGTCATGACGCCCAAGACTATCGGTTATGTATAAGGTGGACACAGACTGACATGGATAAGAAGCAGAACGTAGGGACAAAATGGAAGTTAAACTCTACTCATTTACGACAGTTGCAAAATTTGGGAGTGGAAAGTTAGTACCTGAGGTATTTCAAAGCTTGCTGTGGTAATTACTTAACGGATTAGGTGTAGCTAATGTGTGTCATTAAGTGACTATAGAGCCCGGGAGGCACTGACCTACTAGTCTTAGTGATACTAAGGTGAGGACTTGTAGGGCGGCTTTGTTCATGTCCGAGGTTTTAGAAAGCTAAGACTGTGAACCACAACAGTTTCTTTCCTGCTTGTTTTGATTTAACCTCCCTTCTCTCCTCTCCCCTCTTCTTCCACCGCCTACCCTCCCATACACACATACACGTCTCACTTTACTGAGTCTCCCAGCCCAGGCTGACAAATTTCGTTACATAATGTTCAAAACCCATCCTGTGTGATGGAATATGACACGAAAACATACCTAGCTTCTTGTCTCACTACATAACTGCTACATAGCAGGTTAGGAGCACAATATAAGTGTTCTCTCTGTCTCTCTCTCTCACACACACACACACACACACCTTGGGATCGGGGTCCCAAGGTGGTGATAGCAGTGATGTACAACTTTCCACTAAACAGCAAGAGGCAATAATGGATACTCTAGCTGAGGTGGCCAGAAGGGCCCACATGAGCAGGACAAAGTTACTGGTCATGGGAGACTTTAACCACAAGAACCAAGAGCCACGCAGAGGACCAGAAACGTGGGGGCTAAGATGCTGGAGGTGGAAATAGAGTACTTCATGCACTAAAGTGTTAGGGACACAACCAGAGAGAGAGAGGATGAACCAGCAAGGCTGGATCTGGTCTTCATCCTGAGTGGTTGTGACAGGGTATATTACATATGAAAGGCCCATCGACGCTAGCAAGCACAAGGTCCTGAGTTTTGAATACCTCGTGAAAGTAACAGTGGAGAGTGAAGCAGCACGGGAAGGATGTGAGAAGCCAAACTTCAAAAAAGAAGCCTACACAGGCATAAGGTAATACCTGTATGAGGTGAAGTGGGAAAGAGAACTAGAGGGAAAGGCAGTGAATGAAATGGAGTATGTGGCCAGAAAGTGCAGGGAGGCGGAGTAGTTCGTATCCAGGAATAATAACAAGGTGAAGACCATAGTGAACTCATGATTTACCCAAAGGTGTAGAGAGGCCAAAGCCAAATGTGCTAGACAGAGCATGGAAAAATATAGAAGGCGAAGAACTCAGAAAAACAAGGAGCTGAAGAGCCTGAAACGAGTATACATGGATAAGAAGAGAGGCTCATCGGCATTTTGAAAATATAATACTGAAAGCCAAATCTGACCCAAAGTTATATTATTATTGGCCTTCTTGTAATACTTACTTCATAAAATGTCTAAATAACATAATATGTAAACCCCACTTTGTAATATTATCAGAAATAAAGTTGATTGATGATTGATTGATATATAAATTCTTATATACGTGACTACAGTGTAAACAACAGGCAGTAACAGTTCTTTTGCAGTGTAACAAGGGCTGTTGTAATTGCTGTTATATAGTGCATGGTAGTCCCACTGTTGTTGTTGTTGTTGGAGCTAACTTGTGTGAAACCCGCCATGCTGCTGCCGCTACTCACTCAGGTGACTCTGCATGCTGATGTTGCTGCCATTACTCACCCAGGTGACGCTGCATGCTGCTGCTGCTGCTGCTGCTGCTGCTGAGCAAACTAACGTTCACAGATCTACTTCGTGTTCACAAGGCCTGACGCCAATGGGACCAATCTCAGGAAAGCATTAGTAACTGACCACCTCAACTCTGGAACCCCACAGTGTCCAGATCGCTCTTACAATATAACTCGCTGCTAGATGAAGGAAACTTAAGAGATTTTTTAATCAGAGAACAATATGTAAATATCTTTCAACGTGAGGTAACACTATAATAATTTGAATGCAAGGTACTCAATATCATTCATATAAGAGTAATAAATCGTAATATTTACAGAACACTTGGATCTACGTGGTCATTCTGCACTCTGCAATAAACAATTATGCAAATACCCAGTAACTCACGCTAAGTCTAGTATCCCTAAAAATATATCACACTAACAAGCACACAAAAAATATAATCGAAGTTAAAATAACTCGCAACAAATGAAAAACGCATACAGGCACTAAGGCATAGATTAAAAATGATAAGCCAAAAAAATGGTCAGCAGCAGACCACAATAAGTCACAGAAACAAGACCACTTGTAAGTAGATGCTATTTATAATTAATTTTTGGACCTTATTGAGCAGTGTGTCCTGTACAACTGCTTCTTCATAGCTTCATTTTTCCAGCAGAAATTTGGCATGACAATGGGCCATCCAGTTAGCGCAGTACTCGCTAGCTTATCTATAGAAAACTCTGAAAGCAAGGACATGAACCAAAGTGGTTAAAAAAATAATCTGATTCTGTTATGTAGATAATGTCTCGAGTGTCACACTCAGACCAGTGATAGAGTTTACATTGAGGAAATTTCTAGGTCCTTAAAACCCAATTAGTGAACACAAGTACGTAGGCGATAGAAAATAAACAGTGTATACATTGTACATGGGAATTACCATGGTCACATTATGAATTGGAACGGCGCCAAAATGATCATAAAGTGTGGTTTCCAGAGACGCACATGTTTGTAATCTTTGCTTATTACATCTGACGTTCTGGCTCGGGTCATCTTGGTATGTCAAGACATGTCCACCGGAATATCACCTCCCACACTTAAGTGGACGCCGTCAATATTACTACTATATCACACGTCAACCCGACTACTACTGCCTCTTCTGTTCTCGTAAAAGTCTCCGTTTTCATGTCTTACATTGCTGAATCCCTTGGTGGGCGAAACGTCTATTACGAGAACCAGTTGTTATAGAGTATATCTCTTATTCACCATCTTGTTTGTATTACATCTTTGATCTAGTTATATGAGCTATGATTAAAAAAACATCTAGTTTGAAAGGTGGTGAAAACGGGAGTGGCGTAAGCGACGCCTCTCGGCTTCTGCTAACGAAGGGTCATATGGACATGACCGTTCATTTCTCGGGAAGTGAAAGGGGACAAGATTTACACAAATAGTCCTGCGGCCGTAGGTGACCCACGCTTATGAAGGAACCATCTAGCCACGATGCTCATAACATTCCCAATATCTTATACATTTTTTCAAAACAGTTGGTCAGCCGTCTTCGTAACTTATCGGATACAATATATTTTTTCCCCAGGAGAGCTTGAATCATATGATGGATTAAGAGACAATGTGGTAGGCAGGTGATGGTTGTGCTGTGCTCCTCAGGAAAAAGGAAATTTCTCCTGACTGGGGTCTTAGATGATGACCTGTTCAGTAATTACGCACTGATGTACTGACGTTATCTGATATGTAAAGTTAACAAGTCAAGTAGATGGTATGGGAATACCGACTAGACCAGCAATTGAAAACTTTAGACAACGTTTCGCCTACACAGTCTGCTTCTTCAAGTCTAGAAAAGACCCGCTGCGCAGTTAATAAAAGACAAGTGTCTTTATCAACTACAAGTTAACAATATAATTATGAGAAGTGGTATTATAAAGGCTTCAGAGGAAGCATTTAGGAGGAAACTATGTGTGATCGTTTTACACTTCAAGTGAAATACTTTACACCGAGTCTGTGACACAGCAAATACTGATGTATATAACATTCTCTGCAAGATATATTACGGCATGCATTGTGTCAGGCGCTTACTGACCTCTATACTAGAGTCAAGTTGGCGCGCACTGTCCCGGCCTGAGGCTGTGTGAAGCTGACTGGCTGCTTGGTTGGGTGGCTGGACTAGTGCCTGTTTGGATGATTGAATTAATGGCTGCTAGGATGATTGTACTAGTAGCTGGTTGGCTCTACGACTGGATGTTTGGCTGGTTCACTGCCGAGGTATACGAGGTATACACTTGGCTTGCTATTCAAGCTTCAGGCATTCCCGGACCGTAAATTTACCCCTTCAGTCAAAGGCGCGACAACATGATTGCGAGGACTCGACTCCATGAACAAGATACCCAAACTACCTGTAACGGTGTTATTTGAAGCTAAAGCTTCGAGACCCTGACTCCGTGAGTAGGCACGACAACCGGACTCAATAGGCACTTCAACCTTACTTCGTGAGTAGGCACGGCAACCATACTTCATAGGTAAGCTCCCCATTCGCAGTACAGTACTATAAAAGAATCATCTAACTACACCCTAAACTCGTTGGTCAAAATCCTAAGATCCTTTTATTTAGGGTAACTTCATCACGATTATTAGCGTTGTTGTTCACGCATCACCTGGAGAATGGAAGGTAATCAAGTTTGATCTTAGGACATCAATAAGGAGGTTGGTCTGTTACCAGAGTTACTAATGAATGTGTTCTAAAATCATTGGCGTTTAAAGGTTAAAAGCTCCTGAAGAGAAAGGTAAGGTCCCACCTCCTGAAGAGCCTCACACGTTATAATGAAGATATTTTACTATCCTAGTAAACCATCAAGATAGTGTTAAACCACCGTCCCCGCCACGCTGATTCTGTTCCAGAGGTCGCTGAGGGTTCTGGAAGAGGTTATGGTATAAGGTGAGATTCCCGAGAAAGAGTCGTTGCACTGTACGGGGGTAACGGACCTCTTATCCTCAGGTGTGTGGTGGGCAGGTGAGCGGGCAGTAGACAGACCACCTGCCTAAACACTGACGCTACCCACCCACCTACTTTCTCAACCAGTTTTACACAAGAGGTGTAGGAAAAGTGTGTTTATCTTCATGCGTATTCTACGGTAACCGTAGCTAACCAAACCTAAACTGGTAATGTCGCCAGAATAATATAGCCAGATATATTTCTGGAGAGGTATTTTAAGGGAAAATACCTGTATTATTCTCAAAGTAGTGACAATAAACGCCTGTAGAAGGCAGACACATCTTCAACCAAAAAAGTTATTTACCACTGTTACAATACACTGTTTACAGTTTGCTCCAGCGATTATATACACGTCACCTTGTACAAGACATCTGACACGCAAATTTTGTGCATGGGGACTCGCTAAGCCCACCAATTATACAGTGCTTGGGAAATGGGAAGCAGTCAGGCTTGAAGCAAGGAAGAGAAGGGCAACCCTTATTCCATGAATCAAGAGCCCTTCACTCTTATTAAGACACCGTCCTTGAAGAGATTTTGCGAGGATAATCTTTACCTGCACGACTTATCGCTTTAGTGTGAGGTTTTTCCAGTACTATATCGAGTATACTGAGATGTTGCAAAGTCGCAGTGTTGACATTCTGCGTTGCCTGCCACACTGAAAATACCCCTGCCCCCCCCCCCCCAAAAAAAAAAAATAATGTCATTTAAGAAGGTATACGAGAAGTTTAACGAATCCTTGGCAGAGACAATGAACCGACTGACAGACCAGTTGCGTCTAAGTGGTAAGTAATTGATTTTGGTAAGTCATTGACCACCATCACCCAGACAGGTGTCGTGTACCTGACCTCGAAACTCCTACTAAACATAACTGTTGTAACACCACAACGGCGTCTTCGCGATTTCTTGCGTTGGATGTGAAATATTAAGTCATCACGTAATAATCACACGATATTTCAAGACCACAAGAATCATTTCCTCTTGTATTCATGAACATAACGGGATCACTCCAATTTAATGACAATTTTAATCCTGTCAACAAAATCTGTTCCTGCACCAGTTAGACAAACTCTTATCCTGTCTTTCATGTTAGCTCTTGAGACAATATTATTATTATATTATAATCTTGAGACAATAATACCAACACCGTTGTATCATCTATGGTGAAGTTGTACATTTAATGGTTTGAAAAACCTTTCGATAGGTAATCAAGGAAGAAGGAAATGCAAGAGGTCTCTCAGAAGAAGCTATACAGACAAAGCACTCTTGAACAACGCCATATTTAAACTACGAAAATGTAAACTGACACCTGAAATTATGATGTGAAACCCTCCCAGTCTGCCGGCCGCCTCACACCCCCCATACCTCTCCTCGCCCGCTGTGATGGAGTATATATAAGTTCGTTGTGTACCCTTACAAGATTAAATAATCATAGCTTTGAACGAAAATCTTCAAATAAAAGATCGTCTTGCTATTCCATTGTTTTAGTTATTTGTCAACAATTTACCTTACATACCAGACCTCACCTTGTTTAAAAATATAATTTGCAGTAGGTTAACTTGAAAAAAAATAGAGTTCACGACTCATATAATGACAGAGTATGAAAACCTACAATGTGATAATGAAGTAACATTCCACGTTAACTTCAACACTACCAGCAACAATAGTATAAAAATCACACGAATCAAGAAGTAGCATGTGATTCTGTTCTTATCAAACACATCCTGAACAATAAGAATCACTGGACACCTCAAGCAATGATGTCCTTCACCACATGCAAATTATCATGCTAAAACTTCTTGGTAGCAGTAATGTAACAGACGTATTTTGTTTTAATGTAGCGCATCGTTGTGTAACGCCATGGAAGACCATAAATTACACGGTAGATGACTGATAAACAACAACCTAATGCTGTATGTACACATGTTTGAATGTAAACACCCACACACACAGTGTAACACCTGGCTATAGTGTACTTGCAACTTCACTACCAAACAACCATGCTTACACTTGACCCTAAAAATTATTTTTAAATACGTATTTCCACGTAAAAAACAGAATTGCATTCTAAAACAAGTCAATAACTTACTGTATATTAAGCAAGCAGCATAAGAACACGTTTAATAAGCTAAAAACATAGTTTTGTCAAAAGACTCCTGGGAGCGTTTTCATTATATATTACAAGCAGTGTTGAGTAAAACTGAACCTCGGGAACTGCTTGGAGACCAGGTTTAAAGTTTTACTGTATTTTTATTACATTAAAGGGGAAGCTCAGAAGCTCTAAACCCGTGGAGGTTATATAGCGCCTTGGGGGAATGTGTTAGATCAGGTTAGATCCAATGAAGGAAAAAAAGAGATTCAGTTCTATGCATGAGGAGTCCCTCACCGACGTCAACGAACTTGAAGAGTCAGTCACTCGTGCAACATTTGACAATCTTTTGTTTTTTGGCCAAAAAAATCCCAAATGTTGCAACAGTATCTCATTTTTTAAACTTGTCGGTTTTCTAAACGATTTACATCACAAACCACGGAACGGGTGGGGATAAAACCCATGGCGAGTGAGTCGTAAAACTCCAGGCCGGTGCGCAAGAAACTCAGTACTGTGTGTGGTCAGTACTGTGTGGTCAATTCTGTGTGTGGTCAGTACTGTGTGTGACCAGCTGGCTACAATAAGATTCATCCAACTAGGGATATTTCTATACACCATTGGGAGGTTAGCATGGGCCACCACTGTGACCACAAATGCAAGTTTTTACATCAAGGAACTTCCCTAGACTGAAGCTCCAGTGTAATCCTCCGAACTAAGTTGTACTTTGAACATCACACTAACACTTGTATCGAAACATCAACTTAGTGTCACACTTCTCTATCATTCCTCGACTTCAATTTCAGTTCACTAGCAACTTATAATAGACAACTCTCTGGCACGTACTTGTAATACGCACCTGCCAAGGCTGATGCAACGGTTACCAACCTGATCTGCAGTTACAATGTCACGATGTGTGAAACCTGTGCGTGCAAAAAAGGATATCACTAATGGCAAGCATGGGAAGAGAAAACCCAGCCAGTCCCAGTGGAAGACGTCCCCGGCTCCATTCCCAGTGGAAGACGTCCCCGGCTCCATTCCCAGTGGAAGACGTCCCCGGCTCCATTCCCAGTGGAAGACGTCCCCGGCTCCATTCCCAGTGGAAGACGTCCCCGGCTCCATTCCCAGTGGAAGACGTCCCCGGCTCCATTCCCAGTGGAAGACGTCCCCGGCTCCATTCCCAGTGGAAGACGTCCCCGGCTCCATTCCCAGTGGAAGACGTCCCCGGCTCCATTCCCAGTGGAAGACGTCCCCGGCTCCATTCCCAGTGGAAGACGTCCCCGGCTCCATTCCCAGTGGAAGACGTCCCCGGCTCCATTCCCAGTGGAAGACGTCCCCGGCTCCATTCCCAGTGGAAGACGTCCCTGGCTCCATTCCCAGTGGAAGACGTCCCCGGCTCCATTCCCAGTGGAAGACGTCCCCGGCTCCATTCCCAGGGAAAGACGTCCCCGGCTCCATTCCCAGGGAAAGACGTCCCCGGCTCCATTCCCAGTGGATGACGTCCCCGGCTCCATTCCCAGTGGATGACGTCCCCGGCTCCATTCCCAGTGGATGACGTCCCCGGCTCCATTCCCAGTGGATGACGTCCCCGGCTCCATTCCCAGTGGATGACGTCCCCGGCTCCATTCCCAGTGGATGACGTCCCCGGCTCCATTCCCAGTGGATGACGTCCCCGGCTCCATTCCCAGTGGATGACGTCCCCGGCTCCATTCCCAGTGGAAGACGTCCCCGGCTCCATTCCCAGTGGAAGACGTCCCCGGCTCCATTCCCAGTGGAAGACGTCCCCGGCTCCATTCCCAGTGGATGGCGTCTCCGGCTCCATTCCCAGTGGAAGACGTCTCCGGCTCCATTCCCAGTGGATGACGTCCCCAGTTCCATTCCCAGTGGAAGACGTCCCCGGCTCCATTCACAGTGGATGACGTCCCCGGCTCCATTCCCAGTGGATGACGTCCCCGGCTCCATTCCCAGTGGAAGACGTCCCCGGCTCCATTCCCAGTGGAAGACGTCCCCGGCTCCATTCCCAGTGGAAGACGTCCCCGGCTCCATTCCCAGTGGAAGACGTCCCCGGCTCCATTCCCAGTGGAAGACGTCCCCGGCCACAGTAGATGATATCTACATTACTTTTTCCAACGTTCATTATATCTAGTTATCTTATTAGGTAAATAGAAACAACAAAATATCAGTATCTGGTCTGTGCCAAAACGTTTTCTATGAAATCAGAGAAAGAAAACTAGACGTTTAGTGAGGTGGACTGAATGAAGCTGCCATAAATACACATGCCAAGAAAATGTACAAATTACATACACCTCATATATATATATATCATATATATATATATATATATATATATATATATTTATATCACCTGTTTACTGTGATCTTTTTGCATATATACATATATATGTATGTGTAACGCATTATGTAATTCATCAATTTATACACAGGGTAACAAAGACATTGATGTCAACATCAGTACTTAAGTGTGTCAGCTAAACAATAATAAAGGCTGACACACAAGAATTATAGTGAATTTTTATTGTTCACTTTGATAATACAAACACAAAATCCTGCATTTTAAGTATGGACTATAAATCAACAATTCGCATTCATTAGTAATATTTCATACATTATTAATATGTAAATTAAAAAAAAAATCTTAAAAAGTAAACTAATCAAAGTATTGTGAAATAAAGGAGAAGAATATATGAAATAAAGTGAAGATAATTTTATTGCAAATTACTCCAAAACTGAAGACAGTAACATACATAAAAGTGAGTAATTTCTAACTTATCAAGAAAACTTTTCTTCGAGGTTAAAGTATTCAAGTGGCAAACGCCATTTTGAAGAAAAAAATGTAATGGGAAAGTAGTATTATAAAAAAAGAAGCGCTAAACCTACAAGGGTCAATGGGAAAGTAAAAATTATCAAAATATAAAAAGATAAATTTTGTATAAAAAGATTAAAAAATATAAATTCTGACTTGTTTAGCTAAATAAGTATAATAGAATTCTAACAATCTTCATGCACTGGCCAGTGTGCTTCACCCCTTGTCACACTTATACTCCGGTTGTCACCCTTAGGTTCACTCTTGTCATTCTTAAGTTCAGTTTGTTACCAAGAGTCCGCAATGGGCAGGAGGTGAACCCGTCTAGGGCTGCAGCACTTGGTGTTGTTCCTCGTGGAGGAAGGACTTGCCAGAGTACAGTTTGCGCTTGTTTCCCAGCTTGGTTGGTGTGTTGGATTTAGGTGGAGGGCAAGTGTTGTGAGCCCGAGGCACGGGCTTAGTGCGGTTGTGTGCCGGTCTCCGGGTCACGCCAGAACTCACACCTGCTTCACCAGAACTCACACCTGCTCCGCCAGAGCTCACACCTGCTCCGTGCTCACTACTGCACCCACCGTTTAAATCCCCACCTTCCTCATTCTTACCTGTAAATGGTAAAGAGATCAATCAGTCTCGTTAGGCTGACATTCCTAGAAGTTTTGTGTATATGTTCTTGCGCTACCGTTCACAGGATGGACAATGCAATAAAGTATCAGCTTCGGCGGCAAAATCTAATGTTCTAAAATACCCTATGGATTTAGTATGGAGATCCTATATTATTTTGATCAATGCACGATATTGACACCATTATTAAACAGACTTGGGCACAGTATCACTGCGTGGTTTCTGCTGCAGGAAGAGGCGGGGCAAGTCCGGCTGGGAGAGTTAGAGTTTCTGTCTTGCAGTTTGAGAAGGAAGGAACATCCACTAATCCTTGTACTGAATTATCCACACAAGCTTAGTGCTTCACGTAACTGTGTTGGTCGTTGTGCGATCTGAGAAAGGTAGCCCCGTATCCAATAAGCGCAGTTCCCTCTACCTCAATGCACTCGAAAAGGAATATAGTAGAAAGGTGATGCAAGTTTCTGATGTAGAGTAGTTAAATATTAGCAGTGAGATATGAAAGACTCAGAAGAGGCATACACAGGTTAACGTATGGAAACAAATATCCTAATGTCAATAAAAATGGCCAAAAATCAATCTACCTCCTTAAGTAATATTCACCTGAACTATAGTTCAACAGCAGTGAAAATTTGAAGACGATCGGACGAGTCATTCTCAGATTATAAAGGTAAGTTATGGAGAAATAGAAGACGACGTATAATATTGCGCCGTGATGTTATGAGTAAGACATATGTGCAACAGTTAGGTGTCTATTCTGAAACGTTTCGCCTACACAGTAGGCTTCTTCAGTCGAGTACAGAGGATGTAGAGTGATGGACTGATTACATCGTCTTTGCATCTACTGCTTCTGCTGCCTTCTCTATACTCTACTGAAGAAGCCTACTGTGTAGGCGAAACATTTCGGAATAAAGATACCTAACTGTTGCAGGTGTTTTATCAACTTGTGAGTATTGTATAGCATCCCTTGATTCAAAACTGATCACATCCCATTTCTCAGGTGCTCTATGTCCCAAAATGATTTAGCGCTTCCCCACGAAAACTACAACCACGGGACCTACCTGCTATGTCATCTACCGCACACAATGTGGTGTGTAGTGGTGAGGAAGTGGGCGTGGGCGTGGGCGTGGCAGCAGGCGCTTCTGTAGCCACGCCTCTCACCACACTCAGCAGCTGGTGGTGCCGCAGGGTGTCCTGTGCCTGCCGCAGCTCCTCCTCCAGCTGCGTCACTCGTGCCTGGCGCTCCCGCAGCTGCTCCTCGTACTCGGCCCTCGTAGCTTGCAGCTTCTGTGGACGACAAGACTCAGTTCTCACATCTAGCAGCAATCTTAAGTACAAATCTTGTCTTTTCTAACTGGGTTGTTATCCAAGCTGGGGGTAAAGGACAGTAGATACTTAACTAATCATCATCCCCTTTCAAACACAGCTGGAGTTTACCTGGAGAGGGTACAGGGGGTCAATGCCCCCGCGGCCCGGTCTGTGACCAGGCCTCATGGTGGATAAGGGCCTGATCAACCAGGCTGTTACTGTTGGCCGCACGCAAACCAACGTACGAACCGCAGCCCGGCTCGTCAGGTACTGAAGTGCCTGTCCAGTGCATGCTTGAAGACAGCCAGGGGACTATTGGTAATCCCCCGTATGTATGCTGGGAGGCAGTTGAGCAGTCTTGGGCCCCTGACACTTACTGTGTTGTCTCTTATCGTGCTAGTGGCACCCCTGCTTTTCATTGAGGGAATGTTGCATCTCCTACCGAGTCCTTTGCTTTCTTAGGGAATGATTTTCGTGTGCAAGTTTGGTACTGTTACGAACATTGCCTGTAGACCACTATTTTAGTGCTTCTCGTGACTAAAGAAGAAGATTATCACATAA
The DNA here is from genome assembly GCA_009830355.1 of Cherax destructor. Lineage (NCBI taxonomy): Eukaryota > Metazoa > Arthropoda > Malacostraca > Decapoda > Parastacidae > Cherax > Cherax destructor. The sequence continues at coordinate 132,007 of WNWK01002145.1, read as the reverse complement.
GGGTCACCATACACAGGGTTCACTTGTTAAAGAAAATGAATATTAGATTTCTGCTCGTTTTATTAACAGTGTTAATAATCACTTCAACTTTCTATAGTGACTTAAATAATTCAATCTTTAAAACAGAATTTCTCATATTGCAATCACTGAGTAAAACTTATATCAGTACCCTTGTAACTTGCACTAAACAGTTTCTAGACTCCCTTACGAGGAGTCACAATATACAAGTACAGAGACACACTAACGCAAATAACAAGAGTTCTTCCAAGGGGGTCCATTACTCTTTAAACTGCCCTATACCAGTCCATAAAAACGTAGCACTTAGACTCTTTAAACTCTTTTCTAATTTCGTCAAGAGTTCTTACTCCTTCTCAGGCTGGGCAATACCCTAGTAAAGGACTTCCAAGACACTGGGGACTTCTGAAGAAATGTAGAGTGGTAAAAAGCCAGTATCTCCAGTAAATACTTCCTCTAGTAAGGGAAGTTGTGAACTGAACAAGGTGAGGCTTTACCAGCCAACCTTAACTCTGAGAAGGGCTGAGCAACTCGAATTGTCTGCTGGTGCTTAACCCTGCTACACCAACAGTTTAGAATATATAAACATACTACCTATGTACAAAGTTAAACAATTCATGGCCAGATATTATAAAGTAGATGCCTGAGAGATGATCAGCTACTGTGGGTTTAACAGATACCTGGGAGTCGATCAGCTATTGTGGGTTTAACAGATACCTGGGAGTTGATCAGCTATTGTGGGTTTAACAGATACCTGGGAGTTGATCAGCTACTGTGGGTTTCACAGATACCTGGGAGTTGATCAGCTACTGTGTGTTTAACATATACCTGAGAGATGATCAGCTACTGTGGGTTTAACATATACCTGAGAGATGATCAGCTACTGTGGGTTTAACATATACCTGAGAGATGATCAGCTACTGTGGGTTTAACATATACCTGAGAGATGATCAGCTACTGTGGGTTTAACATATACCTGAGAGATGATCAGCTACTGTGGGTTTAACATATACCTGAGAGATGATCAGCTACTGTGTGTTTAACATATACCTGAGAGATGATCAGCTACTGTGGGTTTAACATATACCTGAGAGATGATCAGCTACTGTGGGTTTAACATATACCTGAGAGATGATCAGCTACTGTGGGTTTAACATATACCTGAGAGATGATCAGCTACTGTGGGTTTAACAGATACCTGGGAGTTGATCAGCTATTGTGGGTTTAACAGATACCTGGGAGTTGATCAGCTACTGTGGGTTTAACAGATACCTGGGAGTTGATCAGCTACTGTGGGTTTAACAGATACCTGGGAGTTGATCAGCTACTGTGGGTTTAACAGATACCTGGGAGTTGATCAGCTACTGTGGGTTTCACAGATACCTGGGAGATGATCAGCTACTGTGGGTTTAACAGATACCTGGGAGTTGATCAGCTACTGTGGGTTTAACAGATACCTGGGAGTTGATCAGCTACTGTGGGTTGCATTTTAAGGAAGTGTTGTGGGTTTACTGATGTGAAGGAAGTGTTGTTGCACTCACGTTAGCAACGAGGTCCATATCCGAGGTAGCGCGTGATGAGAGGCTCTGCTGCATCTTTGATAGACGACCTCGTAACTTCTCCATCTCGTCGTGGTGCTAAGAAGGTGTAGAAGGTCAGAAGGAAACACCACATTATTAACAATAAAAACCTTGTACGGGGTAAAAAAACATCCTGTGTATCTATACACACATTTACAGCCACTGAAAAGGTACAAACACATACGTACATGAACACACACAAAACAAAAACAAAGATAAACAGAAGAATAAACGTTTTGTACATAAATGTAGACGGCATTGCAAACAAGAGCCGTGACAAAAAAAAAAAAAAAACGTCAAGAGCCGTGAGATTAAAACGAGAACATCAAAAAGAAAACCAGATATAATATGTATAGTGGAAATGAAGTTGAGGTCATTCCCCAAGGTATACCACACGGTGAAACAAGATAGAGGAAGAGGGTGGAACTACTGACAAAACATACGTGGAGTTTTGAAAATACGACCATCCTGTACACTGGTTACTCCAGAGACTTGCATCCGCACTGAATGCTCATGAATGGGATTGTGTGATCAGGTAATGAGACTGAAAAGTGAGGGTGAACCGGCAGAGGATGAGTGGGAAATTTGACAAGAGTAGAACAGAAAACTCAATCTAGTCAGATAAGATGCCAAGAAGGGAGAAAGAAAAAGAGTAATAAATATGAGATGAAGTTACAACAATAAAGATGTGAGAAGGCTCTTAAAGGAATTAAATACAAAGGAGCGAGACCAAATATATTACACTGGGTATTGTGTGGATCAGAGGAACTATGTGACCACATAGCAAGGAGCTACAAAGCAATAATAGACACAGGGTAAGTGTCACATAGATGGCATATTGCTAAAGTAATCTCAGTGCACAGAGAAAGACAGGAAGTACTCACCACTGCACCAGGTTTGTAGTGCCATCACACATGATGTGTAGTGCCAGTCTTCACTACCACACCAGGTGTGTAGCGCTAGCCTTCACCATCTTACAAGGTGTGTAGTGCTAGCTACATGCCAGGTGTGGTGGTGGAGTCAAGTGCCAGCAGAATGTGGTTCACTTATCACTCACCTTCACACGTAGTTCCCTCAGCACCTGCAGTTGTTTCTCTCGCACATCTGTGAGGTCAAGCTTTACAGCGGTCAACTGTTCCTCCCGTTCTTTCAGTGCCTCAGCCGCTGCTGCCGCCGCTGCCTTCGCTGCTTACATCCATCACAAACACAATAATTCAAACATAAACAAACATATATTAATGTTATCACGCTCAGTTGATTATCCCACGCTATGGTGAGGTCAACATTTCAAGATGATAAACAACACGGCAATACTCGAAAATTCATGATAACGTCATATCACACTGACCTTTGTCCTGCTCCTTCTGCACCGCCTCTTCCACTCTCTTCTCTGCCTCCCGCGTCACCTCCGTCACCTCCTCACGCAACCTCTCCAACTCCTTACTGTGGGTCTGAAGACGGACGGCTTTCCTTGTTATATTCGTCGCCACGATGGACAACACCATTATTGCGCTCCACATATTACAGTCATTTTCCTGCCAACTATGTAATCTTCCTACCAGCGATACAGTGAGACACGCACGGACACACGCATACACATACACATTGACATAAGCAAGAACATACTGAGAGAGACACATAAAAACATGGTGTTGGTAAAACAGCCTAGAAGTAACCTAGTGAGGCCCACAACATCCAGGGCTCACCACTTTCAACTTCCTTCCTCTTCCACTCCAGTGACGAACCGAAAATATTAAATCTTGTATAATTTTAAAATAATAATGATATTACGAAGATCTCTTGAAAAAAAAATAAGTTAGTATTAAGTAAATCTATATTTCCGGATGCCTTATGCCCTTTAATCACATTCTGCCTAAAAGTAGGTTTGTCAAAACTGATTGGAGATTATTCAGAATGTTGCGGAGTCCCTGAAAGAACACTGCTGGAAGCGGTGCTCTTTATGGGGAAGACTGATGACGTGCACCACATAAAAGACACACATGCTAACATTGTGCTCAGTGATGGAGATTCGTGTTCGCTTAGAATCACAAACAGCATTGTACACTGGATACGTAACAAGTTACCTTGTTCGGTTTAAGGCCTATTGATTGCAGGTGTAATATACTCTGATTGAGACACATCTCTCCATGATGAATTAAACACATGTGCAGCATCTGGGCATCTTACAGACGTATATAAGCACCAATCTTCCTGCCCGTGCTGTGTTATGTACCTAGCACTCCGCAATTAAAAGCTGACGTGCTATAATACACGTTTAACACTTTTTACCTCATCAAAGTGCTATTAAGTGTTTAATATCAAAGAAGGATATTTCTTATATAAAGTCTTGGCTTTCTATGGTGCACTACTTTGACTGACCATGCATTATCCACTTAAATTGTGAAAGTGGGTTTGTGGGGGTCGGGACGGTAATGGGGAAGGAGAGAAAGGGAACAACACATGTAAATTAAGTGAAGAATAAATTTAAATTTTGTACACTAAATTAAAATAGAAAGTAGAAATGTCGGACACATTCGGCCAACTGATTAATGCAATTAAACGTCCTTAATCCAATTTCTGTACATATGCAATTTGAATTATACCTGGTTAGACTATTGTCGATAATTAATATTTAACAAATTATAAGATACGTTATCACCAATAAGTGTAATTATATACTAATGCGAGACTTCTGATTATAGAACACAAAACAGTGGAGCGCCAGGAAGACTGAGCAAACGTGAAAGTAAGAACTTGAAGTTTCTGGTGTGTTAACTACGTCACTTGAGAATAGTATAATAATAATCTACCGCTGGTTTGGACTCACAGGAAAAAAAATTAACTGATAATGTTTAACAATTCGCGTGGTTAAAGTGCCTCTTACCTTGACGCAGTGTGTGCAGGTTCGAGTCCCGCTGTGGACTGAGAGATAATTTTTTTTTTTTTTATTAACACATCGGCCGATTCCCACCAAGGCAGGGTGGCCCGAAAAAGAAAAACTTTCATCATCATTCACTCCATCACTGTCTTGCCAGAAGGGTGCTTTACACTACAGTTATAAAACTGCAACATTTACACCCCTCCTTCAGAGTGCCGGCACTGTACTTCCCATCTCCAGAACTCAAGTCCGGCCTGCCGGTTTCCCTGAATCCCTTCATAAATGTTACTTTGCTCACACTCCAACAGCACGTCAAGTATTAAAAACCATATGCCTCCATTCACTCCTATCAAATACGCTCACACATGCTTGCTGGAAATCCAAGCCCCTCGCACACAAAACTTCCTTTACCCCTCCCTCCAACCTTTCCTAGGCCGACCCCTACCCCGCCTTCCCTCCACTACAGATTTATACACTCTCGAAGTCACTCTGTCTCGTTCCATTCTCTCTACATGTCCAAACCACCTCAACAACCCCTCCTCAGCTCTCTGGACAATCGTTTTGGTAATCCGCACCTCCTCCTAATTTCCAAACTCCGAATTCTCTGCATTATATTCACACCACACATTGACCTCAGACATGACATCTCCACTGCCTCCAGCCTTCTCCTCGTTGCAACATTCATCACCCATGCTTCACACTCATATAAGAGCGTTGGTATAACTATACTCTCATACATTCCCTCTTTACTTCCATGGACAAGGTTCTTTGTCTCCACAGACTCCAAGTGCTCCACTCACCCTTTTCCCCTCATCAATTCTATGATTCACCTCATCCTTCATAGACCCATCCGCCGACATGTCCACTCCCAAATATCTGAATACATTCACCTCCTCCATACTCTCTCCTCCAATCTGATATCCAATCTTTCGTCACCTATTCTTTTTGTTATCCTCATCACCTTACTCTTTCCTATATTCACTTTCAATTTTCTTCTTTTACACACCCTACCAAATTCATCCACCAACCTCTGCAGCTTCTCTTCAGAATCTCCCAAAAGCACAGTGTCATCAGCAAAAAGCAACTGTGACAACTCCCACTTTGTATTTGCTTCTTTATCTTTTAGCCCAACACCTCTTGCCAAGACCCTCGCATTCACTTCTCTAACAACCCCATCTATAAATATATTGAACAACCACGGTGACATCACACATCCTTGTCTAAGGCCCACTTTTACTGGGAAATAGTCCCCTTCCCTCCTACACACTCTAACCTGAGCCTCACTATCCTCATAAAAACTCTTCACTGCTTTCAGTAACCTTCCTCCTATTCCATACACCTGCAACATCTGCCACATATAATGTTTGTAAATAACTGACAAATGTGAGGATGACGGTGTAGGTGTCTCTGGCCAAGTCATGAGACTGTTGGTGCACTACTCACTCCATACCTTCTTCACCAATATACAAAGATGAACGAACTTTTTATTTTCTCTTGGATTTTTATTATTATTATTGCTGTTATTATAATTACTATTATTATTGCTATTATTATTACTATCATTATTATTGCTATTGTTATTATTATTATATTTATGGAAAGACACTGAGTTCGTATGGGTCACTCAACGCGAGAAAGGGGATATTAGCTCTATTCCCTTGAATGGTAAACCCTTCAGCAGCGTCAAGGAACACCCCTGCAAGCTATTGTTTGCTTCTGGGTCAATGGATTTGTATATTACAATAATTACGCTACTTTTAAAACATTTTGTTAGTTTACAGATCTCAGAACATATTTCCTCCATGTATCGTGTGGCGGCTCTTCGTATATGCTGAAGGGTAAATACAACAACTTTACTGTAGAAGTCTTTGAGTTCTCCATCACGGACGCGAGTCATGTGACGCAACCTATCCAGCGTTATGTTGAGTCTACAACATGAGTATGTGACGCAACCTATCCAGCGTTATGTTGAGTCTACTACATGAGTATGTGGCGAGTCAACCCTGGTCCATATATCTGAATATAATATGTTCACACCGAGTGTACTCGTATTATATTCACACACACACACACACCTAGTGGGCCTAGTAGCGAAGAGGCGGGGCCTGGAGCTGTGAATCGACGCCTGCTACCACAATTAGGTGAGTACAAATAGGTGAGTACACACACACACACACACACACGTTAGTGCATTAACTACTTAAGAAGCTAACATGTGTAGTTACCACTTGATAAGTCAATATGTGAACATAGTTATCACTTGATAAACCAACATGTGAGCGGAGTTATCACCTGGGGTAAACATGTGAGCGGAGTTATCACCTGGGGTAAACATGTGAGGGGAGTTATCACCTGGGGTAAACATGTGAGGGGAGTTATCACCTGGGGTAAACATGTGAGGGGAGTTATCACCTGGGGTAAACATGTGAGGGGAGTTATCACCTGGGGTAAACATGTGAGGGGAGTTATCACCTGGGGTAAACATGTGAGGGGAGTTATCACCTGGGGTAAACATGTGAGGGGAGTTATCACCTGGGGTAAACATGTGAGCGGAGTTATCACCTGGGGTAAACATGTGAGCGGAGTTATCACCTGGGGTAAACATGTGAGGGGAGTTATCACCTGGGGTAAACATGTGAGCACACTTACCTCCTCACGCTGTGAATGTTGCTGCTGCAGACGCTGCACCTCCTCCGCCAGGCGGTTCTTCATCTCTGCCCAGCAATGTAAATCAAAACATGCCACTTAAAACAAAATTTATTCTCCCTTCAACCACCTTAATGTCCTTCCTAGGTTCCCAACGTCACTTTTGCAACGTTTCCTGTAAACTTAAGTGTTAGAAAAATTACTACTACTACTACCACTCCCCTGCCTGCCGTATTGTCTTCAGGCCTTCTCTACTCTTCTCTACCCAGTTGTGACTTGACAATGGCACCGTATTACTGGTGAATCATTAAGGCATATTTGACGTATATTTAACTGCAAATGAATTCATTAAATAAACGAACGCAATGCGTCCGGCAAGGTGACGGACGATAACCAGGACACGTTCAAAACCGGTGGAACTCACACACAGCGCTTGGGGAATGGGAGGTAATCAGGTTCGATCCAAGGAAAAGCAGGGTAGCGCCAGTTCCTTGGATTAAGGCACCTACCAGATGCAACGTGAACCCCAGAATGCATCGTGAAGAATTATTGAAATTGTTGATTCGGTAATTGTTGATTTGGTTAATAAAATTGTTGATTTTATTAAAATTGTTGATTTGGTTAATATTGTTGATTCTGTTACTGAAATTGATTCGGTTATTGATATTGTTTATTTGGTTATTAAAACTGGCTGATTCGGTTATTCAAACTGTTGAATCGGTTATTAAATTTGTTGATTTGGTTACTGCGGGGAAGAGTGACTCTCCCAGGTGATTCCTTCATAAAAAAACACTGAATGACTGACTCAGGTGACTGAATGACTCAATAACTAAATCATTCACTGACTGAACCTCGCGATTCCTCGATGACTGAATTATACAATTACTGACTCAATTACTGACTGACTTATTCAATGACCGACTCAGACTGAATCATTCAGTGACTGACTCAGCAACTGCCTTACTGACTGGCTCGCTGACTAAATCAATGGCTGAGTCTGACTCACAATTTCACCCACCATCCCAGCTGATTCAGCAGTCAGATCAAGTGCTGATCGCACTCCTAAGCTGACTACACCTCTTTACTAACTATTGTATTACGAGGACAAAATAAAGTACACAGACACAGAGGACATAAATCTGGAATGCGAGGACACCAGAGGACATAACTGCAACATGAGAACAGAATAAAGAGTACGAGGACACAGGAAGACAGATTAAAGAATATGAGGACAAAGGAAGACAAAATAAAGAGTATGGGGACACAGGAAGACAAAATAAAGAGTATGGGGACACAGGAAGACACAATAAAGAGTATGAGGACACAGAGGACAAAATAGGAGTATTAAGACACAAGAGGAGATAATAAAAGTAAGGGGATACACACAGGAGGCACAGAACGGGAACACGAGGACTCAGGAGACACAGAGTCAGAGTATCACAACACAGAGTAGACACGCAAACTATAGTAAGAGTAACAGCAGCAACAGCAGCAGCATAAGAGTAGAGATAAAGAGTAGTAAACGTACCAATGACAGGAGCGATGGCAGCGTAGTTCTCGGTGAGTTCACGTAGCTTGCTGTTGAAGTTTTTGATTTGGTTGTGAGCGTAGAAGAGCTGGCGTCCCAGGTGGTCTCTCTCCTCCTTCATTATGCTATATTCTTCCCTCAGATTCTCCTCCTGCATCACCACTATCCCCATCATCTGGTAAGAGTTAAACTGGTCATCAAAGCTGAAATTCGCCGCCTGAACACTATCATGAATATTCTAATTTGTAAAAGGAGGAGGATTAAACTAAGTGTATATACACCCAGATATGTGTATACACTTGGTTTGAAGCCTGCCGACTGCACTATAGTGATTAAGGCTCCACGTATTCTTTCCAAAAACCAGACAAGAATACCTTAATCCCTAAAATTGGTATTAAAGAAAAATATCAGTATATATACCTTGAGATAAATACACCTCTCAGTGTATATACCACGTGTGTAATGCAACATACTCACTTATCCTTGTATGTATTGTGTGTGATACTTAAGAAAACAAACACATGTATGTATGTTTATATATATATATATATATATATACTATATATATATATATATATATATATATATATATATATATATATATATATATATATATATATATATATAATATGTAAGACAACCACTATGAAAAATAGAAGAATTCCAAGCGCTTCGTGACTACTCACATTATCAAGGAACTATGTTCCTTGATAATGTGAGTAGTCACGAAACGCTTGGAATTCTTCTATTTTTCATAGTGGTTGTCTTGCATATTTTGATAACACCTGTTTACTGTGATCTTTTTGCATATATATATATATATATATATATATATATATATATATATATATATATATATATATCACACATACATACGCATATATACACACACATACACATACACACATGCACACACAAAGGTTTGCAACAAGACTAGTCCCGGAGCTAAGGGGTATGTCCTACGAGGAGAGGTTACGGGGAATCAACCTGACGACACTGGAAGACAAGAGAGACAGAGGGGATATGATAACGAGAGGAATTGACAAGGTGGGCAGAGACAGAATGTTTCAGAGGTAGGACACAGCAACAAGGGGACACAGTTGGAAGTTGAAGACTAAGATGAACCACAGGGATGTTAGGAAGTATTTCTTCAGTCACAGAGTGGTCAGGAAGTGGAATAGGCTGGGAAGTGATGTAGTGGAGGCAGGATCCATACATAGCTTTAAGGAGAGGTATTATAAAGCTCATGGAGCGGGTAGTGACCGAGTAGCCGCCAGTGAAGAGGCGGGGCCAGGAGCTGTGAATCGACCCCTGCAACCACAACTAGATGAGTACAACTAGGTGAGTACACACACACACTTGTTATGTCTGGAACACTTGTGTCTCTCACGTGAACACCTGCTTTTCCCCGGCACTGCACAACAGTGGTAGTAGGTGAAACACTTGTTATCAGTGGTCGTACCTGAAACACTTGTTATCAGTGGTCGTACCTGAAACACTTGTATAGATATTATTTACATTTAACCCCAACTCTGCTAGAGCGACACTTGTTTTCAGTGGTCGTACCTGAAACACTTGTTAACAGTGGTCGTACCTGAAACACTTATCAGTGTGTGTGGTCGTACATAAAAACACATGTCATCAGTGTGTGGTCGTACCTGAAACACTTGTCATTAGTGTGTTGTGGGGGGTCGTACCTGAAACACCTGTCATCAGTGTGTGACCGCGCGAGCATATGCAATTCTTCCCAATAGCAACATATGCGTTGAATATGTTGCCATTAGGAACACGAACTATGACAACAGGTTCTAGACAAGTACAGCGCTTGCTATTTCAGCAAGTGTTATGGCAACCAGTTCTAGACACAGCGAGTGCTGTGGCAACCAGTTCTAGACACAGCACGTGCTATGGCAACCAGTTCTAGACACAGCACGTGCTATGGCAACCAGTTCTAGACACAGCACGTGCTGTGGCAACCAGTTCTAGACACAGCGCGTGCTGTGGCAACCAGTTCTAGACACAGCGCGTGCTGTGGCAACCAGTTCTAGACAGCGCGTGCTGTGGCAACCAGTTCTAGAGACAGCGCGTGCTGTGGAAACTCGTGTTATAGCAAGGCGTGCTGTGGGAACTCGTGTTATAGCAAGATGTACACCAGACACACTAATAACAATGAACATAGTGAGCTTGTTACAGGAAGAGAACAGTTCAGGAGAGAAAAAGAAGAGGTAGGAAGGATAAAAGCTCGGGAGGTGTAGGTAGGAAAGGTCAACTGAAGAAAAAACGAAGGAGTTAGGAAGAGAAGAGGAGGGGGGTGGCCAGATGAAAGAACCAGGGAAGACATGGTAACAACGTATAAGTTACTCAGAGAACATGATAGGTCAGGCAGGAGCAAAGTGAAAGGCAGGGATAAGGAACATAAAGACGCAGATGAGTCCCAGGGATGTTAGGAACAGCTTCAGCTAACAGGTGGTCAGGCAGTGCAATGACAAGACGAGGAGGTTGTGGAAGCACACACACACACACACACACACACACACACACACACACACATACACACATGCACGCACTGCAAAATCCTATAATCAAGCTAAAATTGCTGTCTTGTGTGTATAGAGTAAAAATAGGGAAGAAAATGGCGATGTGGCCGAGGGTGCTCACGGCAGGACCTGCCCACACACGCTAACCTTATAACCCACACCAGCAACCTCATAACCTACACCAACAACCTCATAACCCACACCAACAACCTCATAACCCACACCAACAACCTTATAACCCACACCAACAACCTCATAACCCACACCAACAACCTCATAAACCCCCTACCTTCCTGTTCCTCCCATATCCCAAACATCCGGAGATTATTATTATCATTGTTATTTTATTAACACATTGGCCGTTTCCCACCGAGGTAGTACTCGAAAAAGAAGAAACACTTTCATCATCATTCACTCCATCACTGTCTTGCCAGAGGCGTGTCTACACTACAGTTAAAGAACTGCAACATATCAACACCCCTCCTTTAGAGTGCAGGCACTGTACTTTCAACCTCCAGGACTCAAGTCCGGCTAACCAGTTTCCCTGAATCCTTCTATTAATGTTACTTTGCTCAAACTCCAACAGCACGTCGTCATTAAAAAACCACGCTAGGACATAACCCACCCGGACAAAACCCACTCGGAAATAACCCACCCGGACAAAACCCACTCATTGGACCAGGAAGACCAGTCTCTCTTCTAACCACCTTTCCAAGGTTAGGCTGGGTTAGGCTGAGTTTGATTTAGTTAGGTCTGGGTATATTCAGTTAGATTAAGGTAGGGTAGGTTCCATTAGGTTAGGTTAGGGTATATTCAGTTAGATTAAGGTAGGGTAGGTTCCATTAGGTTAGGTTAGGGTATATTCAGTTAGATTAAGGTAGGGTAGGTTCCATTAGGTTAGGTTAGGGTATATTCAGTTAGGTAAGGTAGGGTAGGTTCCATTAGGTTAGGTTGAAACATAACTAACCCTTAGATGGATTTTTCCTACCTTTTTTTTTTTTGGTCTTGAGTGGGTTTTATCAAGGTGAGTTTTATCTCAGATAGGCTTTGCCTTCTGATCAGTTGTACCCACCAAGAGTTACTGATATAAGCAAAAGGTTGCAACTGACCACATCAACCTGGTCTGCAATACAGCATTCGACACGGTCTCCCAGCAGAAACTGATCGACAAGCTAGAGCAAGTAGCGGTGAAAACCTCTCCAGAGCATCAAGGAGTCAGAGAAAGATGGTAGATAACTGGTTGAGAGAACACATAGACTCCAGGCTGAGGGACTGATTGTCTCAAACTCCTTTTGATCGTCAACCATTCTTCCCCGTATTGGACTGAGGAAGCCACTGGTTGGCGAAACGTTTCCATAATAAAGATTCCCAAGTGCTGCACAGGTGTCTAATTCATCAACAGAAAGACTGTGTCACAGTATGGGAGGAAGTCATGCACAGAAATATTTGCCGACAGACACGAGCGAAGAGGACCACATCTGGTAGAAATTATCTCAGGGAACCCTCATTCGGTCGACACATCTGGTAGAAATTATCTCAGGGAACCCTCATTCCGTCGACACATCTGGTAGAAATGATCTCAAGGAACCCTCATTCGGTCGACACATCCGGTAGAAATGATCTCAAGGAACCCTCATTCGGTCGACACATCTGGTAGAAATGATCTCAAAGAACCCTCATTCCGTCGACACATCTGGTAGAAATGATCTCAAGGAACCCTCATTCGGTCGACACATCCGGTAGAAATGATCTCAAGGAACCCTCATTCGGTCGACACATCTGGTAGAAATGATCTCAAAGAACCCTCATTCGGTCGACACAAGCACCGCCTAACTTATTAAAAACGCATCAAAAAAATTCCAGTGGTAGAAAATAACCCGAAAACTCTATACCAATGAAACCAGCTCAGCCATCTAACTGCACAAGCCCATGGTACTCTCTCTGGCGATAGAGTGCGCCATCCTGAATGCACACATTTTGTCGTGATCTTACTGTCAAGCCTTAATTTTACTTTCTTAATTACTAATCACATGATTTAGACACCGAGCCACCTGCACGCTTTCTACCCGCTTACGTGATCACTCCGCAAGACATGTACCGCTAGCCACTGACAGCTGTTATTGTTCGCAAGACATGTACTCCACCGATGGCCACTGACAGCTGTTATTGTTCGCAAGACATGTACTCCACCGCTAGCCACTGACAGCTGTTATTGTTCGCAAGACATGTACTCCAACGCTGGCCACTGACAGCTGTTATTGTTCGCAAGACATGTACTCCACCGCTAGCCACTGACAGCTGTTATTGTTCGCAAGACATGTACTCCACCGCTAGCCACTGACAGCTGTTATTGTTCGCAAGACATGTACTCCAACGCTGGCCACTGACAGCTGTTATTGTTCGCAAGACATGTACTCCACCGCTGGCCACTAACAGCTGTTATTGGCCAGCGTTGGAGTACACAACACTCCCCTTCCTAGTACACCCACAAAATTGAAGACTACATTCATCCACTAGTCCACAAGGCCACACTTGTCCACAAAGTCACATCTGTCCACATTTACATTTTCCCACTAAACTATTGTAAACTTTCTAGCCATGACTTTTGAGCACACTCAAGCACACAGTCTCAAATTAAAAACAAATTATAATCAGTTTTTTTACTGGTAATCGTTAAGACAGAACATGCTAAGTCACTCGTAAGCCAGTGGAAGGCCTCGGTCAGATGAAAAGCTCCAGCTGCGGGTATCATATGACTAAGACCCGCGTCAGGAAACACTTGTCCTATTTCCTGACAAATCTTACCTAACCTGACCTAGTTGCTGATCAGGTGACTGTGGTGCTGTGGTTGGACTGACCAGACCATCTGGGACTGGACTGAATTGGGACTGATGTAATAATGTACAAACATCAGTTAAAACACCTATGAAGTATCTCTCAAGCAATGTAAACTATCTCTAGCTCAGAGTGTCTCAAGACTAGGTTTTTGATGATTAAATAAGCGTCCTGGAACGTTCGGTTGGTATCACGTAGTTTACATTATACAAGTCCAACTGAGGAGGTCAGTGACAGCGTGGGAACCCTTGCTGCAGTGTTCTGGTGTGTGTGTGTGTGTGTGTGTGTGTGTGTGTGTGTGTGTGTGTGTTTGCTGATGGTGTAATCGTTTTTGATGTGTGTGTGTTGGGGACCTCTGGTCCAGCGTCCTAATGGCTGTGTGTATTTTCTAATGGTGTAATGTGGCGTATAATGGCGGTGTTAAGAAACACCCACACAGCTCCACCTACACAACTCCCCCTTCCTCCCCCAAACACGTGTACCCAAACATACAAACCCTCCATTCCGCAAAACCACAGAAGTCAATTTCTTCCTCACCCGACTAAACAAACCCACAATCCCAACCCATCCACCCACAATCCCTAAGCACCCACTCATAACCCTCAACCACCCCACCAGCAACACCTACGCACCCATCTACAACCCCAACCTACCCAACCACTCCCTAAATATTCCCTACCTCATACACTTACAAACCACCACTGTACCCAATCAGGCACATCCACAACCTCTCACCCAAAACTCACAGCATCTTCCCCACAATCCATTCCTTACATATTCCCCACAACATCTTCCCCACAACCCATTTTTCCAACATCTTCCCCACAACCCATTCCTCCATTCACACACACCTAGCTGCCCTCCCTTCACCTGCCACTTGTCCTCATCCACCCATAACACCCATGAAGAAAACACAAAAGAATCAGCGCCAAAGAACCAGGAAAACAACAGGCAGGGTGCGTGTAGCACAGGAAACAACAGACAGGGTGCGTGTGGCACAGGAAACAACAGATAGGGTGTATGTAGCACAGGAAACAACAGACAAGGTGCGTGTAGCACAGGAAACAAGACAAGGTGCGTGTAGCACATGAAACAACAGACAGGGTGCGTGTGGCACAGGAAACAACAGACAGGGTGTAACACAGGAAACAACAGACAAGGTGTAGCACAGGAAACAACAGACAGGGTGTAACACAGGAAACAACAGACAGGGTGTAACACAGGAAACAACAGACAGGGTGTAGCACAGGAAACAACAGAGAGGATGTGTAGCATACATCAAACACAGTGTAAACAGTCCGATGATCAAAGAACGAAAAACTAAAAGAAGATATTAGAATAAGAATACCCAGACCCAATAGTAATAACAAGAGATCAAACTAACAACAATGATAATTAATTGGTTACTTAATAATAATAATAATAATAATTATTTCTACAAGAACATGATCAAGGTACACAGGCCTAACTTACATATCAATGATATACAACTATATAGAAAGCCCCTTGTTATGCAGAGCATTTCGGGCAAATTAGGTTTTGTCCCCAAGATGCGACCCACACTAGTCAACTAACACCCAGGTACCTATTTACTGATAGGTGAAAAGGAGCAGCAGGTGCCTTAAGGAAACACGCTCCAATGTTTCCACCAGTACCGGGGATCGAATTACGGACCTCAATGTGTGAGCTGAGTTTAAAGCCTATTCACCACACTAGGGTTATGAAGGCTGCGAGTAATCTTCCCCACCACCACTTTAATCCCTAAAATATTGATCAAAGGAAATTCTCAGTATATATATACATATAAACATTGTCTCTACGCCCACAGCATATATATATATATATATATATATATATATATATATATATATATATATATATATATATATATATATATATATATATATATATATATCAACAAATACTGAGAAAACATTTACACTGTTAAATTTAGTTACAATAAACTTAACTTTATTTTACACTAAAGCTGTGTGTGTGTGTTTGTTACCATTTTGTCCTAGGCACATGTCGATTAGACACTAGGCCTGTTGTATGTGTATGTGTGTGTGTGTGTGTGTGTGTGTGTGTGTAAGGAAACACTTCGAAATGTTTCCGCCCCGCCGGGAATTGAACCCGGGCCTGTGTGTGTGTATGTGTGTGTGTGTGACCATGTTAAACCAATTTCACCTTGGCAATGTTCCTGCAACATAAACCAGTGATAATAAAACAGGAAGATTTACTGTTGTAACTGTTAACGGTGCTTCAACAGGTGGTTGTGGGTGAGTGAACACCCCTCGTCTCCCCCTCACACCATGTGCGCCACGAGCACGCTATAAGCACATAAGGAAAATTAGATGGGATAGAGGAAGTAGAAAGATATAGAGGGGAAGGGGAGGGTATGATGGTGAGAAGACGGGAGGGGAAAAGTGAGAGAGAGAGAGAGAGAGAGAGAGAGAGAGAGAGAGAGAGAGAGAGAGAGAGAGAGAGAGAGAGAGAGAGAGAGAGAGAGAGAGAGAGAGAGAGAGAAAGAGAGGAGGAAAGAGAGACCAGGGAGGAAGAGGTGCGAGATGGAGGTGGATGAGGGGGAAATGGAAGAGGAGGAGGAGGAGGAGATGTAAGGGGGGGAAAAATAGAAGACGAATTAAAGGAAAAATGAAAAAAAAGATACAATGTAGAAAGGTAGATAATACAAAATAAGAGAGATTGTAGCTAGAGAGAGAGAGAGAGAGAGACCAGAAGAAACAGAGATTATATTATTATTATTATTATAATCCTGAGGGGGGGGGGGTGTTATGGAAGGTATTAAGGCTCAATTCCGGGAACTGGAGCACAGATCCAATTCCCTAGATCAAGAGCCCCTCACTAGCGTCAAGGAACCTCCCTTGAGGGGGAACAGAGATTAGAGAAAGAAAGTTAGATACCAGCAGAAAGCGAAAGTGAGAAATAGAGGAAAAGAGAAAGTTGAAAGTGAAAGGATTAGAAAAACAAGTAGAGTAGAGATTAGGAAAAAAACGATAGATAATTAAGACAAGTTGTGCAACAGTCAGGTATCCCCGGGAATTCTGTCAGGTATCCCCGGGTATTCTGTCAGGTATCCCCGGGTATTCTGTCAGGTATCCCCGGGAATTCTGTCAGGTATCCCCGGGAATTCTGTCAGGTATCCCCGGGAATTCTGTCAGGTATCCCCGGGTATTCTGTCAGGTATCCCCGGGAATTCTGTCAGGTATCCCCGGGTATTCTGTCAGGTATCCCCGGGTATTCTGTCAGGTATCCCCGGGTATTCTGTCAGTTATCCCCGGGAATTCTGTCAGGTATCCCCGGGTATTCTGTCAGGTATCCCCGGGAATTCTGTCAGGTATCCCCGGGTATTCTGTCAGGTATCCCCGGGAATTCTGTCAGGTATCCCCGGGTATTCTGTCAGGTATCCCCGGGAATTCTGTCAGGTATCCCCGGGTATTCTGTCAGGTATCCCCGGGTATTCTGTCAGGTATCCCCGGGAATTCTGTCAGGTATCCCCGGGTATTCTGTCAGGTATCCCCGGGTATTCTGTCAGGTATCCCCGGGTATTCTGTCAGGTATCCCCGGGAATTCTGTCAGGTATCCCCGGGAATTCTGTCAGGTATCCCCGGGTATTCTGTCAGGTATCCCCGGGTATTCTGTCAGGTATCCCCGGGTATTCTGTCAGGTATCCCCGGGAATTCTGTCAGGTATCCCCGGGTATTCTGTCAGTTACCCCCGGGTATTCTGTCAGGTATCCCCGGGTATTCTGTCAGGTATCCCCGGGTATTCTGTCAGGTATCCCCGGGTATTCTGTCAGGTATCCCCGGGTATTCTGTCAGGTATCCCCGGGTATTCTGTCAGTTACCCCCGGGTATTCTGTCAGTTACCCCCGGGTATTCTGTCAGGTATCCTCAGGCATCCTTTCAGGTATCCATAGGTATCCTTTCGGAAGCAAGATACCTAAGTATTCCACATGTGTTTTACTTACGTACTTCGTAGTGCTGCAAATGATTAGCGGGGGCGTTGACCCTTGGGAAAAACCCTCCAGGTATACTCCAGGTATCCAGATTAAAGGAAAATCTATTGGTTCTTGGTCAAGGCCTGGCAGGTTAAGTGACCAGTGGATGTAACTCCATCTATGAACTAAGGTGATGACAGTGTTACTGCCAATGTTCATGACCACTAAGGTGATGACAGTGTTACTGCCACTAAGGTGATGACAGTGTTACTGCCAATGTTCATGACCACTAAGGTGATGACAGTGTTACTGCCACTAAGGTGATGACAGTGTTACTGCCACTAAGGTGATGACAGTGTTACTGCCACTAAGGTGATGACAGTGTTACTGCCAATGTTCATGACCACTAAGGTGATGACAGTGTTGCTGCCACTAAGGTGATGACAGTGTTACTGCCACTAAGGTGATGACAGTGTTACTGCCACTAAGGTGATGACAGTGTTACTGCCACTAAGGTGATGACAGTGTTACTGCCAATGTTCATGACCACTAAGGTGATGACAGTGTTGCTGCCACTAAGGTGATGACAGTGTTACTGCCACTAAGGTGATGACAGTGTTACTGCCACTAAGGTGATGACAGTGTTACTGCCACTAAGGTGATGACAGTGTTACTGCCAATGTTCATGACCACTAAGGTGATGACAGTGTTGCTGCCACTAAGGTGATGACAGTGTTACTGCCACTAAGGTGATGACAGTGTTACTGCCACTAAGGTGATGACAGTGTTACTGCCACTAAGGTGATGACAGTGTTACTGCCAATGTTCATGACCACTAAGGTGATGACAGTGTTGCTGCCACTAAGGTGATGACAGTGTTACTGCCACTAAGGTGATGACAGTGTTACTGCCACTAAGGTGATGACAGTGTTACTGCCACTAAGGTGATGACAGTGTTACTGCCAATGTTCATGACCACTAAGGTGATGACAGTGTTGCTGCCACTAAGGTGATGACAGTGTTACTGCCACTAAGGTGATGACAGTGTTACTGCCACTAAGGTGATGACAGTGTTACTGCCAATGTTCATGACCACTAAGGTGATGACAGTGTTACTGCCACTAAGGTGATGACAGTGTTACTGCCACTAAGGTGATGACAGTGTTACTGTCAGTGTTCATGACACAGTGTGGCCGCCCTCAGCATACAATCTCTGAGAGGCAGATAATGAGCCACCATGACAGTGGGAAGTGTTGCGAAAGTTATATGAGGTGAGAGTAACACAGAACCAAGACACTCATGTGTTGCACATGTTTACTATACATCAACCATAACAACTATATATATCTCCCTACATACCTACATGTACGAAACACTGAAGGTGCTTTGAAAGAAAGACTGAAGGTGGTTTGAAAGTCTTAACTCCATTGCAGTTTTTTTGAAGTATACTTGTAATTGTTTTATGCAGTAATAGACGTTTTAACATTTTTCGTTACAATACAATGTATTTGTTTGACGTGGAGGTTCTATTTTATGTATGAATTGTATTTTAATACACCAGGTTATAGCGTATACGTAGCACTGTGGCTTCTCTCACTACTGACACTATACAAGGAAGAGTGAATGATTCAACTGTAATGAAGACTGTCAGAACCGTGTGGTGGGGAGAGGGGGAAGAGGGATACTGAAGTGTGGTGGGGAGAGGGATACAGACCTGTGGTGAGGAGAGAGGAAGAGGGATACAGAAGAGTGTGGTGGGTAGAGGGGGAAGAGGAATACAGAACAGTGTGGTGGGTAGAGGGGGAAGAGGGATACAGAACAGTGTGGTGGGTAGAGGGGGGAGAGGGATACAGAACAGTGTGGTGGGTAGAGGGGGAGAGGGATACAGAACAGTGTGGTGGGTAGAGGGGAGAGGGATACAGAACAGTGTGGTGGGTAGAGGGGAGAGGGATACAGAACAGTGTGGTGGGGAGAGGGGAAGAGGGATACAGAACAGTGTGGTGGGTAGAGGGGAAGAGGGATACAGAACAGTGTGGTGGGTAGAGGGGAAGAGGATACAGAACAGTGTGGTGGGTAGAGGGGAAGAGGGATACAGAACAGTGTGGTGGGTAGAGGGGAAGAGGGATACAGAACAGTGTGGTGGGTAGAGGGGAAGAGGATACAGAACAGTGTGGTGGGTAGAGGGAGGAAAAGAACAGTGTGGTGGGAGTAAGAGACAGTGTGGTGGGAGAGGGGAAGAGGGATACAGAACAGTGTGGTGGGTAGAGGGGAAGAGGGATACAGAACAGTGTGGTGGGAGAGAGGGGAAGAGGGATACAGAACAGTGTGGTGGGTAGAGGGGAAGAGGATACAGAACAGTGGTGGGAGAGGGGAAGAGGATACAGAACAGTGTGGTGGGTAGAGGGAAGAGGATACAGAACAGTGTGGTGGGAGAGGGGAAGAGGGATACAGAACAGGTGGTGGGTAGAGGGGAAGAGGATACAGAACAGTGTGGTGGGGAGGGGAAGAGGGATACAGAACAGTGTGGTGAGAGAGGAGAGGGATACAGAACAGTGTGGTGGGAGAGGGGAAGAGGATACAGAACAGTGTGGTGGGAGAGGGAAGAGGGATACAGAACAGTGTGGTGGGAGAGGGGAAGAGGATACAGAACAGTGTGGTGGGTAGAGGGGAAGAGGATACAGAACAGTGTGGTGGGAGAGAGGGAAAGAGGATACAGAACAGTGTGGTGGGAGAGGGGAAGAGGATACAGAACAGTGTGGTGGGTAGAGGAAGAGGATACAGAACAGTGTGGTGGGTAGAGGGGAAGAGGGATACAGAACAGTGTGGTGGGAGAGGGGAAGAGGATACAGAACAGTGTGGTGGGTAGAGGGGAAGAGGGATACAGAACAGTGTGGTGGGTAGAGGGGAAGAGGATACAGAACAGTGTGGTGGGGAAGAGGATAGAAAGTGGGGAAGAGGAAGGATACAGAACAGTGTGGTGGGTAGAGGGGAAGAGGATACAGAACAGTGTGGTGGGAGAGGGGGAAGAGGGATACAGAACAGTGTGGTGGGTAGAGGGAAGAGGATACAGAACAGTGTGGTGGAGAGGGGGAAGAGGGATACAGAACAGTGTGGTGGGAGAGGGGAAGAGGATACAGAACAGTGTGGTGGGGGAGAGGAAGAAAGTGGTGAGAGGGAGTACAGAACAGTGTGGTGGAGAGGGGAAGAGGATACAGAACAGTGTGTGGGAGAGGAAGAGGATACAGAACAGTGTGGTGGAGAGAAGAGGATCAGAACAGTGGTGGGAGAGGGGAAGGGATACAGAACAGTGTGGTGGGAGAGGGAGAGGATACAGAACAGTGTGGTGGAGGGGGAAGAGGATACAGAACAGTGTGGTGGGAGAGGGAGAGGATACAGAACAGTGTGGGGAGGGAGAGGATACAGAACAGTGTGGTGGGAGAGGGAAGAGGATCAGAACAGTGTGGTGGGAGAGGGGAGAGGATACAGAACAGTGTGGTGGAGGAAGAGGATACAGAACAGTGTGTGGGAGGGGAAGAGGATCAGAACAGTGTGGTGGGAGAGGAGAGGATACAGAACAGTGTGGTGGGAGAGGGAAGAGGATACAGAACAGTGTGGTGGGAGAGGGAAGGGATACAGAACAGTGTGTGGTAGAGGAAGAGGATACAGAACAGTGTGGTGGGGAGGAAGAGGGATACAGAACAGTGTGGTGGGTAGAGGGAGGGATACAGAACAGTGTGGTGGGTGAGGGGAAGGGATACAGAACGTTGGTGGAGAGGGGAAGAGGGAACAGAACGTGTGGTGGGAGAGGGGAAGAGGATACAGAACAGTGTGGTGGAGAGGGAAGAGGATACAGAACATGTGGTGGGAGAGGGAAGAGGGATACAGAACAGTGTGGTGGGTAGAGGGGAAGAGGATACAGAAAGTGTGGTGGTAGAGGGGAAGAGGGATACAGAACAGTGTGGTGGGAGAGGGAAGAGGGATACAGAACAGTGTGGTGGAGAGGGAGAGGATACAGAAGAGTGTGGTGGGTAGAGGGGAAGAGGGATACAGAAGAGTGTGGTGGGTAGAGGGGAAGAGGGATACAGAACAGTGTGGTGGGGAGAGGGAAGAGGGATACAGAACAGTGTGGTGGGGAGAGGGGAAGAGGGATACAGAACAGTGTGGTGGGTAGAGGGGAAGAGGGATACAGAACAGTGTGGTGGGGAGAGGGGGAAGAGGGATACAGAACAGTGTGGTGGGTAGAGGGGGAAGAGGGATACAGAACAGTGTGGTGGGTAGAGGGGAAGAGGGATACAGAACAGTGTGGTGGGGAGGGGGAAGAGGGATACAGAACAGTGTGGTGGGTAGAGGGGGAAGAGGGATACAGAACAGTGTGGTGGGTAGAGGGGAAGAGGGATACAGAACAGTGTGGTGGGGAGAGGGGGAAGAGGGATACAGAACAGTGTGGTGGGGAGAGGGGGAGAGGGATACAGAACAGTGTGGTGGGTAGAGGGGAAGAGGGATACAGAACAGTGTGGTGGGGAGAGGGGAAGAGGGATACAGAACCTTGTGGTGGGTAGAGGGCGCGAGGGATACAGAACAGTGTGGTGGGTAGAGGGGGAAGAGGGATACAGAACAGTGTGGTGGGGAGAGGGGGAAGAGGGATACAGAACAGTGTGGTGGGGAGAGGGGAAGAGGGATACAGAACAGTGTGGTGGGTAGAGGGGAAGAGGGATACAGAAGAGTGTGGTGGGGAGAGGGGAAGAGGGATACAGAAGAGTGTGGTGGGTAGAGGGGGAAGAGGGATACAGAAGAGTGTGGTGGGTAGAGGGGGAAGAGGGATACAGAACAGTGTGGTGGGGAGAGGGGGAAGAGGGATACAGAACAGTGTGGTGGGGAGAGGGGGAAGAGGGATACAGAAGAGTGTGGTGGGTAGAGGGGGAAGAGGGATACAGAACAGTGTGGTGGGTAGAGGGGGAAGAGGGATACAGAACAGTGTGGTGGGGAGAGGGGGAGTGAGAGCTCAGGGCTGACCTTCCGTCAACTACGCTTCCTTGTGAACCCGTGTGAAGGTGTGAACCCGTGTGTAGGTGCATAGCTCCTTCAAGATAACGAGACAGTGTCCGTTATGTTATAAAACAAGCAAACAATCAAGCAAGCAAGCAAACAAACAAGCAAGCAAGCAAGCCAGCCAGCAAGCCAGGCTTCTTATTACTGCTGGCTGCAACAACACCCCCTTCTCCTGGATCTGTCTCAGATCCCTCCCTTCCTACCACCCTCCAGGAATAACTCCAACACAACCTGTACACACACACACATACACAAACCTACTGGAGTTTTACGACAAGGTGACGGAAGTAAGACAAGAGAGAGATGGGTAGATTGTATAACCCACACTGTGACACAGTATAACCCACACTGTGACACAGTATAACCCTCACTGTGACACAGTATAACCCACACTGTGACACAGTATAACCCACACTGTGACACACAGTATAACCCACACTGTGACACACAGTATAACCTACACTGTGACACACAGTATAACCTACACTGTGACACACAGTATAACCTACACTGTGACACACAGTATAACCTACACTGTGACACACAGTATAACCCACACTGTGACACACAGTATAACCTACACTGTGACACAGTATAACCCACACTGTGACACAGTATAACCTACACTGTGACACACAGTATAACCCACAGTGACACAGTATAACCCACACTGTGACACACAGTATAACCTACACTGTGACACAGTATAACCCACTCTGTGACACAGTATAACCTACTCTGTGACACAGTATAACCTAGCAGTCAGGTTTTTTAGTCTAAACCAGCTGCAGCACAGCTGAAGGCACAAGGAAGGGGATAATTAAGTTCACTTCATTGGATCAAGAGCCCCCACTGGCATCAAGGCATCCCACTTAGAGGACCAGTATGAGGCTCGGTACTGATCCTTGTGGGACCCCACTTCACATACTTGCCCGCCATCATTCTCTCTCCTTCGTTTTAAGTATTCTGCAATCCACTGGAATATTCTTGCCGTTATTTTTCCTCGTTGTTTATACTTTTGGATCAACCTCTGGTGTGATATATCAGATTGTTGTTGTTGGTGGTGGTGGTGATGTTGTTGGTAGTGGTGGTAGTCGTCGTCGTTGTGTTGTTGGTGGTGGGGATGGTGGTGGTAGTCATCGTCGTGTTGGTGTTGCTGTTGGTAGTGATTGTAGTCGTCGATGCTGTTGTTGGTAGTGGTGGTTGTAGTCGTCATTGTGTTGTTGTTGGTGGTAGTGGTGGTAGTCGTTGTTGGTGGTAGTGGTGGTAGTCGTTGTTGTTGGTGGTCGTAATGGTAGTGGTGGTGCTGTTATTCTTGTGATGTTGTTATTGTTATTATTTTATTATCAACGCTAAGTACGGGAGTTGCAGCCACGGTACTGTGACCTTGCAGTCGTCCTGATGGGATCGACTGTCGCCTCACGTATAACGAGTGACGGGAGGGAGAGGTGGCCACAACGTCAACACTGGACCTGGTATTGAACAGAGCGAAGAAAGACATTTTTATTACGATGTCTGGGAAAGCCCGTGTGGGTCAACCAGTGCAAGGAGTGGTGGAGGCTCGACTCTCCGTCCGCTACTCTCACATTCACTCAAGCTAAGACTGTGAGGCAAATATATATAAATATTTCCAGATGAGGGGGAATCACTCGATATTAAACTGAGGGTAGTTACTACTCCTTACGTTAGTGAGCTCTACTAACAACATACACTCTCCAGCTACATTAGTGAGCATTAACTAACAGCATACACTACGTGAGAGAACTTAACTAACGACGGAAACACGACCACTATGCTAGGACAGCAGGATGCAAAGATTGACACAAACCCACCAACACCAAACACTGCAACTTGCAACATGTTTATGTTATCAAATGTTGTATAACAGAGGACGGTGCAGTGTATGTAGCAGTGACTGTACAGGGTGTAGCAGTGACGGTGCAGGGTGTAACAGTGATGGTACAGGATGTATCAGTGACGGTACAGGGCGTAGCAGAGACGGTACAGGGTGTAACAGTGATGGTACAGGGTGTAGCAGTGACGGTACAGGGTGTAACAGTGACGGTACAGGGTGTAGCAGTGACAGTACAGGGTGTAACAGTGACGGTACAGGGTGTAGCAGAGACGGTACAGGGTGTAGCAGTGACGATACAGGGTGTAACAGTGACGGTACAGGGTGTAGCAGTGACGATACAGGGTGTAACAGTGACGGTACAGGGTGTAGCAGTGACGGTACAGGGTGTATGTAAAATATTCATTCATAGATCAAAAGCCCGTGTTGTAAGCACTCGTGCGTGGCTCACTTGGGCCCTTCATCCCGGGCCCCCTCCCTCACCTGGGCCCCTCATCTACCACTCCTCACAGGGACCCTAATATCGACCCCTCCTCACAGAGACCCTCATCTCAGCCCGTCACAGGGACCCTCATCTCAGCCCGTCAAAGGGACCCTCATCTCAGCCCGTCACAGGGACCCTCATCTCAGCCCCTCCTCACCTGGGAGCCTCACCTCAGTACCTCACCTGGGAGCCTCACCTCACTACCTCACCTGGGAGCCTCACCTCACTACCTCACCTGGGAGCCTCACCTCACTACCTCACCTGGGAGCCTCACCTCACTACCTCACCTGGTAGCCTCACCTCACTACCTCACCTGGGAGCCTCACCTCACTACCTCACCTGGGAGCCTCACCTCACTACCTCACCTGCCCTGGTTATACAACAGCTGGTGAATGATTGTAACGGGATGTAGGATCAGGGAGAAGAGCTCCAACTCCACGAATGAAGAGCCCTTCACCAGCCTCGTGATACCTGAGTCACCTGACTGAGCTGCTAGTTAGGGATAAGGGGCAGTAGTATACAATAGGGCTTCGCAGGATAACAGCTCTTAGTCTGTAAATGAGGTGAGGAAAGATAACAGGTCTTAGCTTGTAAATTGAAGGTTGTAAACAATCATCTCGCAGCTACGGTGGTTCCCAATTTGTTCTATAAAAGACTCAGTGTATACTAGCGTATACACTGACTTAAGTGGTGCTTCACCCTGTGATATTCTGGGAGCAGTGACCTCATTCTGGGTGGTAATGACCACATTGTGGGTGGTAATGACCCCATTGTGGGTGGTAATGATCTCATTGTGGGTGGTAATGACCCCATTGTGGGTGGTAATGACCTCACTGTGGGTGGTAATGACCTCACTGTGGGTGGTAATGGCCTCATTGTGGGTGGTAATGACCACATTGTGGGTTGCAATGACCTCACTGTGGGTGGTAATGATCTCATTGTGGGTGGTAATGACCTCATTGTGGGTGTGGATGAGGGGGTGGGGAAAGAAAGGGGCTAAGTGGGGTGGTGGCTCGTCTCACACCCATTCAATCACACTGCCACCACACCCATTGAATCACACTGCCACCACACCCATTCAATCACACTGCCACCACAGCCATTCAATTACACTGCCACCAAACCCATTCAATTAAATGCCACCACACCCATTCAATTACACTGCCACCACACCCATTGAATCACACTGCCACCACACCCATTCAATCACACTGCCACCACACCCATTGAATCACACTGCCACCACACCCATTCAATCACACTGCCACCACAGCCATTCAATCACACTGCCACCACAGCCATTCAATTACACTGCCACCACACCCATTGAATCACACTGCCACCACACCCATTGAATCACACTGCCACCACACCCATTGAATCACACTGCCACCACACCCATTCAATCACACTGCCACCACACCCATTCAATCACACTGCCACCACACCCATTGAATCACACTGCCACCACACCCATTCAATCACACTGCCACCACACCCATTCAATTACACTGCCACCACACCCATTCAATTACACTGCCACCACACCCATTCAATCACACTGCCACCACACCCATTCAATTACACTGCCACCACACCCTTTCAATTACACTGCCACCACACCCATTCAATTACACTGCCACCACACCCATTCAATTACACTGCCACCACACCCATTCAATTACACTGCCACCACACCCATTCAATTACACTGCCACCACACCCATTCAATTACACTGCCACCACACCCATTCAATTACACTGCCACCACACCCATTCAATCACACTGCCACCACACCCATTCAATTACACTGCCACCACACCCATTCAATCACACTGCCACCACACCCATTCAATTACACTGCCACCACACCCATTCAATTACACTGCCACCACACCCATTCAATTACACTGCCACCACACCCATTCAATCACACTGCCACCACACCCATTCAATTACACTGCCACCACACCCATTCAATTACACTGCCACCACACCCATTCAATTACACTGCCACCACACCCATTCAATCACACTGCCACCACACCCATTCAATTACACTGCCACCACACCCATTCAATCACACTGCCACCACACCCATTCAATTACACTGCCACCACACCCATTCAATTACACTGCCACCACACCCATTCAATTACACTGCCACGACACCCATTCAATCACACTGCCACCACACCCATTCAATTACACTGCCACCACACCCATTCAATTACACTGCCACCACACCCATTCAATTACACTGCCACCACACCCATTCAATCACACTGCCACCACACCCATTCAATTACACTGCCACCACACCCATTCAATTACACTGCCACCACACCCATTCAATTACACTGCCACCACACCCATTCAATCACACTGCCACCACACCCATTCAATTACACTGCCACCACACCCATTCAATCACACTGCCACCACACCCATTCAATTACACTGCCACCACACCCATTCAATCACACTGCCACCACACCCATTCAATCACACTGCCACCACACCCATTCAATTACACTGCCACCACACCCATTCAATTACACTGCCACCACACCCATTCAATTACACTGCCACCACACCCATTCAATTACACTGCCACCACACTAATTTATCTTTGCTTACACTGCACGTCCGCTTATGCGCCCTGCTTCTACTGCTGATGTCGCTACTGGTGCTGTTGTCGTTGCTGTTGTTGGTGCAAGAACAGCAGCTGTTGCTGCTGGTGGTGGTGCCAATGCTGCTGGTGGTGGTGCCAATGCTGCTGCTGGTGCAGCTAAGGCTAAAGCAGCGCATGACCCTCCTTTATTTCCATTTAACTCTCTCTCTTTCAACAGAGTGAGTTATGAGTGGGCAGCAGGTGACTCGTCAGCGACGTCTTCTGCAGTAGAGACAATGGTGACGATCAGCAGCAAGGCAAGAAAGGGGTTGGGGCTTCAAGAAGTGTGTGTCAGTTGTATGTACGTTGAGCCCGTGTTGCAGGTAAGCATTTCAATTCACAAACAACGCACATCTTTGTTGCAGCCACACGATATTGCGTATTCTTCTTTAAGATCAAGTTTTCCTAAAACGCGTCATGCACTAAGTTTTCATCACCGCCATGAACCAACCCTACCTACTGACGCAAATTCAGTTTATCATTACACCTACATATATTTTTTTAAATGCCTTAGTGACCTAGAAGCATTTACCTGTGACATTAGGAAGGAGTCCGTGCATTTCGTCTCTACAATTAGCTTGACGCTGAAGGTCACCCTGAAACATGGATTAGAGTAAGCGTTCAGTATATGTACTCAACCTTTTCGTCTCTGCAGACAGAGCAAATCAGTAATGATAAATAAATTGCTTGTAGAGAGATGTTCCAAACATTACTGCATCACCAGGAAATCCAAACCAATGATACTGCTACAAGGAAGACCCTCTGTTGACGGCCTCTCTAAAATAAAATCACTGTGGCCTTGTATTTTCTGTCCTGGTCTCACTAGATGAAGCTGTGACGTTAGTACTTTAAATAAACTGGTATTAGCAGCCACCTATCAAGAATGTTAGTGGCGTGGGTGAAGTCTGCGGGCCTTGGCTAAGCACTTGAAGCACCCTTGAGGCTTCAACTGATGGTGTCTGCTAAGCAAACAAGAGCTGGTGGTGCAGGTTTGCTGCTCTGCGGATGAGGCAAATCACTCCACCCTTAGTGTTGTTAACTCACCAAATACAGCGTGGTGGTGATGGCTAGCCGTCTGAGGCTGACCTCCGTGAAAAGCTGCTTCATACTCAAGTGGTGGAAGCCACGTAGTGTTGGCTCACCACAAGAATCAGAACCATGTTAATGATACACTCTAGGGCCCAGTGATTCTCAACCAGGGGTAAATTTACCCCTTGGGGTAAAAAATTACATGGCAAGGGGTTAATATTTGTGTGCTATTTTTGTGCAAAACCTGAATAATTTATTTTTTCTGATCTTGCTTTTCTGTCCCTTTATGATGGCGATAATTTTTTTGTGTGGAAGTAAGGGGGTAAATGGAGAAATACATCAAGCCAAGGGGGTTAATGGTGGAGGTAACGTTGAGAATGCCTGCGTCTAGGCCTTGGCTGCAAGTGGATAGTTTGTATTAAATCTGGTACTTCTGATGTCACTGGAAAATACTAAATATATTAAGCAAGTTTCCTGAATTTAACTGCCACAGATAAGTGAACTATAGTTATAAATCCAAATGTACTCATGTAAACCCTTCTGGGGCCTAATACATAAGACTTTTGTGTATCAATATGGTCTTGTACTACCGTCCACAGGAAGGATATGAGGTGCACAATAAACTAGCCACTTCGGTGGCAAAATCAAAACTGAAAGATTGATATGACTGGTATATGGAGGCGTCTCGCGGTAGTAGTCTTGATGCTTACTTAACTGTCTCTTCTAAAATCTGTGTTACAATTTTAACTCTAGAAGACCGGTGGTAAGGATTAACCAGACAGTTAGTGTTTTTTGTATTCATCATGACAAACCATAAGATAACCCGTATAGTGGAGGCCTGGCAAAGCAGTTATATGTCAGTACACCTGTGAAGGTGGGGTCACTGTGGTCCTTATACTGGGTCATGGCAGCAGTTATCTCTGGCTCACACACAGGCTTTGTTGCAGCTCCTGGCACCTCACGACGTGACCACACAACACATCTTCTCAGTTTCATGCATCATAATGTTAATCATAACACCAGTTCATCCTAGCCTCAGTGTTACTCACACATGCTTCACAAAGCCTCATACTCACTAGCTCAAATATCTGCCAAGATGATCTGGTTACCTATTTATTGCTAGGTGAAGAGGGGCAGCAGGTGCAGGGAACTGCCGACACCTGTCTTGCTTACAGTAATCACCTGCTTAAAAATCGTAGAGACAAAATTCTATCAGTAAAACATTACGAATTATTTTCCACAACGCTTAACGTAAATTCCAGGGGTTTTTTCCTACCACGATAAGAGGGATTTCCCTTCACTAATGTAAACATTTGTTTTAAATAGTCGGTAAAAAAGAAGTCAGTTAATATAACTTGTATGAAGCTTACTCTAATACTCACTTAATACTAGTGAATTACACAAGGTATTAATCTCTGTGGTGCGGAGACAAGAATTATATTCAGCAGGAACATCACCTTTTACATAATTCGTTTACTCGTATATTTTGGGTAGATAAAACTGGGGGTAAATAAACTAGTGAAAAATAAAGGCAAGAGGAAGATTAGATCTGGAGGAGAATGTTGGTAAGATCACCACTATTACCACCACCATCATCACCACTACCACACAAGCACTACTACCACCATCACCATTACTACCATGACCACTACTGCCATCACCACCACCACCATTACTACCATCACCACTACTACCATCACCACCACTACCATCACCACCACGATACCAGAATAAGCATGAAAGTGGCCTCGGTAGAAGACTTGGGCAACAGAAAGTAATAATGTTTAATGGTGACAGATTCCAACTGTACACATACAGCAAGAATGAACAACTGTGCACATACAGCAAGAATGAACAACTGTGCACATACAGCAAGAATGAACAACTCAAACGGAGCACAGGATACAGAACACAGGAGGACCATCTCATAGAACAAAAGGAACATTTAAAAACCTGGGTATAATAATAATATCAGACGACCTATTATTTAGAGAACACAGTATGGTAACTGTTGCAAAAATGTCAGAAAAATAACAAGATGGGTAATGAGAATTTTTAAAACGAGAAACAAACGACGGTACGGGTGGGGAATGAATTCGCGGCAAGTGAGTCGTAAAACTTGCTGGCCTGGAGTTTTATGACTGACTGGCCACAAGTTCTAACCCCACCCGTACCGACTTATAACTGTCTCTGGGAGGGAACTATTCAATTTCCTGATTATTGTGGGTGTTGTGGTGAGATGGGAGCGCGTGCAGCGTCCAACAACAACCTTACTGCAAGGCACGATGATCCCCGTAACTATGTTAAGCTAACCTTCAGGTAATCTTTCACTCACCTGGATGACTGCCCCGGACCCCTCTAGCAGAGACTAGAGAATCCGGGGACAGTCATCCAGGGAGACTAGCTAGACGGTCTAGCTAGTCTCCCTGGTAAGTGCCGGGTATGAGTGTCACCCGTCTCCAGTGCTAACCTTGTCCACTACTCTTTCTCTTGTCATGTCGCCCCCTGTCATCTGTCCCAGTTATCCTCTCCGGTACATCCGTCACTGTACACCTGTAAACTTTGTCCATGGGATTCCTACTTCCCAACATGCACCAGGTGAACCCGGTGGAATTATGCAACACGGGGTCCACACTACCCACCAAACACCAGTTGAAGGAGGACACATACAGGAGATGACCCTCTTGAAGGGTAAGCGGTGAATTGGAGACAGGGAATGAGACGAGAACTGGATCGACTAATCTGGAGTTGGAGAGAAGATTTCATGGCTTATCCCAGCAGCTTGGCTCTGGTTGGTGAGTTTGACGGCGAATCAGCAACCAGCAGACAATCCACGGGCTCGACTCAGGAGACAGGAGACTTATGTTGATGTTGATTGGTGGAGGAACACTGATGAGCTAGTTAGGTTGTTTCTTCAAGGCTTCAGTTACGTTTTCCATGTCAATGAAGGATTTATTATCTAGGCAGCTTTTGGTGTCGATGTTTTCGGGAAGCGCTTGTCTTGAATGGCAGATAAAAGTTCATCAAGATAGCACAAGGTATTGTAATAATAATAATATCGGCGTACACACATGGTATTGAACAAGGTATCGGCGTACACACATGGTATTGAACAAGGTATCGGCGTACACACATGGTATTGAACAAGGTATCGGCGTACACACATGGTATTGAACAAGGTATCGGCGTACACACATGGTATTGAACAAGGTATCGGCGTACACACACTGGTATTGAACAAGGTATCGGCGTACACACATGGTATTGAACAAGGTATCGGCGTACACACATGGTATTGAACAAGGTATCGGCGTACACACACTGGTATTGAACAGGGTATCGGCGTACACACATGGTATTGAACAAGGTATCGGCGTACACACTGGTATTGAACAAGGTATCGGCGTACACACACTGGTATTGAACAGGGTATCATTTAGGTACTCATTTCTGCCCGAGCTACACAATACAAAATAAAATAAATAATTGTTAATCTAAATTAGATTAGCTTAATCTATGTTAAATTACATTTACGTATAGTTGACCCAACATAAACGAATTAACACAGACAGGAGTGACATTTATGTTAATGTAACACACTGGTTTACGGAATTTAACTGAGATATTTCAACCACCAGGATCTTATTAATTTGTGAATATAATTGATCAATTTATCAATTCGTGAACTGATAAAAGTACCTGGTGGACGAAATGCGCTTTCAGTACAATGCCTTGTACCGAATATCGTGTGTTAGTCACGTATTTGTCGGTATATTCTACCCCAGGCTCGCTGCGTAAGTTGCAACACGTGCTGAAGAATCATGCTTGAGGATGGATCGTCTTTCTTACTCCAGGGTTAGTTTTATACAATATTTTATAGAATATTATTTGCTGCTAGGTGCACAGGGATAGCAGGTGTCTTAAGTAAACACGCCCAAATGTTTCCACCAGTACCGGGGGATCGAACCACGGACACTCAATGTGTGAGCTGAGTGCGCTACCAACCGAGCTACGGGGCACCGTAGAAAAAAAATACAATAATTCTACCGTAAACACGATGTGTAGATATAATTAGTGATAAGAGTGAGGCTGGCGGAGTAAGAAGAGACCACGATGGTCCACTCTGAGAATTCTCTCTACCCCCCTCCTGTCTACCCTCTCTTATCTAACCACCACCTACTAGACACTATCGCCTATTTACTCTGTTAACTAAGTTTATCACCGACAGTGCTCAGACAGCGCGTCACCTCAGTATGTGGAGGCAGCAGTTGAATATGTAAGTTATGCTAAGTACGTACACAACCTCGTGTAGACCACGACAACAACACCACACTACCACTTCACCCACCTGAACCAGTGTGTAGACCACGACAACACCACCACACTACCACTTCACCCACCTGAATCAGTGTGTAGACCACGACAACACCACCACACTACCACTTCACCCACCTGAACCAGTGTGTAGACCACGACAACACCACCATACTAACACTTCCCCCACCTAGACCACTAGCACACACACAACAACAAACTACATGAACACATATGGAATATAAAACTCACCTCGGAAAAACACGTTTGAGACACGGAAAATCCTGTCTGACAAAACGAATAAAGCATACGACAAACTCAGGACAAATATACACACACACACGAGACAAGAATGATGGTTCGACTGCAAGTTCCTTGACTGGAAGAACACCTTCTAAATGTTACCACAGAAAAAAACCGAATGAATTATATTAGAAAAAAATATCTACCAGACATGAAGGACAACGAAAGTAAAATGACAACAGTCCTGATGAGTGTGTCAAAGCTCAATATATGACGTGTGTCACACCTATAATACACTCGAATACTGAGCACCCTCGTGTAGCCCTCTCCTGGACAAACATGTACACAAACTAGAGAAAGTCCAGAGATTCGCTGTGAAATTAATTTCGGAGCTACGAGCACCGACACATGGAGACATATTTAATGACTTAAAATCTTACAGTACTAAATAAGAGGATTCGAGGAGGACATGACCAAGACGTACAAGATACTCAACACTAGGCAAGACACACACAGACTGACTTCCTCTATGAGGGGACGAGGACACGACAACATACATGGAAGATGACGACGTAAACAAACGACAGGGGCGTCAGGAAGTACTGATTCAGTGCCTGAGTGTTGATGGTAGAAAAATGAGGCAATCTGAATGAGGAAGTGGTGGATACAGATTCCTTACACAGTTTTAAGAGTAGGTACGATAGGACTCATAGAGACGGGAATTTAGAGTGACTGTTCATGAGCAATAGAGACGGGGGGCCAGGAGCCAAGACTCGACTTCCGCAACACCAAATAGGTGAGTAAACACATTCACAATTTTAAAATTAAGATGTTGCTTCTCTCAAAATACTCTAGATCTGAAAAGTGTCTGGCTATAATTCCATGAGCTTGGCAGACCTGTAGGTGTGTGATCTACAGGTGTGGAATCTGCAGGTGTGTGATCTACAGGTGTGGAATCTGCAGGTGTGTGACGTACAGGTGTGTGATCTCGGAGGCAGGTCATGAGGTGGAGGGTTGAGGAAGGAAGGTAGTGCTCGTCGTCCTGAGGATAGTGGTTGAGGTATTAAGTAGTGGTGGTGGTGATAAGGGTAGTGAAGGGTGATAGAGATGGTGGTAATGGTGATAAAGCTGGCGAAGGCGGTGGTGCAAGTCAGCCACGGCACGAAAAGGAAAAAAAAATCCTTAAAATTCTGCTGCGAGTGTTGCGCTGGGTCCCCGGGATAACTCTGAACCTTCACAGATTATAACAACACAACGAGGACAGCCTGTGAGCGAAGACACTGCCTGGGTCTCCACCTCACCGGGAACAAAAAAACTACCAATGTTATGCACATATAAAATTCTTACCTAAACAGCAGAGCTGTTAAAAATGAGAAGGCTTACGTTGTGAGTGGGCTCACACACGAGCGTGTTTGTACACCAGTCACACGAGTAGCCTCAACTCCAGCACCAGGCCAGCAAAAATAACTGAATAAATATGAGAAACTGAGGAGGATGGGTATGGGAGGAGTGGAGGAAGCGAAAGCGAAGGACGGAGTAAAGGAGGAAAGATAGAGTGAAGGATGAAGGAATGAAGGAAAGGTGGAAAAGGAGGAAGTGGAAGAACGGTGAGTGGGGAAAAAAAGAGGTGAAGAGCAGTGGAGAATGGGAAAATGAAGGATAAATGAAATAGCGATTAAGAAGAGGAGGAAGTGGAGTAGGAGTGAGTGGAGAAAAGGGGTGAGGGAGAGAGACAGAGGGATGAAGAACAGACAACAAAGATACAACAGATTATTCTACCTCCACTAAGATTCTCTGGCAGAAACTATCAGTGAATTTGTTGTTGTTGTTGTTGGTCACCATATGTGGTGAAGTGAGAGCACCAGCATCAACACATGAGGTGAGAGCACCAGCATCAACACATAAGGTGAGAGCACCAGCATCAACACATGAGGTGAGAGCACCAGCATCAACACATGAGGTGAGAGCACCAGCATCAACACATAAGGTGAGAGCACCAGCATCAACACATGAGGTGAGAGCACCAGCATCAACACATGAGGTGAGAGTACCAGCATCAACACATGAGGAGAGAGTAGCAGCATCAACACATGAGATGAGAGCACCAGCATCAACACATGAGAGGGTACCAGCATCAACACATGAGGAGAGAGCAAGCACCCAACATCAACACATGAAGTGAGAGTACCGGCATCAACACATGAGGTGAGAGCACCAGCTTCAACACATGAGGGGAGAGTACCAGCATCAACACATGAAGTGAGAGAACCAGCATCAACACATGAAGTGAGAGCACCAGCATCAACACATGAGGTGAGAGCACCAGCATCAACACATGAGGTGAGAGCACCAGCATCAACACATGAGGTGAGAGCACCAGCATCAACACATGAGGTGAGAGCACCAGCATCAACACATGAGGTGAGAGCACCAGCATCAACACATGAGGTGAGAGTACCAGCATCAACACATGAGGAGAGAGTAGCAGCATCAACACATGAGATGAGAGCACCAGCATCAACACATGAGAGGGTACCAGCATCAACACATGAGGAGAGAGCAAGCACCCAACATCAACACATGAAGTGAGAGTACCGGCATCAACACATGAGGTGAGAGCACCAGCTTCAACACATGAGGGGAGAGTACCAGCATCAACACATGAAGTGAGAGAACCAGCATCAACACATGAAGTGAGAGCACCAGCATCAACACATGAGGTGAGAGCACCAGCATCAACACATGAGGTGAGAGCACCAGCATCAACACATGAGGTGAAAGCACCAGCATCAACACATGAGGTGAGAGCACCAGCTTCAACACATGTGGTGAGAGCACCAGCATCAACACATGAGGTGAGAGCACCAGCATCAACACATGAGGTGAGAGCACCAGCATCAACACATGAGGTGAGAGCACCAGCATCAACACATGAGGTGAGAGCACCAGCATCAACACATGAGGAGAGAGCACCAGCATCAACACATGAGGTGAGAGCACCAGCATCAACACATGAGGTGAGAGCACCAGCATCAACACATGAGCTGAGAGCACCAGCATCAACACATGAGGTGAAAGCACCAGCATCAACACATGAGGTGAGAGCACCAGCTTCAACACATGAGGTGAGAGCACCAGCATCAACACATGAGGTGAGAGCACCAGCATCAACACATGAGGTGAGAGCACCAGCATCAACACATGAGGTGAAAGCACCAGCATCAACACATGAGGTGAGAGCACCAGCTTCAGCACATGAGGTGAGAGCACCAGCATCAACACATGAGGTGAGAGCACCAGCATCAACACATGAGGTGAGAGCACCAGCATCAACACATGAGAGAGCACCAGCATCAACACATGAGGTGAGAGCACCAGCATCAACACATGAGAGAGTACCAGCATCAAGACATGAGGAGAGAGCACCAGCATCAACACATGAGGTGAGAGCACCAGCATCAACACATGAGGTGAGAGCACCAGCATCAACACATGAGAGAGTACCAGCATCAAGACATGAGGAGAGAGCACCAGCATCAACACATGAGGTGAGAGCACCAGCATCAACACATGAGGTGAGAGCACCAGCATCAACACATGAGAGAGCACCAGTATCAACACATGAGGTGAGAGCACCAACATCAACACATGAGAGAGTACCAGCATCAACACATGAGGAGAGAGCAAGCACCCAACATCAACACATGGACTTATCTTCACCTGACAGCTCTAGCACAGAATAATACAAAGACACTAAGAAAATCCAGCAATTACTACCAAACATTTTTGTTCACAGATAAACCTTGTCTAAATAATGTACACCTGCACTTAATGTTTGGAGTCTATCAGAAGACTCAGTCCCCAGTTACTGCACGAAAACTATTATGTAAATGGTACATTAAAACTTGCAAAACCCAATATGGATGTGAAGCTTCACTTGATAAAAACACGCCCAGGCTAAAAGTTTGAAGCCGACCAGAAGATACGTTCTCCATTATTGCATGGAATCTAAGAATTGGAAGTTTATTAACTTCGTTATTAAACTGACAAATTCACACCAACACCGCCTAACACATAAGGTTAATATTATCCTTTTTTTATCAGCAGCATCAGCCATTAAATATTTAACTTTTATTTTTTTAATAATTCATGTTAAGCGCTAAACCCATCTGGGTCATTCAACGCAAGGACTAGTGGAGACTTGATCCTCCGTCTACTGAGCGCGAAACGAGGCGATTCCTACTGGTACTCACCACTAATACACACACAACCTAACTTAGACAAGACCAAGGTCGTACGAAGGCGAAGAATGATCTATTTCTCCCTAACAGAGTTGGGGAAAAATACTCAACAAATTCAGTTTTTGAAAACGGTCAGCTTGAGGGAGGATATGTGATGCATCCATGATAAACGGCAATCAAAACCAAGGCCAAAGAATTTCACGGTCTGGCAAGCCACAATGGGGGATCCAGAGGCGCAACGTAGAGTGAGGAATGACAGAGCGTCTTATGATCGTCATAGAAAGCGTGTGTACACAAGAGAACCTGAAGCCATGTGTCATGGTCCAGCTGGAAGTAGTAATAGTACACTGCAATATGGCGTCTACCACCCCAATGTTCCCACCACACTCGCTATGGCACTCATCAACATATAAAAAAAACTAGACCCCAGGAGAAAGGGCTACGTTTAGATTCATTCATATCAAGGACAAACAAAGCAGCCTTAAAGACATAACCTTCAGGTACTCCTCTATGTTGAACATTTAAAAGCTGTTGAATGGTACATAAAGGCTACTGACTAAAATATCATGTAGATAAAGATGACTCGTGGGTCAAAAGAAAGGACATGGGATAAGATGTGATACTGCCTGACAATGTCAAGTCTTCTGAATATAGAAAAGAGACAAGCAACGACAAGATTAATATCCAAGAAGGAATTATGTACCAAGCCATAAGAGTGTCAGATGAGACAACGCAAACTTATGGGAAGTAATATGCTATAAACGGTGCTTATCATGAATTTTAGACTAAAACTAGAATATGTAGCCGAAGCTAAAAAAATGTAAACACAATTAACACTGAGAACAAAATATAACAATTGCAACTTAAGAACACGTTCCCAAACAGCTATTAGAAAGTTCTTGTTCACATATAACGCCAGGAGGGGATAGTATGTATTACAAACTGGTGGAAAAAAATATATATGAAAAAAAAGGGACGAGCCGAGTGCCCTGGGTGGGGTAGTGGCCACACGGGTTCCTGGTCGTTTGGAGTCCTGCCTTCCCGAGTTGGCAGCACTGGAGATGTATCCAGTGACACCCAGGCGAGTGCTGCCACAAGTCACTTGTGGCAGCACTGGAGATGTATCCAGTGACACCCAGGCGAGTGCTGCCACAAGTCACTTGTGGCAGCACTGGAGATGTATCCAGTGGCACCCAGGCGAGTGCTGCCACAAGTGACTTGTGGCTCCCACCTCTTTCCTTCCTCACCCTTAAAAAACTAACTGGTTCAAATATATTCTAACAAGAGAGAGAGAGAGAGAGAGAGAGAGAGAGAGAGAGAGAGAGAGAGAGAGAGAGAGAGAGAGAGAGAGAGAGAGAGAGAGAGAGAGAGAGAGGAGGAAGACATACCTACTGTATCTCCTTTGATAGGGAGTCACAGCCCAACGCAGTTAGCGCGTGAACTGACTCCCAAATGTTGTTGGTGGAGGCCAGTGAAGCAAGTTGTGGTAGTGGCCAGTCAAGATGTTCAGCCGAGCGGCCTTCTTAGGCGACCTGAGAGATGAACTTTCTCAGTTGGTAGAATGTTAATGTAGATACAGTGGGAAGGCTTCGTTCCTATATGTTAAATATCCCCCAGCGACATTTCTGTCCAGCACAAGCGCTCTCGCTAACACAGAGAAAGTGAGAGAAGGGGGAGAGGGAGGGTATGTGTGTGTGTGTGTGTGTGTGTGTGCGCACAATTAATTAAGAGACAGTACCAAGGGCAGAGAAACACACTTAACAACTAGGAAAGTAAAGTACACACCCTGGCATGACTACCTGTAATCCATGAACTAGAAAAGATGATTGGTATCATCTGGTATGACGAATGCTCCTATTAGCTCTGTGTCTGCAGTTTCAACAGATGTGTGATGGCACTGTGTAGCTCTTTAATAATAATATAATGTGATGGCATGTGGTGGGTTTTTTCAGGCACATTGTGATGCTGGTGGTGTTTAGTTAGTGAAGAATGCTTCGTGTAGAAAACCGGAACTATTGTATGCAAACACTGCATATCTAGAAAATGGATGGTGAACGTGAGGGGACTCGCAAGATATATATTGCAACATTTGTAGAGCACCAAGTAGACCTTAGAATGAGTAGAACTTAGTAAGTCTTAGAATAGTTTGAGTTCACTTTGATGGAAGCAGCACATTTATTGTACACTGAAGGAACTTTAGAGGAGAATTAGATCCCAGAAATTTTCATTCATCGACAGTGCAAAAAAAATGCGACATGGAAACTCCTAAGGAAAAAAAAACAGAACCTCAAATAAGAGAAACTGATAATAAGTGAAGCACCAAGACATTCAACAAAAACCAGCCATCAGATTCAAGGGAACGTGATAAAATCTGCATTGTTTTGCGGAAGCGTTCAATGCTAAAAAAAAAAAGGGGGGGGGGGTACAAAATCAAGAAAGGAAGAAACTGATTTAAGAAGCAACACAAGAAACACAGTTAATTGATGAAACACATTGAATTATTCATTTAAAAAAATAATGACAAGACATTGGCGATGGCCAATAAGAGGATTAACAGCAGCAGCAGGAGAACACTTTTATACATCCTGATGTAAGTTGCAGATAAGATCTATAAAAACAGATGAACATCATGTTCAATATTCACAAGATATAATCATAACCATAATTTTTAAAGGGGTGGAGGGGTAAGCCAGTTTAAGGCCTCGGTCAGATGACCAAAAGCTCCAGCTGCGGGTCATCATATGACTAAGACCCGCGTCAGGAAACACTTGTTCTGTTTCCTGACGAACCTTACCTAACCTATCAACAAAGAAACATATTAGGAGGGAGGTTGAAGCAGAATTTAAGAACAGTCTGTACATTTTCCCCTGAGAACAATAACAAGCTGGTAACTATAGCACACTTCCTACACCTACAAGATGCTGTGATTATTATTATTATTATTATTATTATTATTATTATTATTATTATTATTATTATTATTATTAACAAGATGCTGTCAGAAGTAAATCTGAACCCAGAGAGAGAGATGATATTACTGTAGAACAAATTCTTCAACATGAACAGGGCAATCGGGTGAGGCATTCTCGTGTTATGGAAGGAAATAAAGGAAAAGTTAAAAAAAAAAAAAAGAATGAAAAGCAGAAAAAAGCCCTCAGGGAACCACTTATAGGTTGCCCTTCAGGGATATCTAATTAAAAAAAACCTAGACAGCAGTGTCAGCTGCGTCCGATGCTCGAAGTGTTATTCACATTCCTAGCAGCGACATAACATACACCATGCTGTCAGTTGTTGCACAAGACAGCCAGCAGGTAACAGCCCTAGCAGCGACATGCAACAAGGACAATGCTATCAGCTGTTGCACAAGCCCTCCAGCAGGGAACACAATCATAGCATCAACATGCAACAAGTGTCATGCAGTCACCTGTTCAACGAGTCAGCCAACGGGAAAAAAATCAGCGACAAACAACAAGGATCATGCAGTAACATGTTGCAAAAGCCAGCCAGCGTTTGAAGAAAAGTAACAGCAGCAAAAACTCAACAAGGAACATCGTGCCACATGTTGCACTAAACGTGCTAGCAGGGAACGCCGATGATGTGCTACCTGTCGCTGTGCTCATACCGCAATAAAACCCATTGCTCAGTATATATACCTCTGGTATAAACCTTGCTAATAGACACTCACAAATTATTTTAGATAGACACGTGAGTAAACACCAAGGTCCCGGCATCGAAACGTTTTCTAATAAATGTCCTGGTATTTACTCACGTTTCTTCCTAAGCCATAAATGCCATTAAAATATCTTGTTATTAATCCTAATTGGAAGATGCTACTAATGTGACATTTTACTGTGGCAACGTTTCGCTCTCCAGAAGCTTGACAAAGCTTCTGGAGAGACAAATGTTGCCACAATAAAATGTCACATTAGTTGCATTTGTGTCCATTTACCTATCATTTTGTCGGTAATTTTACCATTATTACTATCAACTGGAAAAGTCAGTCAAGATGACATAGACTATTTAAAATGCAAGGAAACATAATACAGTTCATTATTATTATATAGGGGGTGGTAGGAGAAGAAAATATTCAAACAGCTCCGGGGAGAACCTCGAGTTTTCCCTGAGGTACTTTATTGTCTTCTCTGAGGATGAGGCTCCCCAGTAAAGTTCTAGAGGTGGTACCTCCCTATATTTTTTATTATTATTATTAATTATTTTTGCGAAAAATCAGTAAACGCGTATGGGTGATAGAGCACTACATGACGCAGAAATATTGGGGAGAGAGAGAGTGATGGGTGAGTGCATGTGCCAGAGGAAGAAAGTCGAAGTTAATCATTTTAAAGTTTGTTATTTTATAAGAT
The DNA here is from genome assembly GCA_009830355.1 of Cherax destructor. Lineage (NCBI taxonomy): Eukaryota > Metazoa > Arthropoda > Malacostraca > Decapoda > Parastacidae > Cherax > Cherax destructor. Next base: position 89,782 of record WNWK01002145.1, on the reverse strand, counting down.
GGTGGGATATATGAAAGACATTACTGGGAACACAAGAGGACGCGGTGAGTGATGTGTTACGAGATGTGTTGCAAGTGGGTGAAGGTGTAGACACACTTGACAATACACACGAGGACGCGGTGAGTGATACATTACAAAAAAGAAGAGGTGTTCCAGATGGACAGAGGTGTAAGGCGGCCATGCCTGACACGTCCAATTAGTGACCGCTGAAGAACCTCATCTGAAGTCACATTATGTAAGCATGAGGATGTCCGCATGATCGCGCTCTTCTACGTGATAATCCAACGGAAGACACCAGGAGAATGAGTATATCTTACACTTCATATACAAGAACCGCAGTAACATAATCTACTTCCTGCAAGTTCTGATCACTCTCAAGAAGTTTTTTTCACATTCCCAGTTAAATGTTTTTTTATATTGTTAACTGATGCTGGTTATTTTAGGTGTGTGTGTGATGGTATTTATTTTTGTTGTGTGTTTCGTTCGTGCTGGTAGTTTATGCTGCTTTCCTTGTCTGTTCTTTTACTTATTTTATATTTATTTTTAATACTGAGAGCGCTGAATAATCTTCGAGGTCACATATCTCAGAATTCGTTTTCTTGTGTCAGCGAGTGAGATGAGAACCCGTGGAGTGCACTAGCCTGAGTGAGGCAGCTACTCAACTAGACACTAACATCAACAGTGCCTTAATAAATGAAAAAATAGAATTAAATTCTGCCAGAGTAAATACACTTAAAGATATACACCTCTTAGTGCATATTCTTTGTGCTGGAAAGAAGCAAAGTTCAGTAGTTTATATAAGGCAAGGTTTGCCAACCAGGGGTACATCTGCACTTCTCAAGGGGTAAATAAGGCTCTGAGAGAGGAAATATTCAGTCTGATACTTTGGTTATGTTTAGTACTGTGACAGAATTTCTAGATCAGAATCCACAATTAAACACTGACGTATTCAAAGAATTAATCACCGAGCATCTCGTGAAGTTGGAAGAGGAACTTAAAGGATATTTACCAAACCTTAGTGAAGATGAATTAGTGTATCTTCGGAATCCTTTCACTGCAAATGTTCAGGTGTTGCAGGCTGGGACAGGTATGCTGGGACGTGATGTATATTCTGAGAAGAATTTGCGTGACTGTTGGTTGGTTTGGGATGCTAAACTCATACAAAGGGGTGGTTGAACCTGCTGTTATTTCCATCAATATGGCTTTGTGAGTCAACATTTTCAGTGTTGTTGGGGATTACATCAAGACAAAGATTATATTCCAAAACACCTGAACATGATATTCGTTGTGCAGCTGCTAAAGTTTCCCCTCGTATTAATAAACTTGCTAAAAAAAAAAAATAACAGACTCAACCATCTCAGTAGTATACCTGGAGCATACCTGGAGAGGGTTTCGGAGGTCAATGCCCGGTTTAGGGTTTCGGAAATACTAGTTACCTAAGGAGAACACACCCCTCACTTAGCTGTGCCCTCCGGCCTGGGCAGCAGCCTGCGTCATACATTATTATATACTCTGTGCTTTACATTCTCTGATAAAGCCGGTGGTCGGCAGACCGTCTCCTTAATAAATGTTCTGTTTATTGCATATGTGTCTGTCTTGCATATATGTTGTTACACGAGTTTCTAAGTCACGGTCCGTCTGCCACATGTAAACCAAATAACAGGTTTTACGGAGGAACTGATACACACCTGGTGTTTCTGACGTTATTGGTTTGTGGTTTAACGAAATGTTCTTCCCATTGATGTAAGTGTACACATCAAAGAAATTTTGACACTTATCCAATATGCCTTGATCTATATAGATGACTAATTTAGTGGAGAAATGTTGTTCTGGTAACTTGGTGTATGAAAAATGAAACAGTTTTGGCTGGTGTTGTCGACGACTGATTAAACGAACCACTCTGGGTATCCTTATTTAAAGAATTATTCCAAAGTCATTTATTTCTTCAACTCTTGGATGAAGGCTGGAGACAACACTTCTCTCTACTCGAGTAGAATGATGACTGAAGAAATGTACCGTATTTCCAGCATATAAGGCGCGCCTTTTTTCCAGTCTTGAAAAATCAGCCTGCGCCTTATATGCTCAAGGTCAGGGTCCAGGGTAGACTTTGTATTACGTGAGAGGGTAATTAACCCTCGAATAGGATTACTGATTTACCGTTATGATACTTCTGTGGTGCGCCTTATATGTTCGAAAATACGATATATAGTGTTTTCAATGCACACAGAATTATAGTTAAAAGTTGTTTTTAATGACAAAGACGTCCAAGAATGGTAGTTTTCTACCTTAATTTGGTGTAATTAATTGAAATGTTTAACACAGAGATAATTAAGATATACAAATATATCACAGGTGGTGGAAATAGGGTTAAATGCCTTTCCTTAACCATGAGTCTTAATATTTGATAAAGTACCCGGTGTCTATCTCAACCAATTACCTGACTTTCTAGCTTTTGATAAAGACTTTGTCCAGGAAATGAAAAGCCTGTGGTTTCTTTAATATATATGTCCAGGAAATGAAAAGCCTGTGGTTTCTTTAATATATATGTCCAGGAAATGAAAAGCCTGTGGTTTCTTTAATATATATGTCCAGGAAATGAAAAGCCTGTGGTTTCTTTAATATATATGTACAGGAAATGAAAAGCCTGTGGTTTCTTTAATATATATGTACAGGAAATGAAAAGCCTGTGGTTTCTTTAATATATATATGTTCGTATGTATTAATGCATATTATTATAAGTTACGACTACTAATAACGACAGAGGCACGGCGAGAGACTTAGCCAACTAGCGGGAAATCACAGTGAGAGTGTGGAGGCAGCAGAGGGCGTCCCATCCGTCCTGCATTACACACCGTACAACTCACAGGTGGCCGCTCAAGTAGACCAGACAGACACTGGTGCCAGTTGCTACGACTTCCTTCCATGACACTCTCATTGCCACTATTCCTCTCACGTGTCTGTCATGACACAATTGTCAGCAGTCACTATCAACGTTCTCTTCACATGTCTGTCATAAGAGGAAGCACTCGCTGACCTCTCTGGAATCATCGCCTCTTCATCATGCGTACTAAGATGATGAACAACACAGGAAAAAACTCATGGGAGCTCTTATGTACTTTAATGGTTCATGGCTCTCGTGGCCCCGTCTATGTTAAAAAAAAGACAATTTTACAGAAATAAAAACTTTCCAATAAAAACAAACGGAAGTAAATGTAAGTGTATATTGAATGCAAGTAGAAGTTTGTAAGATTTACTTGTTATCGTTTTCATGAGACACAAAGAAAAGGCTAGGACTTCAGCCAGTGTAAAACGTTTAACTGGCACCCATTCCACATTCACACGAGTGATAGTATCTTCATGAATGGTTGATATTCTTAACTCTAGGTTATTTTCCTTGTCTGAGTTTTCCAGCTTCCACCCCAGCACTCTGTGCTCAGTATCCAATCTTTCTCCTTCCCTGGTTTACCATACACAGTATGTGGAAATACGGTAAATTAGCCGGATACTTCATTAGCGGTTTTGATTATCCATTTTTTCTTGATTGGATATCACCGACATCATGATACTCAGACTAGATGAGGTATGGGCAACCGGTTCTTTCTCAAGGCTCACAGATTTCCTACCACAATTCCTCAAAGAGGAGTGTGGCCATATTTCCCAAGCGTTCACATGCCTCGAGGTCCCTCCCTGTTTTACCTCAAGCTGCAGGAGACAAATGGACACCCATCTTCAGCACAAGAGATGTCGCTGGTTAGATATGTAAGTTTTCCTCTTGGTGAAGTGACCAGCAACGTCAACAAGGTTCTTGCTAGTTACAAAGTGTAGTTACCAGCTCATCATCCACCAACACAGACATCTAAGACAATCGAAACTGAAGCCGGAGTTTATAGTATCCGGCGCGAGAGATGCTGTAAGACGATACAGCCAGGTCCATGCACCTAGAGCGAAGTGTGTGTAATGTTATGTGATGCACCGGATCACCTGATGAAGCTGAACGAGGCCAGAGTAATTACCAAGGAAAGCGATCTGCAGAAGCATCATTGTCTGTCTTTATCTCGGGTTCCAACACTGCTGCCTAAAACTCCTGGGGATTCAGCATATCTTGAGTGCTCGTTAAAATAATACTGCCCCGCTAGTGACAACACCAGCAGGAGACGCATACACTCACACCCTGACTTCACCTGACCTGACCCCACCTGACCTGACTAGCTTTTGCTACTAGGTCAGATGTCGTGCTCCTCCTTAAGTGAATGTGACTGACCTGACTAGGTTAAGACATTGGCTTAAACCGGTGGGAGAATTGGACTTGCCTCGCATGGGCCAGTAGGCCTGCTGCAGTGTTCCTTCTTTCTTATGTTATGTTGCATCCATGTCTATTTTAAAGTTTTTCGGTAGTGATATACCTTATAGTTGTACGACAACATTTGTGTCTCTGCGTCATCGTGTCGGTATCTCTTATCATTACAGTCAAAGATATAGAATAACCAATGAACTTCTGTTATTTATACGTGATATAAATGCAAGTGTACATTAGCCTCATGACGGACACTCAGGGACTGCTGCCTTGGCTACACACTTCTGTTTACCATCGTTTTCAAGTCCTCTCACATTTGCTATGATCAAGCTCTACATGATGTCTTTCCGACATCATCAAATCTGATAGAATATTTTTTTTTTGTTACTGCTACAGTCTCTAAGCGATCCTTTAATTTGCTAAATTTATTATTAACTTGTTACTTAAGGTGGACAACTTCTCATTGTTTTGAACCTTCGTCTGGGCAGTGGTAACATCCCTTCACAGAAGGGAAAGGGGCGTGCCTTCACAGCAAGGGGAAGGGGCGCGCCTTCACAGCAAGGGGAAGGGGCGCGCCTTCACAGCAAGGGGAAGGGGCGCGCCTTCACAGCAAGGGAAAGGGGCGCGCCTTGATTCCGGTGAAGGACTTTTGATTCGAAGAAATGAAACGACCCTCATTTTTTCTTGGATCACATTTTATTACTTCCCATTCATGAGGCGCTGCGTGACCCACCTGGAGGGTGTTCCGGGGGTCAACGCCCCCGCTGCCCGGTCCTTGACCCCTACGAGCTTAATTCCCCGTGAAAAGAAAAGTAATACTAATAATCCAGGGCAGGGTGTGCGTCTTGTGGCTGTATATGAGGCGGGTTCGCATCCCACAGTGCGCCTCCTCCGTAATTAGTAATTTCACGAGAGTCTACGATTTCAATTGGCCGTAACTTCTGCAGCCGGACGACCCTGTGTGACAGCTTCCACTAACAGGAAATTCCCAAATCCTAACGATTGTAAATATATTCCTGAGGGAGAGACAGAGAGAGAAAGAAGGGACCGCCGCTCCAGCTCTGCAAGACATGCTATGTGTTCCGGCATCAGATTTAATGGCGCTTGTAGTGATAAAGTCAAGAAGTAGAATGTCGGTCACGTACAACCTGAGAGAATGTACAATGTTGGAAAGTCTCCCTGACACTCTCAACTAGTTGGCTTCACCAGTCAATATCAATGACCTGCCATTAAGAAAACTTTAGGAATATGATAATGGTATATAATACCGACAAGTTGATAAGACACCTGCAACAGTTAGGTATCTTTATTCCGAAACGTTTCGCCTACACAGTAGGCTTTTTCAGTCGAGTACAGAGGAAGCAGTAGAGATGTAATCAGTCCATCAGGTGGTCAGTCCCTCAGCCAGGCAGTCCCTCAGCCCGGGCTGAGGGACTGCCAGTTTCATAAAACTGGCAAAAAAAAAAAATTGGCAAATTGGCACTCAAACAGCCCAAAAAATTATATAAAAATACTGGGAATTAAAATACACCAGGAATTAGGGTTACACGCCGATCAAGAAAGGCATTCTCTAGCTATCACATTAAGTTATTACTTAATAAAATTAACAATTTTGAAATTTACACAGCTGAAAGTGGGTGGAAAATTTTGTTTTAATAAAACCCGCCAATGGTAAGAGTTTGAAGCCGATCAGAAAAGGCATTCTCCAGAAATTGATCTGATTTCAATTTCAGTAATATTTCAAATTTACACCAACTCAGACTCAACTTCCCTCCTGTTATCCTTCGTACACAGTTCTTCTTCATTCAATACAACTAGCGAACTGGGACTCACGCCAGACACAAGCAGAGTCAAGCTTGTGTTCACTCTGCCACACCAGTGCGTTCATCAACAGGAACAGCGTAGGACTGGTTCAATGTGCATCAAAGATGTTGGTTTCCTGGCTGGTGTTGTACCACCACCACCACGGCTCTGGTGTTGTACCACCACGGCCTCACTGGGAATGCTAAATGCTCCAACGACATCCTTTCCTATGACGAGTTGAGTATCCTTACCTGGAGTATACCTGGAGGGTGCTAAGAGGGTCAACGCCCCCTCGGCCCGGTCCATGACCAGGCCTCGTGGTGGATCAGGGCCTGATCAACCAGGCTGTTACTGCCGACCGCACGCAAACCTACGTACGAACCACAACCCACTACGATATACCCAGAACAATAACAAACGTCAGTATATATTTTATGTAGAAGCACTTTTACAATATTCCCTTTATAGGCTTCTAGAAGTACATCAATTATCATATACCGTATTTTCCAGCGTATAAGGCGCACGACATAAGTCTCATAATGGTAAATCGGTAATCATATTCAAGGGCTAATTACCCTCTTACCTTACGCTAAACATTAACCCAAAGCATACCCCTGACCCTGACCTTGAGCATATATATACTACTGTAATAACGTCAAAAATGCACTGGAGTCCCGGAGCCTCTCATAGCTGATCCCACCATTTCCTCTGATAACTTAGTCTCTGGCCATCATCTCCCTGGATCACTGAGGCGTCTATCTTAAAGTCTATGTGAAAATCGTATACAATACCGACAGACTGGTAAGGCACGTGCAACAGTTAGGTATCTTTATTACGAAACGTTTCGCCCACACCGTAGGCTTCTTCAGTCAAGTATAAAAGAGTTAGCAGAAGCAGCAGAGATGTGAAGACGATGTAATCAGTCCATCACCCTTGTAGAGGTAGTTTTGAGGTGGTCAGTCCCCCAGCCTGGGCTGAGGGAGGACTGACCACCTAACTGTTGCACGTGTGGTTTACTTACCATCATAAAGTCGTTGATAACTGGGGAATGCTGGTGAGGCATTGACCCCGGTGAGTCAGGTCTACCTCACACATGACAACCTGACATCACATGAATCTAACATGTAACATACATGTCACAAATATTGTAGGGTATATGGACACAGCTGCAACTAATGTGACATTTTATTGTGGCAACGTTTCTCTCTCCAGGAGCTTTGTCAAGCCATTACGTTACGGCTTGACAAAGCTCCTGGAGAGCGAAACGTTGCCACAATAAAATGCCACATTAGTTGCAGCTGTGTTCATTTACCTACCATTTTGTCGGTAATTCTGTCATTTATACCGTCACAAATATTACCATACATTCTGAAGTAACTGAATGATAATATTGTAATGAGGCGAAATGTCTATTTCAGTACACAGTGTGTTAAGCTGACTGTTACAATTATATCTTCTTATAGAAGAGTATAAGTATCGTTTATGGAGGGTATTATTTATTATTATACCCACTCACCTATCTGTGTCTAGACAAGTGCATGACAACTACCACCATCACCACCACTGCCACTACCACCATCACTGCCACTACCACCATCACCACAACTTTGCCACTACCACCATCACCACCACTACCACCATCACCACCACTGCCACTACCACCATCGCCACTACCACCATCACCACCACTGCCACTACCACCATCACCACCACTACCACCATCACCACCACTGCCACTACCACCATCACCACCACTACCACCATCACCACCACTATCACCACTACTACCACCATCACCACCACTACCACCATCACCACCACTACCACCATCACCACCACTACCACCATCACCACCACTACCACCCATGATAAGACCAGGAATCTGACTGTCTAATTCCTAGTGGTGTGTGGTATGTGTGGGCAGGGGTACACCTGTCCATGGAGCCCGCCTTCTCACATCACAGGCTATACACAAAACTCTAAATCTGTGTATATTAAATCCAGAGCTGTATGTACACCGACAGACGTGTGTTTTTCAACGCAGCTGTACATGTCTCGGTGTTTAATTTAGAACGGTGTACATGAACCCATGTTACTGCTGGCCGCGTAGTTTGCGACTCCAGCGAGGAGCCTCATCAAACATATAATAAATTAGAAAAAGATCTACGAGATCAACGAGAATGATGCAGTAACTTGAGGGGCATGGTCTACGAGAAGACCTAATGTCTAGGAGAAAAGTTAAGGGGACCAAGGCTTAGATGGTCTGGCAGGTATCGAAAAAAAATCTCGAAAAATTATGAAAATGAGTTAAGTTTACAGAAACCCTAGACGAAAGATTAGGGAATAACGAAAACATAAGAGAAGACTCAGGTGCTTGCGTTGAGTAGACAGGGACAGGCGACCGGAGATGCCAGGAGAGGGAGCCAGGGGATATATATACGGCAGCATATGATGCAGATTTAGCAAAAGGGACGTTAGAAATAAACTTTTTTGCAGTCTCAGTGCCATAAGCCGACCACTGGACGAAGATATGATGGAGGCAAATATCAGAGTAAGAATGACTGGGTCATGAAGCCAGTAATCAATAAAGCTGGTTGATAGGAGAGGTGTCAGCATAGTGTATGTGAGTACAACTATGTACAGGTGCACACGTACACACACACACATCTTTAAGAAGAGGTAAGATAAAGCTCTTGGAACAGGGAGAGAGTGGATCTAGTGACGACCAGCGAAGAAGTGGGGCCAGGAGCTACGATTCGACCCCTGCAACTACAAATTGGTGAGTACACACACACACAAATCTCTGCTAAGGTTCGTGAAGGTATATGTGGCTGGTTACGCAGGCTGGTTAAAAAGTGCGATGAGTTTAACGAAAAAAAATGGCGTAGGAAAACTTATATAAATGCCTAAGAGACTTAAAAACAGTAGTGTCGATCAAAATGATTTTGGTGGGAGGTCCAGAAGCCCAGACTTAACCATCACAAAGATAACTATAAGAACAACAACACTGTCCCAGTAACGACTCCTCATTATGGTTCGTCAACATGCTCTGCATTTCGTATTATCAAGATCTTCATTAAAGGAACTTCAAGGTGTATCAATCGGTGTATGTAGAAAGTTTATTTTGATGTCAACTTGAGAGATTAAAATACTTTTGAGTCTTATGTTAATGTAGCCTCGTTTCAGTAGTAATGTCTTAATCCTAACAAAGTACCCAGACGTGGCGTCCACCGAGTTCCTTACAATTCATACGATGTTCATTACATACCCATTGGCATGCTCTCTCGACCAGCCAACTGGCAATTCAGAATAAGGAAGTTCCTGGGGCCCCACTGTTCTATTAATTATCCAGTTCAATCAAAAAATAGCGTGAGAGTTGGCCCTGCTACCCGAGGTGACTTTGTTTGATCACTCGGCTGTGGAGTCAGACGTTCACTCAAGCTGGTCTTGTACACTCATACTCTCTTGCCTATTCTAAGGTGTAAACTTGCTGTTATAGGTGACTCTTTGCTCATTGGCTTATTATTATACCGCTGATTTAACTCTGTAAATACTGTATATATCTTGGTGAAGGAAAAAACTGCCCTGTCCTCCTATTTACTTTTGTTTGGTTGTTGTTTGACAGGAGACTTTAGTTATGACCAGGTAAAACAGGCCTTGAAATTTCTACCTGCGTTTGTAATACCATACATGAACATGATTTAAAGGATCATGGAGTGAAACTAAGACAAGTGAAAGGCTAGTGACTGTTTAATTATTTGGAAATTGACTGAGAAAATGAGGGTCCTATGGAAGGTACAAATTAATGAAAACAAAAGTACTGGAGGCATCTATAAGTAACCCAGGAGAAAGAGAACGAAAAGTCAGGGTAGAGTTGAACACCTTCAATGAATCAGATTAAGGGAGAATTAATTACGAAGCCTCAGCCCCCTAGAGGCTAGTGATCACTACATACTGATGTGAATACTTACTACTATTAAACAGTGAGGCAGAGGTGACCAGGAGGCCGGAATACAGACGAGGTGATTACGATGAGACAAGAGTTACAATCTTATAGTCACTGGAATAATTTGTTCAGTGACACCATCACAAGGATATACAAATTACTCGAGACAGAACTACCAAACCGCTGGAAGACAATGTGGTGCCCATCTTAAAGAAGTTGACAGGAGGCCCTAATCTGCAGCAATATCCCTGACCTTTATACCACGACGAGGAGCTTAAAGGAAAATCATGCCTCAAGAACCTATCGCAATTCTATGAAAGGCTACTCTAAATAAAGCAGGATTGGGAAAAATGGGCAGACTGAGTCTTCATACAAATGTCAGAAGGAATTCGACACTCTGCCCCGCCAAAAAATTATTCATGAACTGCAGGTACAAACCCGCGTAGTGGAAAAAGTGATTCACTGATGTAAAGCGTACCTGAAAAACCAGAGCCAAGGTACGGACTGGAATGTACTATTTCTGATACGTGTAAATATCTACCAGAGGGAATCAACACATATTTAGCAGTTTGCCGGCGATACAAAGCTGTTGATAATGACAGGGAAGGAGGATGACGGCAGGAAACTGTAAGAAGACCTGAACATGATGTAAAAGTGAAAAGTAATGAAAAAAAACGACTTAGAAGGGAGTATTAACTGGGAGGGAAGACACTCCAATACTTCAGTCAAATAAAGAGATCTGGTAATAGCTATTGCATAACCTGTCCACCGATGACACACGCACCACTGGCGAATGTAATCAATTATTTCGGGAACCCCTGAATTCTGAAACCTTTCAAGACGCTGTACACCGTGTATGCAATACTAATTTTAGAGCATGCGATGCCAGCGTGGATACCGCGCCTTCTCATGAACCTAAAGAAGCTTCACAAGGTTCAGAGATATGGTTCAACACTAAACTCGGAGCTTATGAACTTTGAACCGCGAGTAATAAGTAAAGGAGTTGAAGCTCACGTTACTGGAATAGTGAAGGGTCACGGAAGACAATCGTACTTGGGGACACTGACAAAATATACAAGATTATCTGACGCGTGAGAGGAGCAAAACAGGAAATAGATGGAAACTGAACACTAGATAAGCCACATGGATGTTAGGAAGCACTTTTTGTATAAGGCTTGTAAGTGGAAAGAGCTGGGTGAGCAGGTCATGGATAAAAACTTCATACAAGGATTCAAAGAAGGTAAAAGAACAACCCAAAGAAATTTGATTTCCTTTGGAGGGCAATTTTTTTCCTGATGCGAAGTCTAATCATATGATACCCAGCTTCAGGACATGAGACCGAGGCTTTTCCTTGGCCTCGGTCCATCCTGTGAAAAAAATCAACTTGCATAACATACATGTATTCTTAAAGTTAAGAGGTGGGGCCAGGAGCTGGTGCTCCAACCCAGCAGATGCAGCTGGGTGAGTACAGCTTGCCAAGTACACCCCCCGCCCCTCCCTGCCTTCTTCCAGTACCACCAAAGGTGTAGTGTGTGGCGGCCAGCGAGGAGTGAGTTGCTGAATTTGTTGAGAGAGAAGTTGGTGTTGGAATGTCCCCCGGCCAGTGTTGTGTGCAGCCTTCCACACCACCACCACCGAACACATTTTAGATTCCCCCACGAAGGGCGACTGTATCAGACACCACCACTCGTCCTGTCCATGAACACATAACAAGAGTAAAGTCTATTACAACCCAAATAGTTGAGACACCATTGGTGATATCAAGTGCATCCTCTGCGGCTGTTCCAAAATTCAGGCAGCAGTTTCTTTACAAATTACATTATCTTGCATCCATCCTTCTACAATTATTATTATTATTATTATCATCAAAAAGAAGCGCTAAACCACCATCCTTCTACAAAACATTCCTAACACGAATTTTAGCGCAGGTTTCCCGGTACACTGTTAAATGTTCCGATATTCAGAATACACCTGTCTTGACCTGACATTGACTTTATTCTCACCTTGACTTGTCTTCAGGTGTGTCCTCACTCTCCTCTCACAGTGCTGACTTAATCAATGCTCCGCTGAGGATCAAAACGTCAACAACTTCCTTTCCAACTCACATTACCGAACAGTAGCAAATCATGAGAACATAAGAATGGAGGAACACTGCCGAAGGCCTACTGGCCAAAACTAGGCAGGTCCTTATCAAAATCACCCATATATTTGTCCAACTTTTCCCCAAAGCTATATAAGACAATGTTGGTGGTAAGGTTTCTACGGTAGTGTAAGAGGGAAGCAGCCAGAAAATGAAGGCTTGGCTATATTGAGGTACATGGGCCCCGAGGCCCCGGGAGCCACAGGTCGGGCCATTATTGTGAGGGAATAAAGAGAAGGACTGGCAGACAAGGCAACAGTTATCTGCTGTCTGGAGATGCAAGAGTTGAGCAGCAGCATGCAAATACCCACCACTCCTTCCCTTACTACCATTACCACCACCACCACCACTACTACCATCACCATTACTACCACTACCACCATCACTACTACCACTACCACCATCACCATTACTACCACCATCACTACCACCACTACTATCATCACCATTACTACCACCCCATCACTACTACTATCACCACTACTAGTACCACCATCATTTCACCACCAATATATATATATATATATATATATATATATATATATATATATATATATATATATATATATATATATATATATATATGAGGAGGTGGATACTAGTTAAGAGCGAAGTGTCACAACTAACATAATAAAAGTATCACAACAGCCACTAGCTCCTAGACATGCATACAGAACTCACAACAACAACATAATAACGACTCTGTTACTAGTGCAAGAGTATACTTCATAAATTAGACATATGCAACACTTGGCTATCTTTATTGTTTAAAAGTTTCGCCACACACTGGGTTCCTTAGTCCAATACAAAGAAGAATGGTTGAAAATCAGGAGTTTGAGGTAATTAGTCCCTTAGCCTGCAGTCGCTGTAATCAGTCCATCAGTCTTGATAATAATACAGTATATGCGCGAAGTGGCTTGTATAACACTATGGGGCGAAACGTTTCCACAATATACATAGCTAAGTGTTGCACACGTATCTAATTTATCAACTTGTGGGTTCTATGAGCCATTTATCTACAAGAGTAGACATAATATCTTTCTACAAGTACATGTACAAGGTATACATAATACCTTGTGAACGTAGGTGAAACACCTGGTTAAATGGACCTTAGAAAACACTAACACGAATATGGTGATAATAATAATAAAAATAATTTTATTTCTACAAGTACGTGTAAAAGGTATACAGACCATAGCTGACATCAATGACATACTACTATATAGAAAGTCGCTTGTTATGCAGAGCATTTCCCGCAAATTAGGTCAATTTTGTCCCCAGGATGCGACCCACACCAGTCGACTAACACCCAGGTACCTATTTTACTGATGGGTGAAGATGAACAGCAGGTGACTTATGGAAACATATCCTAGTGTTTCCAACCGTATCGGGGATCAAACCACGGTACCGCTGGAGCAATGTGCGCTAGCAATCGAGCTACGACTTTAACCACCTTGACGACCTTAACAACTCCCGTGTCCAACAAAGGAACTATCAAGGACGCCTTATGACGTGGATGACGTGGAATGAGACCAAATTATTTATTTATGAAAATACAGAGGCCGCTTTTATCGTTGTCACTAACACCACCAGAAGTGTGGACACTTGAGCCCTCTCATCCAAGTCTTGACAAACAGGACATTGCCCAGTTTGAATACTGCCCTCACGTCAGGCCCACCAACCATTATCTCCTCTGTAGATAAATGGTTCGAAGAAACGACAAGCTGATAAATTAGACACATATGCAACACTAGGGTATCTTTATTGAGGAAACTTTTCGCCACACAGTGGCTTCATCAGTCCATACAAAAAGAATGGTGAAGAATAGGAGGAGTTTGAGGTAATCAGTCCCTCAGCCTTGAGTCGATGTAATCAGTCCATCAATCTTGAAGAGAATACAGCATATGTGCGAAGAAGTGGCTTATATACTGTACTGTACTGGTTACATCGACTCAAGGCCGAGGGACTGATTACCTCAAACTACTCCTGTTCTTCACCATTCTCCTTTGTATGGACTGATGAAGCCACTGTGTGGCGAAACGTTTCCTCAATAAAGATACCCAAGTGTTGCATATGTGTCTAACTGTTCTACTATCACTTACCTTCTGTCGTCCTGTCACCTGTCACCCGCCATTATATATGAAGAAGTCACTCACAGTGCGTCCACTGTCTGGAAGTGTATATAACTGGCTTGACCTATCCTTATGTGTATCCTGAAGGCAGTACGTAGGAATAAGAGGTAAGACATATGTGCAACAGTTAGGTAACATTATTCGGAAACGTTATGCCTACACAGTAGGCTTCTTTCTGCTGCATCTTCTGTACTAGACTGAAGAAGCCTGCTGTGCAGGCGAAGCGTTTCGGAATAAAGTTACCTGTTACACATGTCTTATCAATTTGTCGGTATAGTATACTATTATCATATTCACGTAGGAAAGATAATGAGTGTAGAGAGAACAAATAAACAAGGAGGGATAGAAATAATATGAAAATGTGGCTTATTTAAATCTTATTAACATAGAAAGATATAACAAGATTAATGTGGTATTGTGTGTTATTTAAAATGTGTTAAGAAAGAGGGGCGTAAACTATTTTTTTTTTTTTTTTTTTTTTTTTAGGATTAAGGCTGGTGTATGCTTGAAGGTACGAGTCACCACAGGCAGATGTGACAAATGCCTTACACAAGAGTATTTAGCACTTTTTTGACGATACCTTCTATTCGGCGTATGTCACATACCAGTATTGGCATTCTTTCCCGACCAGCGAACCTGATGCTAAGGGTATAATGAGCAGGGGCCCCCTGGTTGTACTAGCACCTTGGTTCAAATAGCCGATAACAAGAAAGCCCTCCAAAGTTGTGAAGCGATGTGGTACACTCGTGAATCAACTTTGGCAGACTTACCTCCAAGTCTGGTCGAAGGCGGGTCTTACCGTCTCTCTTGCTTGCAAAATTGTCTTTCTGTACATATCCACTGCAAATATTGTACATATTTTTGCTTGCTGTTTGGTAAAGGAAATATATGTGTTTATTCTCCACTGCCTTTTGTTCGTTCCTCGTTTTTACACTGGTTATCGTGCTACAACCAGATGTGCAGGCCACTAGACTACATCAGTGTTCGTAATAACTTTAATTTAACACCAGTACCAGTCCCAGGCCAGCCTGCTCCACGCAATGTCCTGTGAACATTGACTCTCACGCTAACTTACATACAGTATTCTAAGCTATAAGAATATTACAGTAGTCTAAGCTATAAGTATAGTTGCTTTTTCTCCTAGCGGGTAGAAGACGAGCACTGTAGTGATGTCTTCTTTCATGTTTCTTTGTAAGCCTCTTGTGATACGTGTGACAGAGGCTGGTGTTCCCTAGCTGTGCCAGCCCAATGAAAATAAAGTTTTTCTCACTGAACTTCCCGCTCCTCCTATTAATACTAACTAAATAACAACTACTACTACAGCTACTACTGCCACCAGCACTACCACTACCGTTACTACTAGTACTTCTACTGTTATTACTACTATTATCACTACCACCACTACTACTCCCCTCTAAACACTGCTACTATTATCACTACCACTACTGACCTGTCTTATGGTATTTTCTTAACCTAACCTGTCATCGAACTTTCTTCCTCTTCCTTGTTTCCTAATTGTCTTCTCTTCATTTTCTGGCTCAGTTTTGACTTGATGATGGTCCGGGAAGGACCGAAACATCACTCTTTCCTCTAGTGTGAGTTCCTCGTGAACTGTTGCAGCTACGGACTTGTGGCTTTCGTACTTCGACAATACCATAGTCAATAATTATCAGTGTGTTACCGAAGAATATACCTGTATGTGAATCACTGGGGCAAGGAGCTGAAACTCAACCCCTGCGACCTCAATTAAGACAGACAACCACTGTGAAGAATAAATTAGACACATATGCAACACTTGGGTATCTTTATTGAGGAAACGTTTCGCCACACAGTGGCTTCATCAGTCCAATACAAAGTAGAAAGTTGTAAGGAGAGTAGGAGTTTGAGGTAATCAGTCCCTCGGCCTGGAGTCGATGTGTTCAGTCCATCAATCTTGTAGTAAGTACAGCATAGGGCAAAATAAGTTGCTTATATACTGTAGACAGGTGAGGCGAAGCAGGAGGAGGCGGGGTCATAGTAGTACCATCCACTAGTCGAAGTAGGTCTTCGTTCAAAGGTTGGACAAGTGTTGAAGAATTCGTTTGTATCAAGATCCCAAGATGTTGCTGTGTCAGACAGGATGTAGATGAAGCCACTGTGTGGCGAAACGTTTCCTCAATAAAGATACCCAAGCGTTGCATATGTGTCTAATTTATCAATTTGTCGGTTCTCTGAACCATTCATCTACATACTGTGAAGAAACAGCTGTTGTTTGTTTACCCCAACAGCCATCTTAAACAGTACGTTGGTAGACAATAGCGAGTGAGAAACAGAAGTCTGTTAAACGTTTTGCACTCTGGCAGGAGAACTGTTATTTTTCCTTGAACATGTAAGACTGCGGCGAAATCATTACACGAGTTCAAGGATAGTGGAACTGTGGGGAAGGCCTACTGGTCCATGCTAGGAAGGTCTTACACAGCTTGTCTTTCTTCATTGTTCTTATTCCTGTAATATTACGTTTCCAATATATTAGACCTGGGAAGGGAGCGGGTTGCTGGGGCGGTGATCTCCGAGACCTTTAAAGGGATATACATATTCACCACCTCCCCTGTCATGAGATCACAGAGGTGATTTGACCTTAAAAGAGCCTAGAATGTGGTTAATGATTCTCAAACATCTTGCATGCAGACTGTTGCAGCCTGGACGCAGACTGCTGCATCCTGAACGCAGACTTCTGGATCCTGGATGCAGACTTCTGGATCTTGGACGCAGACTGCTATATTTTGGACGCAGACTGCTATATCCTGGACGCAGACTTCTGGATCTTGGACGCAGACTGTTATATTTTGGACGCAGACTGCTGTATCCTGGACGCAGACTAATGCAATCAGACCAATACATTTTACACTGCCTATTATTCAAGCACTTTTCTGGACGCTGGTGAAGGGCTTTTGATCATAAAAAAAAAACTGAGTTACCTCTCTACCTGGATGGAAAAATAAACACAAATGCAGTATAATGCGATCCTTTGTTGACAACGTTTCGTCCACACACGTCGCAAACAGATCTACCTGGGTAAAGAGTACACGAGTATATATAATGAGGAGAATGTTGGGTAAGTTGTATTTGAGACGGTCCTGTACAAGTCTGTATCAAATACAATCAGGTAGATCTGTTTGTGACTTGATAAATCCCACTGGACGAAACGTAGTCAATGAAGGGTTGCAGTATACCATATTTGTGTTTGTTGCATTAACTCAGTTCACCTCGCATTCCAGGAGCTGTATGACCCCTGTGGGTTATGCAGCGCTCACGTTATGAAAAGCCTTAATAAAACGTAGAAATTATGAACACTTGGTGAAGGTGTACGAGCGACAGCTTAAGTGTTATTGGCTCTACAACTGACAGCTCAGCCAAAATTGACTCTTGACACTGACTGCCTTCGCAATGGCCGAGGAGACAGGCAAAGCGAAGCTAATTACCAAAGAATGGCTTCAAGACACAGCCATTGTGACCATGACTACAGCAGGCAATTAGTTGCCCTCGCAAACACTCGGCACAATGATTATTAGTAGCGAGGAGAGTGGCTTCTCCAAACACACACACACACACACACACACACAAACAACTACCAGCTACACACTCACCACCTTGGTGAAGGTCTTAGCAACAAGGTCTGGTGTACACTACATACCCTCATCTAACATCAGCCTGACGACGCCTTAACAAGGTCACCTACTTCATCAAAGTACTTGGTCAACTTCAGGCAGTTGTTGTGGCAGCTGCTGGATGTCATATTCCCTGGCAGCCCTCAGGGAATATCACATTTGTTATTATTCCTAAGAAACCACGGTACGGGTGGGGTTTGAACCCATGGCGAGCGAGTCGTAAAAACTGCAGGCCAGTTCCAACATAAGTTACTCTGCCAACTGGCCAGCTGAAAGTTTGGTTTCCGTATTAGCTACAGTATCAAGGCTTTTCTATTTATTTCATGACAACGTATTCTGGCACCATCATCTACGTTTCAGCACTATACTCTGATTCGTCTATATTGGTTTTCTGGGCGTGAGGTTTTTTATGTTTTGGTTGTGGAGATGCTGGACAAGGAATCCCTGTGTAGTGTTGGGGCAGTTTCTGGACTTTCTCTCTGCTGACCCACTCCTTCCCTGATAAAGTGGCCTGTCCCCTGTTCCATTCCTCTGCTGCTTCCTTCACCTTTTCCTTCTCTCCCTTTCTGCATTTTGTTCCTCTTATGTACCATCTATAAGATGGACTGTGTTGATAAATTAGACACATATGCAACACTTGGGTATCTTTATTGAGGAAACGTTTCGCCACACAGTGGCTTCATCAGTCCATACAAAGGAGAATCGTGGAGGAGTTTGAGGTAATCAGTCCCTGATTACCTCAGGGATTCTCACGATTCTCCTTTGTATGGACTGATGAAGCCACTGTGTGGCGAAACGTTTCCTCAATAAAGATACCCAAGTGTTGCATATGTGTCTAATTTATCAACTCGTCGGTTCTCTGAACCATTCATCTACATGGACTGTGTTGAAGCAGCGATATTCCTATTAATGTGTGTGTGTGTGTGCTCATGGCGTTTTTTCTGAAGCCTTGGAAAAACCTGTACACTAAAACATTTGTAAACACACGACTCTCTAGCCTGCACGGTGTTCATTCTTAAAGAAGATGGTAGGAAAAACACAAGACGAAAGCTAGACGACGATGAGACACAGAGCAAATAAACAAGAATAATAAATAACACAAGACATATGTGGGCTGGTCTGAGACACGGGACATATGTGGAGTGGTCTGTGACACATGATTCTTCAAATTCCCATTGACATTTGTTGAAGAATGTCTTGTAGACGCCATTAATAAATCGTCAATAAGGAAGTTCAACTCTCCATCAGTGCCATCAATGAGAGATCCGATTCACCGATAATAATAATAATAATAATAATAATAATTCAACCACTTTTTTCAAGATTCCTACAAGCAGGTTGTGACACTGTCATCCAGTGTCAGTGCTTGTTACACTGTCTTCCAGTGTCAGTGCTTGTGACACTGTCATCCAGTGTCAGTGCTTGTGACACTGTCATCCAGTGTCAGTGCTTGTGACACTGTCTTCCAGTGTCAGTGCTTGTTACACTGTCTTCCAGTGTCAGTGCTTGTGACACTGTCATCCAGTGTCAGTGCTTGTGACACTGTCATCCAGTGTCAGTGCTTGTGACACTGTCTTCCAGTGTCAGTGCTTGTTACACTGTCTTCCAGTGTCAGTGCTTGTTACACTGTCTTCCAGTGTCAGTGCTTGTTACACTGTCTTCCAGTGTCAGTGCTTGTTACACTGTCTTCCAGTGTCAGTGCTTGTGACACTGTCTTCCAGTGTCAGTGCTTGTTACACTGTCTTCCAGTGTCAGTGCTTGTGACACTGTCTTCCAGTGTCAGTGCTTGTTACACTGTCTTCCAGTGTCAGTGCTTGTTACACTGTCTTCCAGTGTCAGTGCTTGTTACACTGTCTTCCAGTGTCAGTGCTTGTGACATTGTCATCCAGTATCAGTGCTTGTGACACTGTCATCCAGTATCAGTGCTTGTGACACTGTCATCCAGTGTCAGTGCTTGTGACACTGTCATCCAGTATCAGTGCTTGTGACACTGTCATCCAGTGTCAGTGCTTGTGACACTGTCATCTAGTGTCAGTGCTTGTGACACTGTCATCCAGTATCAGTGCTTGTGACACTGTCTTCCAGTGTCACAGTTTGAGACACAGGAGCCTTCTTGAGTGACAATAGCAAGAGGACAGTGTGGAAAGTCTGATAAACAGTGATATAGAAGCAAGTTGAGATGCCGTCACTTTGAAGTCACGCCATGATCTGTTGTACCGATTACGTAACACAACCAGTGTAAACGGCAGCGCCTTTCTTGTTTTGTTAACTATAATAACAGTTGATAGGATGAATGGAAATGCAGCCAGACAACAGCACCTCTCAAGGCGCAACAGACTCGCTTTATAGCATTCCACCTACACACTCGTTACACCATGTGGGGATGGGTGTTGAACAAGGACATGTCGAAGGTTAGCGTAACAGTGCTTCTCCAGAGGTTGCACACTGCTTGAAACACTAGTGGACTGTAGTTACCACTGTGGACCAGTCTTCCTACGGCAGCACCATTATTAGTATACGTACTAACAACAACAATACCGGCAAACTGTGGAATAAAGACACTTTGTTAAGAACAAAAAGACAAAATACCGTGACTGAAACAATACACAAATAACCCACACACAGGAGAGGGGAGCTTACGATTTGTGTAGTTTAGAAGACGTTTCGCCCTCTTGGGGACACCTGGTGTAGTCTTAGGGACACCGAGAGTAGGCCTAGACAGGTCTTTCTCGCATCAAACTTACTCATGTGGCTAACATATCTTTGAACTACCTACGATACTTGGTTCAAAGACACCTGTTTGTTCCGCTCATCTACAAACTCTACTGCCAACCCAATACTAAATTCTGAATCTGAATTCATCTAGCTTGAAATCCACTGCTTCGAGGTTTTTCTCAGATATCCTCATCACCTTATTTATGTCATACACTTGTATACCTCGCTCATATCTCTCCCTCACTGTACGTCTCTCAGGATCGTAGGTTATGAGTTTTAATCTTCGTAGGAAAGATTACTTATTCAGTGGATTAACTTTATCTCTACAGAGAGACATGCATGCAAAGTCAAGTATTATGGAAACATTTCGCCCACCAGAAGGTAGGCCGAACCGCAAGTTACACGGGATCTTCACGACTATACCACCATACCTTTGTCATCCCTTTGTGTATGTTCTCCAGCGAGTTTACATTAACTCTGTAGTATGGAGACCAAAACTGCATACCATAGTCTGAATTAGGCCTTAACAATGATGTATAAAACTGTAGTATAACTTGACTTATACTTCTATATGGATTCTAATGTTTTTTTCTACCAACATTTAGACACTGCTGTATTGACTTCAGGTCCCAAGACCTTTTCACATTATGCCATGAGTTAATAAGAACATAATAACATAAGACTGGAGGAACACTGCAGCAGGCCTACTGGCCCTTGATGTTTTACAGAAGTTACTTCGATGTTTCAAACTTGTCTGGAGTTCGCAAACATCGTCAGGGGAAAGGACACATCAGTCACCAGCCCAGCTACCTTCAAGTCTCGTGAAGGAGAGGAAAAAGCTGGGTTGGTCCTGAGAAAAAAATAGAACATAAGGTGATCCTCCTTCAGGAGCCAAAGGCGGATCATCATCCGATTAAAGACCGTGTCAGGACAGTGGTCCTGATAAAGCTATCCTCAAGTAACTGCCTTATGTATTATCGTAGTTTCATACTGCCAGGGTTACCATTACATAGTTCTCATACAGAATAAGGTAGCCCCACACTGAGTGTTCCTAGCAGGCAATATACAACGGGTGTGCCCATATGTAAGTCTCACAGAGAATAGGGTGGGCGCACACTGAGGGCGTTGCAACCGTCACACCGGATCTCAGATATCAGACTACATCCACAGATGACTTTCTTTCAATTAATATAATCGACTAGAGTAATTACTTTCACTTGGCCCATGGGTTAATCACTGCATCGGTTCACCATTATCCACAAATCACTGATTCAATAACTTCCATTTTTCACCGTATATAATATTCTTAGTAAAATAAATGGATCAGACAGGGAGTTAAGGATCAAGAAGGAGGATAAGAAAAACTTCATTAATGTTTATAATATCTATTGGACACTTCAACTAGTCCGAGAGTTTATTCTTATCAAGATATGTGTAAAAAATATATGTATATTCTCCACGTGAATTCTTTTTCAAGTTAATTACGCCACTGAATATGACGGAAAAGGAGGTGCCAAAGGGTAAATTGAACTGGTAGTCTTTAGTATTCACAATAAAATCTCCCGGTCTCTTGCCAAAGTTAGGTAAATAGACACATGCAAGTAATGTGACTACGTGCCTCTTAACCCTCACCTAAGTCATCACATATGTACTGGTACATATATAAGAAATGCCTTAGTGGATGGGTCTATTGAAACTCCAGAATAGATAAGGTCAGCACTTAAAAGTAATTACATCAGGTAGTTAAAATTTGTTCAGTCCCACCTTCCCTTTAGCTGGGCAGGGACACATAGCTGAACGAATTTTATAGTCAGCCGGACTTGAGTCCTGGAGGTGGAAGGTACAATGTATGTACTCTGAAGGAGGGGTGGAGATATATTGCAGTTTTCGAACTGTAGTGTCGGCACGCCTCTGGCAAGACAGTGATGGAGTGAGTGATGATGGAAGTGTTTCTTCTTTGTAGGGTCAGGGAAACGACCGATGTATTAATAAAAAAATTAAAAATATATTTTCTGATGCTAGTCAACTAGATTTTGATGTATTATCTTGAACAGCTGAAATTAGCTTGTTTCCCAGTTCTACGTAGCCTCCCCAGCGCGAAAAATATTTTCCAATATAAGGTTGGGAAAGAGTACACCCAACTCTCCTACAGCCTAGGTATCCTGTAACTCATGTATACTAGGGTAGCCACACACTGAGTCACTTTCTGTCATGTATAAAAAGAGAGATACGGTGCAGCTGGTTCTTGGGCAGCGTACCCCAAGAAGGGCGCCAGACTATAGGTATCTTGCCCCTTATAATGCCGTCTTTCATTAAAGTCAACCCGACGGATGGCCACGACAGCAATATATTGGTCATGCATTATTCAACGCGCCCGCCTGGCACCGTGCATTCTTCCCGCGATACCACTGAGCTACCTGGCATCATGTATTTTGGCACTAGGAGGTACAGGATATGAAGATCTACCTGCGGTGGGTACAGGACCTGCCTGTGGTAGGTACAAGACCTACCTGCAGTAAGTACAGGACCTACCGGCAGTAAGTACAGGACTGGGGTAATGCCAGAAGTAGCACTCACTCTCCTCCCTGGATGCTGACCATTCCCAGATTTCACTCGTCATTATCACTAATATTTGTGCAATTGTCAGCGCTGCAGGTCCTCTGATAACATCGAACCCTCGTTTAAATTGAAGGAGGCTATGAAGAATGTACATAGCGTGGGTTGTCAAGGGTGCAAGGCGGCCCTGAGCCAGTGGACAGCGGCCAACGACACACATGAGACACATGATTATGACCCATAATACCTGCAAGACAAGGATGATTATCACATGAAATTTGGCCCTAATATTGATTGTGTTGGTGGCCGGTGGGCAGGGAACAATGAGGAGGAGACCCACATCTAAGATGTTTTTTCTCCCCGCCACTTTCGTTCACCTACGCCTGCATCCCACCTTCCTCACTCCACCACCTCCGTAACGTCCCAATAAAAATGACAAGGTATTCATTGTTTCTAAATGTAGTGTGATTATTTTCAAGGCTTGCTGAAGCCCGTAGCGATCATACGTGGAGTGGCTGAGTGTATGGTTGGGTCAGTACACGCTCCAGCAGCCAGTGTATTGATATTGTAGTGCAGTTGTGTGTGGGCGGGAGGTAAAGGAAGCACTATCACATGACCACAACAGGATCATTACATCTTGTCTGTGAACTCCGGCAAAGTGGAGAAGTTGTGTGTGGGCGCTGAGAGAGCCTCCTGGGGATAATCTCCTTCCCTGTGGCCATAACCAGTGCCCATTGTCGCGTCACACTAATATCACGCGTGTGAGGCTAACAACGCAGCCAACACAGCTTGTGGTGGGCGTTCCCCACACACCCCCTTCCTCCACTACACTTGCAACCATCACCACCACCTCATCTCACTACCTTCTCGCTGTCCCCACCAGTCCGCCACTACCTGAAGGGGGTGCCTCCACCACGTGCGTGTCAGTGTGTGTCTACACCGTGAATGATAAACGCCACTACACTCCTCCCAGGCCGCCATCACCTGGAGGAGGTGCCAAGGTGCGTCCACCCTGAGTGTCAAACACTACTACACACATCATACACTCATTAACATATTCACGTACCCTCACCAACTCACAATGAACTGCAATATTCCCCTCCTTCAACCACCTTGCTAATTAATGCCCTCACCTCGTAAACAATTCTAACCCCGTCAGGAACCACACTGAAGCCCATCATCTAACAATAAAGCAACCAATAAAGTAGCCAATAAAGGAACCAACGCAACAGTTTCCGGCCAGCACAAAAACGCCTTCTGTTTGTCTTAGATACAATTCCTTAAGAAACTTAAGAGCTTCAAGGTTACTTAAATTTATGCAGCTAACATATATATATATCTGCAGCTGATGACATTATATCTTATGTATTTCATGTTTATTTACATTGTACTTGTTGTTGTATTATTTATTATTATTATTACCATCGTTCAGATGATCTAGGAAGACTTCGTATACTTGGTTTTTGTTTCAGTTTGAGTGTAATCACACACTGACTCAGTAATGAAGAAATAAGACAGTGAAGAACGAGCTTATATTAGGACAACGTTTCGCTCTGTTCGAGCTTTATGAAGCCATATGACTCCAACGTTGTTGACGCAGCAGAATCTTGTTCTGCGACGTTATCTTCAGTATTATGGGTAGTACGCCACTGGAACCCACACTGGAACCCTCACTGGAACCCACACTGGGACCCACACTCAGTAATGCCTGATGCACGATCACTGTTGTGGTGACAGCAACTCCAAGGTCTATGGTAGTGAAGCCACAAGTAACAGGAAGGAGATACACGGACAAAGAAACAAACTGACGGACAAAGGGATGAATGGACATGCGGATTGACCGACGAACAAAGGAATGAATGGCTAGATGGACAGAGGTAATGACAGGGGGACAAAGAGAGACACAGTGATAATTCTAGTAGCAATAGCATATTAGAAGCTTACCTGAACGAGTGCATCCTTCCCTTCTTCCCCGTCACTCAACCACCTTCTCCTTACCTGCAATAAACATTTACCAATAAATCACAAGCAAAACGGCAAGATTCAATCCACTTTCCACATCCAGGTAAGAAAACGTAAACAACCTCATTTAAGCGGTCATTGTTGAGTACATGGCGCTTAAGAGTAGTGGATACCTTTATTAACAACGTCTTGTTCACACAATGGGCTTAATCAAGTGACTAGCTGGGTAAAGCCCGCTGTTAGGGCGAAACGTTATCTTTAATAAAGGTGTTATTTACTCCACACAGTCGGCATTTACATGCAATTGCAGTTGCAGCCAATCAATCACTGCTGCAGTTAGATCCATCCATTTATCATAAGCCTCAACTATCGTCCCAACTGATAACATCCTCTACATGAATGGTATACAATACCGACAAAATTCATGCCCTTGAATTTGTATTGATGAAGATACCCAGATGTTGCACATGTGTCTAATTTCCATGATAGCATCCTTCCTTGGATCACCACCGGGTACCCAAGTCATGAGGTACCCGGTGGTGATCCAAGGCAGGATGCTATCAGTTGGGACGATGGTCGAGGTTTATGGTAGATGGATGGATCTAACTGCGGCAGTGATTGATTGGCTGCAACCAGAATTGCATGTAAATACCGGCTGTGTGGAGTGATTTGGATGCCTCCCCTCCTCCGATACCTTGTACATTCTCTCCAGGTTACTGACCCAGCCAAAGACAACCTATTTCCTGGGGTGAGCACCCTCCACTGACAAAACAAACCTGAATACAGCGAACTCCTTAAGTAGATATTCAAGAAAGTACTCAGCCTCTCACTGGAATACAGCCATTGTGATCAATCTGCCTATTAGATTTCGGGGACAGAAATACAGAAAACACATGCAACAGTACCTGTATTCTACCCTCGTGTAAAGCGAACTAGTGGGGAAGTTTTTTTTACCAATAAAGCAACTCTGTGGAACCAACATATTATCATTACTATTATTTACAATGCCTTAAATATATTTAATATTAAATTAAATCTATGATATATATTTCTTCGTTATGCTCAGATCGATTTTCGCAGAGTTATGACAAAAACTAATTTTCATTCGGCTTATTCGGCAGTGAACCCTTGCTATATAGGCCAAACTGGACGATTCAGAATGTGTAGAGAGAGAAAATAGGTGAGAGAGAGAGAGAGAGAGAGAGAGAGAGAGAGAGAGAGAGAGAGAGAGAGAGAGAGAGAGAGAGAGAGAGAGAGAGAGAGAGAGAGAGAATGGGGATCCTTCACAAGTAGTTGCACAAGGGTTGTCCTTGATGCCTGGGAGTGACTCGTGACCCAGGAAACTGGAGCCAGCCTCCCCTTCCTCAGAACAAACCTGATTACCTCCAGTCCCCCTTCCCCAGGTGCTGTATGACCCCTACTGGTTTAGCACTTTCTAAGAATAGGAATAATTCACAAGGGCTAGTGCTGGTCATTACATCAATGCTGAACACCAAAACATTGGAAAATTTACGTAAACAACTCTAAGTAAGCGACGATATTTATATATTCGTCGACAAGACAACAGTAAGATGATAAGCCAGTTCTGAGGAGGTCACCAGGAATCTTCAGAGTGGCTTAACAATGATTTAGATACATTAACGTCGTGGCTGGAAGCCTGGCAGATATATCTCTCTGTCCTTGAGAAAGGATAAAAAAGGGTTATAATAATAACCATTAGTTTTTAAAGCCAGCGGAAGGCCTCGGTCAGATGACCAAAAGCTCAAACGGCGGGTCATATGACTAGGACCCACGTCAGGAAACACTTGTCCTGTTTCCTGACAAACCTTACCTTGAGGAAGAAAATAACCATGGCATCTGTAAACTAAATAATGTTAGGTAAAAGACCACAAGTGCAACTAACGCGACATTTTATTGTGGCGACGTTTCGCTCTCCAGGAGCTTTATCAAGCCCTTACGTTGCCACAATAAAATGTCACATTAGTTGCACTTGTGACCTTTTACCTAACATATTGTCGGTAATTCTACCAATATTATTTAATTAAATAAGAAAGAGGTTAATGCGAGAAAGACTCGGAGGTTCTGGACACCAGAAACCTGCGTCCACAGCAACACTGCTCAAGTATATGAAAAAAAATAATCATAAGAGCGAAGAAATTTATAACGAAAGTACATGGAAGTTATAAGTAAGTTTATTCCGGTATACACAAATACAGTTACATAGATTATCATACATAGCAGCATGTGTGTAGAGAACCTAGGATAACCCAAAAAAGTCAGTGATTTATTTCCATTGGGGTCCAAAGTTATATTAAAACTCTAGACGTCACTGACTGGTAACGTCTCTATGTAGAGCAGCTCTGGTCTCCATATTACAGGACATAAATGAACTAGAAAACATGACAAAGTAAATCCCCCTCTATGAAGAATATTTGCCGTGAAAATACACATTTACTGACTTACACCTTCCAGAAGTATTTAGAATAAAAGAAAATATAAAAAAGTTGAAAATATCGAAAAAAGACAGAACTGGCAACAATGGATTCAGATTTTAAAAAAAGGGTACAAGAAATGCCAGGTTTGGCAACAGTGTTGTAAATAAGAGGAACACACTGTTATGTGGCTTCACTGAAGCAAATACTTAAGGTAGTTTAAAAAAAAAAACATAGGCGAGACAGAAAGAATGAATGGGAATAGTCGGGTGTGACCAGGAGCTACTGAATCATGAGCTAACAGGTCTACTGCAGAGGCTGTCCGTGTTAGGTTCTTATATTTATTCTTGACTGTCCTGCCTGCCTGCCGGTCTACCCGTTTACCTGCCAGTTTATCTCTCTGCCTACCTGCCTGCATGTTATCTATCAAGGTCGCCTGCATGTTATCTATCAAGGTCGCCTACCTACCTACCTACTTGCTAACCACCACGGCCATCAACTTGCTTTTGGGCATACCTATGTGAGAGGCTGTTAGTCTTCCTCTGCTCTGTTGTCAACATGCCTGTCAGCTTGGCTGCTTGCAAGCCTTCTTGCCTGCCAGGCTGCTTGCCTATCTGCTTATCTAGCCACTTACCATGAAGGAGAGGGGCAAGTGCATGCCGGAGCAGTTTATCTGCATGATCCTAAAAGGCAAGCCAAGTTAGGGCGCTGAGAAACATGCTCACGTCCGCTCTTCCCTGCCTACCCGTTCCTGTCTCATCATATTATATATATATATATATATATATATATATATATATATATATATATATATATATATTTGTATCTCCATGGGGAAGTGGGGAAGAATCCTTCCTCCCTAAGCCATGCGTGTCGTAAGAGGCGACTAAAATGCCAAAAGAAAGCGGCTAGTAACCCCTTCTCCTGTATAAATTACTAATTGTAAAAAGAAAAATTTTTTTTTTTCTTTTTAGGTCTCCCTACATCAGTAGGATACAGCCGGTTGGCTAAAAAAAATATTTGTACTCATCTGATTATGTAAGCGTAGATATACGTACGTGTGTGTTGTGATAAATTAAACTATTTGAATTAACGTAGAGTGCACTTTTTTATAGCAAGGTAGCCTAGCGACTTGACCACTCTGTTACTCTAATGTACTACAGTATTATACTGCAGCCTACACTTAGTGGGTGTTGCTTAGTATAAGTGAAACAGTTTGTTTCATGGTGTCCAGGCTAGTTATGGCGAGGCTAGTGCAACTATTTTAATGCATAAAGTGCAATTTAATGTGTCGAGAGCCTTTTGCAACAATAACTTGCACTGGTTTTTATGTGTCTGCATGTACTCTTAGATATATAATGTAGTCCAAATTCCTACTACCTATCCTATACTCTTCTAGCACACATATATATATATACATATATATATATATATATATATATATATATATATATATATATATATATATATATATATATATATATATATATATATATATATATGTATATTTTGTTGCCCTACTCAGTGATGGAGACATCTTCATAAAAATAACATTTGTGCTGTGTATGGGGTAAACTATTCTGCGAGACAGTAATGGTCAAGCAATAGTACCAAACTTTTGGAGCTGCCGTTGCTGCTTAACCCATAATGGAATACTTGATGATATCCTCATTGCTGTACCGGAGTCTCGCAGCTCAGACTGTGTATTCAGCACTATGTACTAAACCCATACTGTGATGGAATATGACAGGTATACAGTCAGCTTTGTTCCTACTATGTAAATGTCTTCTAGAACGAGGTAGCGGCACACTGCTGACGCATACAATTTTCCAAAATAAAAAAAACAGTCATGCCAGACGAGCATGCGCACCGCGCAGCCGGGCGGGGAAAGAATGGCGCAGTAAATCAGTGGGGAGACAAGCACACCAGATTACCACCAGTGTGCCTGTCTCTTCTGGTACTGGTTAACTTGCACCACCCCATTCCATCCCCCTCTCTTCCTCTCCTCCCTTTCCTGAGTCTCTAACCCCTCTCCCCCGCCCTTGCGAATCTTTCCCCGTTTATCTATCATTAGAAACAAAAATGATGGGGCAGGTCCTCTTGAGATATGGTAACTCACAAGTAACTGTAACTTCAGGTTTGCCGGAACAAGACATAAATCTGCCGTTGCTACTAAACCCATGATGAAATGCTTTTACAACGGATTAACCATGGTGCTTCAGCACCCCAAATGTGGTCTACAATAATAACTTCAGAACCTAACACAGTTCTGCTTGCACCTCACTCCCCTACGACAGGCGATGACTTGCAATATGCAGATGTTTGTAGCATGTTGTGAGGTCTTCCTCAGGTAGCATGTTGTGAGGTCTTCCTCAGGTAGCATGTTGTGAGGTCTTCCTCAGGTAGCATGTTGTGAGGTCTTCCTCAGGTAGCATGTTGTGAGGTCTTCCTCAGGTAGCATGTTGTGAGGTCTTCCTCAGGTAGCATGTTGTGAGGTCTTCCTCAGGTAGCATGTTGTGAGGTCTTCCTCAGGTAGCATGTTGTGAGGTCTTCCTCAGGTAGCATGTTGTGAGGTCTTCCTCAGGTAGCATGTTGTGAGGTCTTCTCAGGTAGCATGCTGTGAGGTCTTCCTCAGGTAGCATGCTGTGAGGTCTTCCTCAGGTAGCATGCTGTGAGGTCTTCCTCAGGTAGCATGTTGTGACGTCTTCCTCAGGTAGCATGTTGTGAGGTCTTCCTCAGGTAGCATGTTGTGAGGTCTTCCTCAGGTAGCATGTTGTGAGGTCTTCCTCAGGTAGCATGTTGTGAGGTCTTCCTCAGGTAGCATGTTGTGAGGTCTTCCTCAGGTAGCATGTTGTGAGGTCTTCCTCAGGTAGCATGTTGTGAGGTCTTCCTCAGGTAGCATTTTGTGAGGTCTTCCTCAGGTAGCATGTTGTGAGGTCTTCCTCAGGTAGCATGTTGTGAGGTCTTCCTCAGGTAGCATGTTGTGAGGTCTTCCTCAGGTAGCATGTTGTGAGGTCTTCCTCAGGTAGCATGTTGTGAGGTCTTCCTCAGGTAGCATGTTGTGAGGTCTTCCTCAGGTAGCATGCTGTGAGGTCTTCCTCAGGTAGCATGCTGTGAGGTCTTCCTCAGGTAGCATGTTGTGAGGTCTTCCTCAGGTAGCATGTTGTGACGTCTTCCTCAGGTAGCATGTTGTGAGGTCTTCCTCAGGTAGCATGTTGTGAGGTCTTCCTCAGGTAGCATGTTGTGAGGTCTTCCTCAGGTAGCATGTTGTGAGGTCTTCCTCAGGTAGCATGTTGTGAGGTCTTCCTCAGGTAGCATGTTGTGAGGTCTTCCTCAGGTAGCATGTTGTGAGGTCTTCCTCAGGTAGCATTTTGTGAGGTCTTCCTCAGGTAGCATGTTGTGAGGTCTTCCTCAGGTAGCATGTTGTGAGGTCTTCCTCAGGTAGCATGTTGTGAGGTCTTCCTCAGGTAGCATGTTGTGAGGTCTTCCTCAGGTAGCATGTTGTGAGGTCTTCCTCAGGTAGCATGTTGTGAGGTCTTCCTCAGGTAGCATGTTGTGAGGTCTTCCTCAGGTAGCATTTTGTGAGGTCTTCCTCAGGTAGCATGTTGTGAGGTCTTCCTCAGGTAGCATGTTGTGAGGTCTTCCTCAGGTAGCATGTTGTGAGGTCTTCCTCAGGTAGCATGTTGTGAGGTCTTCCTCAGGTAGCATGTTGTGAGGTCTTCCTCAGAACATTCAACCTCACCTGACCAACCCAAATATCAGCAACAATAAGAGAGGACCCTCACAAAGATTATTTCTTGTAAAACACAAAACAAGCTGGTGTTCAGAGAAAGCAAGAGCTACTCACCTGGGGAAGGCGAAACAGCGTTCAAAAACATCGCACAGTGAAACTTATGACGACGTTTCGATCCGACTTGTGTATTGTTCCAGTCAGGGTATTGTGCCTTTTTTTTATTCTCGCCGTTCAACAATAACTTGAGACTGGTGCGTATAAAGTCACGTTAACACAGACCACTACGTATTTTTATACCCACTCGTCGGCTTGTTGCTCCAGTCACCAGCCTAAGACTCCTCTCTAACACTGCACAACAACAACAACAACCTTCTACCACATCTACTGAGGATTAGCATAAGGAATGGTAGTCTACCTGACCGCTGGAAACTCTCTCATACTACTCACC
This sequence comes from Cherax destructor, assembly GCA_009830355.1. NCBI lineage: Eukaryota > Metazoa > Arthropoda > Malacostraca > Decapoda > Parastacidae > Cherax > Cherax destructor. Next base: position 57,974 of record WNWK01002145.1, on the reverse strand, counting down.
CTCCAACTTAACCCTCATAAGTTTAGACTCATCTCATCACCATCCTGCTTGCGCAAATCCCCCTCGAGAATTGTTCTAAACACTCTTATGTACGGAATACATAATCAACTCGCTCCAAACCTGTATGGGTTCCTTCCCGAGAAAAGAACCAAACTTGCTCTGGTGCATACTGAGGAGATTTTGGAACAAAGGAAGTCTTTGTTGACCTTTGATCTACCTCTGACACAGCTAATGGAAAACTTATCATGGAAGAATTGGTCACCTTCAATGTCCAAGGAAAACTACTAACCTGGATCCAAGGATCCCTCAGCAACAACACAGCATCAGTTATATACGGTGCACATGAAGATGCCTTTTTTTTAAGCCAGGGATACCTCAGGGTGGAGTACCTAACACCCATGTACTACTGCATAATCATTATATACAGCATCTCTATAAAGGGTGATGATGCTGTCATCTATGCTGATGACATTTGCATCTTTGCTAACACTCCCAACACATTACTAAGCTTAATCATCATCGATGCTGCTAAAAAAAAAAAGAATGATCTCATATTCAAACAACGCAAAACTCTTACATAGGTATTTGAATGTCAACAAATTATTAATCATAACACTGAATTTTGTGAGCAATATAAATTTGAGTAGTAATAAACGGTGATAACGCAAACATTCTGCACAAGCTGTTAGAGGGAGAATAAAGCCCCTTAATATCAGAACACTTGCAGGAAACACTGGTATAAATATCAAATATGCCTGCCAATAATAATAATAATAATAACAATGTTTATCAGATGTGTAAGTGGCTGCCATGCCTATACTGCAGTAAATATACCCTCCTGGGCCATTCAAGGGAGCACTGTCACCAAGACAGCCACAGACGGATATAGATTTAGCATAATTTTCTGAGAAAGAGGACTGAATGCTTAAATGGCTGTTTGCGCACACGTTTGGCTGCTTTGGCAAGCTGTAGTGCCTCAGCCTCGCAGCTATCTGCATACGCATTTTTCAGTGGCCTCCCTAGGTGTTGGTTATGTATGAGAAGCATGTCTCCACCCCCACCCCCCTAATGCACTCTGAAGTCAGAGAGATGACTAAGAGTCTTAAGTCTGGTACTCTGTATTCTAACCTTCTGCTTTTAAAAGCAATTTGGAATAGGTGATCAGAATAAAGGTCTGCCAACAAAGCTAATTCGAAAATGGCTAGACGCTTATTTTATATTCTTCTGTGTTTCGTTTTAATGCAGTAAATACCAAGCATCAGGTAATTCTGCTTTCCTCTGAGGCTACGTGTTCCTTACGCACACACCTTGTTCTTCCTTACACAAGCGCTAAGCATGCACCACCATACCTGGCTGCTTGAGCAATAACAGCCGTTACGGCTTGACAAAGCTCCTGGAGAGCGAAACGTTGCCACAATAAAAATGTCGCATTAGTTACACTTGTGTTCTCTTACCTAACATATTGTGGGTAATTCTACCAACATTAATACAAGTTCGCGTGTTTGTTGCGTAGTTGTAGTGCACATCTGTGCACTGGTATGAGGCCTGGTCACAGACCGGGCCGCGGGGGCGTTGACCCCTGGAATTCTCTCCAGGTAAACTCAAGAGTCCGTCTGCAAAGTATATGTACTGGACACGTTTCATGTACAAGCCAAAATGATGCAGTCTGATCTTCCTCTTGTAGAGTGATGGTGCAGTCTGATCTCCCTCTTGTAGTGTGATGGTGCAGTCTGATCTCCCTCTTGTAGAGTGATGGTGCAGTCTGATCTCCCTCTTGTAGTGTGATGGTGCAGTCTGATCTCCCTCTTGTAGAGTGATGGTGCAGTCTGATCTTCCTCTTGTAGTGTGATGGTGCAGTCTGATCTCCCTCTTGTAGTGTGATGGTGCAGTCTGATCTCCCTCTTGTAGTGTGATGGTGCAGTCTGATCTCCCTCTTGTAGAGTGATGGTGCAGTCTGATCTTCCTCTTGTAGTGTGATGGTGCAGTCTGATCTCCCTCTTGTAGTGTGATGGTGCAGTCTGATCTTCCTCTTGTAGAGTGATGGTGCAGTCTGATCTCCCTCTTGTAGTGTGATGGTGCAGTCTGATCTCCCTCTTGTAGAGTGATGGTGCAGTCTGATCTTCCTCTTGTAGTGTGATGGTGCAGTCTGATCTCCCTCTTGTAGTGTGATGGTGCAGTCTGATCTCCCTCTTGTAGTGTGATGGTGCAGTCTGATCTCCCTCTTGTAGAGTGATGGTGCAGTCTGATCTTCCTCTTGTAGTGTGATGGTGCAGTCTGATCTCCCTCTTGTAGTGTGATGGTGCAGTCTGATCTTCCTCTTGTAGAGTGATGGTGCAGTCTGATCTCCCTCTTGTAGTGTGATGGTGCAGTCTGATCTCCCTCTTGTAGAGTGATGGTGCAGTCTGATCTTCCTCTTGTAGAGTGATGGTGCAGTCTGATCTTCCTCTTGTAGTGTGATGGTGCAGTCTGATCTCCCTCTTGTAGTGTGATGGTGCAGTCTGATCCCTCTTGTAGTGTGATGGTACAGTCTGATCTCCCTCTTGTAGAGTGATGGTGCAGTCTGATCTTCCTCTTGTAGTGTGATGGTGCAGTCTGATCTCCCTCTTGTAGTGTGATGGTGCAGTCTGATCTTCCTCTTGTAGAGTGATGGTGCAGTCTGATCTCCCTCTTGTAGTGTGATGGTGCAGTCTGATCTTCCTCTTGTAGAGTGATGGTGCAGTCTGATCTCCCTCTTGTAGAGTGATGGTGCAGTCTGATCTTCCTCTTGTAGAGTGATGGTGCAGTCTGATCTCCCTCTTGTAGTGTGATGGTGCAGTCTGATCTCCCTCTTGTAGAGTGATGGTGCAGTCTGATCTTCCTCTTGTAGAGTGATGGTGCAGTCTGATCTCCCTCTTGTAGTGTGATGGTGCAGTCTGATCTTCCTCTTGTAGTGTGATGGTGCAGTCTGATCTTCCTCTTATAGAGTGATGGTGCAGTCTGATCTCCCTCTTGTAGAGTGATGGTGCAGTCTGATCTCCTCTTGTAGTGTGATGGTGCAGTCTGATCTCCTCTTGTAGTGTGATGGTGCAGTCTGATCTCCCTCTTGTAGAGTGATGGTGCAGTCTGATCTCCCTCTTGTAGTGTGATGGTGCAGTCTGATCTTCCTCTTGTAGAGTGATGGTGCAGTCTGATCTCCCTCTTGTAGTGTGATGGTGCAGTCTGATCTCCCTCTTGTAGTGTGATGGTGCAGTCTGATCTCCCTCTTGTAGTGTGATGGTGCAGTCTGATCTTCCTCTTGTAGAGTGATGGTGCAGTCTGATCTCCCTCTTGTAGTGTGATGGTGCAGTCTGATCTTCCTCTTGTAGAGTGATGGTGCAGTCTGATCTCCTCTTGTAGTGTGATGGTGCAGTCTGATCTCCTCTTGTAGTGTGATGGTGCAGTCTGATCTTCCTCTTGTAGAGTGATGGTGCAGTCTGATCTCCCTCTTGTAGTGTGATGGTGCAGTCTGATCTTCCTCTTGTAGAGTGATGGTGCAGTCTGATCTTCCTCTTGTAGAGTGATGGTGCAGTCTGATCTCCCTCTTGTAGAGTGATGGTGCAGTTTGATCTCCCTCTTGTAGTGTGATGGTGCAGTCTGATCTCCCTCTTGTAGTGTGATGGATTGTCATCTTATTTTATGCTCTCGTATACATTACTAAGTCTAGTTTTGAGTAACTTTTTGTGGCAGGATCCTTGGTATTTATAGCTGACAACCATCAATTTCTTGCCCATCGTCAAGTCTTGATAAGATAGATTGCATTTAATTATTACCAGCTGACTTGAGTTTTTCCAGCTGGTCTTACCTGTGATTGATTTAGAGTGTTTTTTCTACCCTCGTAGTCCAGCGTGAGGTCAAACTGCCTTGCTGACTGACTAGCCTAGCCTCACAACCGGTTGCAGGTGGCTTTTCAGTTCCTGAAAACCAGTTTCTCCCAGCAACAGTAGTATGGATGTAGGGGTTCAGCTGGGTAGATGGGATAGAGTGAGAATAGAATTTGAGGGAGGAATGTCACTAGGATGATAAAGAAAGAGCCAGGGGTTAAACCCAGGTGCTGGCAACTAAAGTACAGGCAATGTTTACGTGTATTGGTAGAAGGTTTAAGAGCTTTGTACCACAGACGTTGATAATGTTTTGTACCACCAATGTTGACAATGCTTCGTACCACCAACGCTGATAATGTTTTCTAAATGTGTCAAAGGCACCTGTACTTCTCTCTGAGTTTACTTTTCACGTCTCCCCCTATCTCTCACTCCAGTGTGTGTGCATAAACACACATATGCACACACGCAAGAAAACACCGGCATTAAGACACAAACAGACCGACAAATGTGCAGAGAATAACAAACAGATGCAGTACTGGGGTATGGCAGGTGGGGACGCCGATGGAGACTGCGAGGTGAGCAAGGCTAGTAGTCTCTAACGCTTAATAAGGAAATGAAAAATATAGATATTTCGCAATATATTCCCGTTTCTTGAGGTAGGGGAAGTGGGGGTATGTGAGGTGGCGGGGGTAGGGGAGGTGGAATGAGGAAAGTGGGTGATGGGAGATAGTGCAAGTGGGGCAAATGTGAGGTGGGGAAAAGCAGGTGGGGATAGAGGTGGTGGGGAGAAGTGGGTGGGGATACAGGAGGTGGGGAGAAGCAGGTGGGAATACAGGAGGTGGAGTGAAGCAGATGGGGACAGGAGATGGGGAGAAGGAGGTGGGGTGAAGCAGGTGGGGAGAAGCGGGTGGGGATACAGGAGGTGAACGATACTTTTTTTTATATTTTATTTAAGAAACAGGTATATGTACATATTACATACATGGAAACGTTCTAAACATATGAACGCTTATAATTACCAACATAATTTACATATTCTAATCAACATAGAAACTCACCACATTATACTTGTTACGAATACATGATCATCATATTGCTCATAACATCAAGGAGCCTCTATGAACAAAAAAAGCAATATGCCCCCCCCCTCCTTAACCTTCCTAACATAAAACTCCCCTCTGAAATCTTTGAGTAAACCAACTATATGTATACATAGCACACCCTACACCCCTAAATCTACACTAAATTGTACTATCTACACTAAATTGTACAATCAGAACTGTATATTACATGGTACCATTATTTCTATGCATCCTCTTGAATTCTGTCAAGTATGTAAATTATAAATATCACAATAATAACTAACGACTACGTTAACACAGATAATCCTAAACCAGGCAAATGTTCTCCACAAGATGAAACAATTAAACTTGGACTGTCTCTCACTGACATCGCAGTGCACTGCGCACCACACCCTAACCGTATATAAAAAAACATTAATATACTTAAATACACATATTACTTTCCTTTGCTGTTATTCTAATAATATTCCTTAATTCTAATCCTGACATTACACATTAAGAGACAGGTATATGTACATATTACATACATAAGAGCGTTCCAAACATATGAACGCTTATAATTATCAACATAAATTACATATGCCAAACAACATAGCACCTCACTACATTACACTAGACACTAGAGCATAATCATAATGTTCCCATTACCTCAAGGTGTCTCTATGAACAATACCACTACTTTTTTTTTTTTTTTTTTTTTTACCCATCACTCTATGATATATATAAGATTCAATACATCTTATTTCCCAGACTAGAGCACTGAACCAGAAAATTCCCCCGCCCATTCCCCTGATCTATTGCCGAACCTAGAATACCCAGCTACTACCCCTCCTCCCAATCCCTTTAAAACACAACCCCCACCCCCTCTCCCCTCCCTACCTACATTACTATCATCCTACCCACCCTCTACCCATTTCACCTCCCGTGACTTCTACCATAATCAACACCAGTCCTTTCACCTTGGCACCCTCAACATGCTATTCACTGTCATCTCTTGATAACCACTCGAAAAAGCCCTGTTCCATACCCCACTATACAAACTCGATTCCTACATTTTGTCCTATAAAACCCCGCTCCTAAAGCCCTTATTCGAACCATCCCTCTACGTCCCTCATACCCCAAGATATATGTATAAAATCCAACACCAAATAAGACATCCCTCTACGTTTGCTTTCCGAGAACTTCCCAAATCTAAACTCAAAGCCCTCAAAACGGATACCCCTCCCCACCTACCATCCTCAAAACCCCCCCAAACCATTCCCTCACTGCCTCCAAACCCTCACATAAATAGATGGCGTGATAAGCTGTATCTACCTCCCCACACCTACGACAATACCCATCCCCACTCAACCCCATTACATAAAGCTGGGCCCTGGACGCCAAAATACCCTGAAGAAACCTATACCCTGTTTCCTCACCCTTGGGTGCACCTTCAACTTCTTTAACCACCCCCAAATTCCTTTCCAATCATACAAAGGATAAACCTCACTCCCTTGCATCTCCATTCTCTCCATCCCCAACCTATCCAAACGGCTTACTCTACACCTTCCCGGCTCCTTCATAACCAATAACCTCGTAAAATAGCCTCACAAAGCAATATATCCTTTCCTCCCCACCACCTTCGCACCTCCTTCATCACCAATCCCATGTTTCGTCCCCCTCTCCTCCCTCATCAAAAACTCATGCCTCACAAAAACACTCCTTAACCTACACCTCAAGGGCACCAACCCTAACCCCCACCTCACCCTCGTTTCCACTACTTCCCTACACATCCAATGTCTCCCATTCCCCATACAAACTTCAACACGTACTTCAACAACCGCTGCACATCCACCTCTAAGAGAGGATATACCACCGCCCTAAACCACAATTTACTATACACTAAAACGTTAATAACTACCACCCTTTGCAACAAAGTTACCCCTCTCATTCCCCATCCCTTCATCCTATCAATAGCAGCATCCACTACCAATCTTGAATTTACCTCTCTAGCCACCAAAGGATCAGCACTGAACACTATCCCAATATTTTTATAGTTTTCACACAACTCCATCCCTCCCGTTTCTCCAACGTTCCCCGACCAACTGCCTACCTCCAATAAATTAGATTTTCCTTATTCACCCTCATTCCCGTTGCCTTCCCAAACTTTTCAACCAACTCATTGATCATACTCAACTGCTTCTCAGACTTGACCAACACTGTAGTATCATCTACATAACCAACAATACCCCCTCTGCATCCTCCTCCATGTCACCCTCCCGTAAAACCTCCTCCTCCACCAACCTATAAAACGGATCCTGTAATAAGGCAAAAAGGATCTGCGACAGCGGACATCCCTGCCGCAGACCCTTCTTCATCTCCACCTTTCTTCCCACATTCCCATTAATTTGCACCCTAACTAAAGCCCCTCATACAAAGTTCGAACCCATCCTATAACTACCTCCCCAAACCCTTGCCTACCCAAAATATCCAATAACATTTCCCTGTCCACCCTATCATATGCCTTCTGCCAATCCACCCCCAATACTCCTCCCATCTGACTATTCTCAATAAACTGCTTTATACGTCTATGCCCCGTTCTGATACTCCGTCCCGGCACCCGTATTGTCCCTCATGCAACATTCCCCTAACCCTCTTTTGATCCTGTTTGCTAAAACCTTGCAAATATTTTATAATCTGCAGTCAATAATGATATTCCCTATAATCACCTAACCCCTCCTGATACCCCTTTCGCCACTAGTACTACAACCCCGTTCTCATCGACTCACCCATATTCCCTCCTCTTTCAGTTCATTTACCATTTTAACGATTACCCCTTCAAAACCTGCCAATGCTTAACATACAATTCCCGGCAACCAGTCTATGCCAGGCGACTTTCCCAATCTCAAACCCCTCACCGCCTCCCATACCTCCTCCTCCAAAATTTCCCCCTCACATTCCTTCCTCTCTTCCTCACCTAATAATTTCCCAATTCCCTCAATATCCTACCTTTAGCCTCCTCATCTGTCTCCCCTTTTCATATTTGTTACAAAACCAACCCTCTGCGTACCCCCCCATCCCCTCCGTTGTCCTCAGTACCGTTCCCTCCTGATACCCTCTCACCCCCCCTTCCACCTTCAATGACTCTATCAACATACCTTTCCTTCGCCGTTGAAAATTTCTTAACACTACCTTTGACACTTTATTCCCCACAAAACTTCTTCCATACCACTTCAATCCTTAGTCCATGAAATCTCTCCTCCTGTATTTCCCTTAACTTTGCCCTCAACTCTACCACCTCACCATAATTCTTTCCCCTCCAATCCCCACCCTGACACTCACCTAAAAGCCCCTCCAAATACCTCTGATACCCATACCTATACCTCATTTCCTCACCGCCAACCCTCTCATAATACTTTCTAATTTCCACTTTCCCCGTCTCATTCCACCATTTAACAACTGACTTTATCCCTATCCCCCCACAACCCTTCCCACCACTGCTCAAATGCCTCCTCCTCCCTTCCCTTTCCAATAACCTCGTATTCAATTTCCAAAAACTCTTATACACATGCACAACCCTTCCCACCCTCCTTCAAATAACACACCCTGTGATCTGAAAACCCAAATCAAAGCATTCCACCTTTCGCACATCCACCGACCTTGTCACATATATTCGATCCAGTCTTGCCGCATAATTATTCCTTAAGAAAGTATATTCCACCAACTCATCCCTTCCCCCACCACATCCACCACCCCCACTGCCCCCAATACATCCCTTAGAGACCCCAAAACACCCCCCCCTCGGGGCTCCACATCCCTAATCCGAATCACACTATTCCAATCCCCAGCTATAATCGCTACTTGGGGCAATCCTCTGAAAGCATACGAGGTCAACTCGTTATTAACAAAATCATCCTTGATACTCCTATTAGCAACAGCCGGCATATATACCCCAAGGAAACTTACTTGTACCCCACCCCACTCCCCGTTCACCCTTACCACTCGACTTCCCACATGCTCCCATGATGACAAGGTAAAAGGACTGGACTCTCTAATACCCACCATCACCCCACCCTTGAAAGCCCCTGCGTCACACGCAAAAACCCTATACCCCTTAACTACCAGCTCTGATCCTATTTGATAATTGTGTTCTTGGAAAAATATCACATCTACTCTCATCCTCTTCAATGTTACTTCAACCCATTTACGTTTGACCTCGTTCCTGAGGCCATTAACATTCATCGTTACACACCTAAAGTGAAGGGCTGGTGTTTTCCCTTCTGCTTCAGTACTCTTTTGTCTAGTTTTCCATGTGTTGCTCCTTCCAACCCTCCCTTAATCCTCCCATCACCCTTTATATCCCTTCTATCACCATTACCCTTCACCCTACTTCCTTTTCCCTGCACCACATCCGCCCACACCTTCTTACCAGGCCTTTGTGCAGCAGTTAATAGGTCATCCTCAGATTCTTCTCCTGGCCTTTTCCTTGATTCCCCTTTGTCTCCACTTACTTCCATACTCTCTTCCCTATGTATTTCTGCTACCACTACTGACACTGTACCCTGAACCTCAACTTGATGTCCTGTCTTCCCCAGGACTTCACTCCGTCCTTCAGTGCCGTCATTGACGTCAATTTGGTTCTCACTAAATTTGTAAGTTTTTACTGTACTTTATTTCATTCTAGCTTAATACATAACCAATACCAAACTCATTGGTGCTACATTGTTATTAGTAATTTAATCCTCGCCGACAACAAGCCACTTGCTGCGTCCTCGCCGACAACAAGCCACTTGCTGCGTCCTCGCCGACAACAAGCCACTTGCTGCGTCCCCAATTCCCATCCCTGCCACTTCCTCAAGTGACATTCAGATCCTCCAAGATCTCAGCCTCCTCCCGTACATCCCTCTGACTCTCGTCCATAGACGTTACACCAGTCACCACAGATTCTGCAGGCTGCACCCTGTCCACCTCTCCCTGTACTCTTTCCTCCTGCTCCACCTCCTCGCTCCATACCTGACGTACCATGCCCTCCTTCACACCATCTCCTTGTTTCCTTGCCAATTCTTCGTCCTGTTGCACTCCTTCATCCGTCCGTAGTATATCCGCCTTCCCGACGTTACCCTCCTCAGGCCTTTTACGTTGACAGTCAACCGCCAGGTGCCCCGTCTGCCCACACAACCGGCAGGTACGCACCTGTCCAACATAGGTAACATATACCTGAGTGCGAAAACCATGCATTAAGATAAAGGAGGGTATGGGATTCCTTAATGTCATTTTACCGAATATGTGCCTTCCAACATACCAGCGTAAAGACCATTCATCCATCTACCAACAGTAACAGCATGGACAATCCCATACATCTTCATCATTTCCTGTATGTCACTTTCCCCAGCTTCAAATGGGACGTTTCGCAACTTTATCCACTTGTAAGTTGCCGAAACGTCCCTTACACATACCTCCAGTCCTTGCATTACCACCAGCCGCTTGTCCTGATATTTATCCACAACTCTGGTATACGCCGCCGTACATGCAAATTTCACGAAGATCCGTCATGCCCCGTTAAGGGCTATGCCATACAATTCTGAGTGGTCCACACCCAGAGAATCTCGAAGTATAGCCGGCAAGACAACGTCCACGTTTGACGGATAAACTGCTCCCTGAAGTACTTCAATACCAATGGTGTTTACGCGGCGCCTGTATCCCTCCGTCATGGCTGTGAAAATAAAATCTCACAAGTCGGCCACCAGAGGTCTCCTCAATACACCCGCACACAACCAAGGCTGGGCGTGGAATATACTAGCGGTGGTGCAGGCAAACACTCACAGAAAGGTACTAACAAAGTTCACAAAGAAACCCAGGGATCCAACAATTAAGGAGGCTGGTAGCGTGGAGTCACACCTCTGTGTTCAAACAATCCTTGACAAATACCTGGCCAGCAGGAAGGCGCTTCTAAATGAATGGCCACGTAAGCTTGACAACATTCTGCTACTTTCAGTGACACGCAAAGTATTGTTCGAGTGTTTAATAATTAACACAAGTTAGATACACCGCCGTAATATTGCCAGCAAATCTTTCAATTTTCTGACAACAGTAGAATCCTCTAGGAGACATGTGGTACATGTGTGGTACAGACATGTGGTACATGTATGGTACACAGTACCGACAAGGTGAAGAATTTACACACATGTGCAACATCTGGGTATCTTTACTGTAGACGTTTCGCCCTCCAGTGGCTTTATTAATACAATACAAGGATATAATTGGAAGACAGTACAACTATATACGAAAGATGAGGTAATCAGTCCCCAACTTCAAGGTTGAGGGACTGATTACCCTCCAGTTAGTTCAACAAGCACGAGAGACTGATTACCCTCCAGTTAGTTCAACAAGCATGAGAGACTGATTACCCTTCAGTTAGTTCAACAAGCACGAGAGACTGATTACCCTCCAGTTAGTTCAACAAGCATGAGAGACTGATTACCCTCCAGTTAGTTAAACAAGCATGAGAGACTGATTACCCTCCAGTTAGTTAAACAAGCATGAGAGACTGATTACCCTCCAGTTAGTTAAACAAGCATGAGAGACTGATTACCCTCCAGTTAGTTAAACAAGCATGAGAGACTGATTACCCTCCAGTTAGTTAAACAAGCATGAGGGACTGATTACCCTCCAGTTAGTTAAACAAGCATGAGAGACTGATTACCCTCCAGTTAGTTAAACAAGCATGAGGGACTGATTACCCTCCAGTTAGTTAAACAAGCATGAGGGACTGATTACCCTCCAGTTAGTTAAACAAGCATGAGAGACTGATTACCCTCCAGTTAGTTAAACAAGCATGAGAGACTGATTACCCTCCAGTTAGTTAAACAAGCATGAGAGACTGATTACCCTCCAGTTAGTTAAACAAGCATGAGAGACTGATTACCCTCCAGTTAGTTAAACAAGCATGAGAGACTTATTACCCTCCAGTTAGTTAAACAAGCATGAGAGACTTATTACCCTCCAGTTAGTTAAACAAGCATGAGAGACTGATTACCCTCCAGTTAGTTAAACAAGCATGAGAGACTTATTACCCTCCAGTTAGTTAAACAAGCATGAGAGACTTATTACCCTCCAGTTAGTTAAACAAGCATGAGAGACTTATTTCCCTCCAGTTAGTTAAACAAGCATGAGAGACTTATTACCCTCCAGTTAGTTAAACAAGCATGAGAGACTGATTACCCTCCAGTTAGTTAAACAAGCATGAGAGACTTATTACCCTCCAGTTAGTTAAACAAGCATGAGAGACTTATTACCCTCCAGTTAGTTAAACAAGCATGAGAGACTGATTACCCTCCAGTTAGTTAAACAAGCATGAGAGACTTATTACCCTCCAGTTAGTTAAACAAGCATGAGAGACTTATTACCCTCCAGTTAGTTAAACAAGCATGAGAGACTTATTTCCCTCCAGTTAGTTAAACAAGCATGAGAGACTTATTACCCTCCAGTTAGTTAAACAAGCATGAGAGACTGATTACCCTCCAGTTAGTTAAACAAGCATGAGAGACTTATTACCCTCCAGTTAGTTAAACAAGCATGAGAGACTTATTACCCTCCAGTTAGTTAAACAAGCATGAGAGACTTATTACCCTCCAGTTAGTTAAACAAGCATGAGGGACTGATTACCCTCCAGTTAGTTAAACAAGCATGAGAGACTGATTACCCTCCAGTTAGTTAAACAAGCATGAGAGACTTATTACCCTCCAGTTAGTTAAACAAGCATGAGGGACTGATTACCCTCCAGTTAGTTAAACAAGCATGAGAGACTGATTACCCTCCAGTTAGTTAAACAAGCATGAGAGACTTATTACCCTCCAGTTAGTTAAACAAGCATGAGGGACTGATTACCCTCCAGTTAGTTAAACAAGCATGAGGGACTGATTACCCTCCAGTTAGTTAAACAAGCATGAGAGACTGATTACCCTCCAGTTAGTTAAACAAGCATGAGGGACTGATTACCCTCCAGTTAGTTAAACAAGCATGCATGAGGGACTGATTACCCTCCAGTTAGTTAAACAAGCATGAGAGACTGATTACCCTCCAGTTAGTTAAACAAGCATGAGAGACTTATTACCCTCCAGTTAGTTAAACAAGCATGAGAGACTGATTACCCTCCAGTTAGTTAAACAAGCATGAGGGACTGATTACCCTCCAGTTAGTTAAACAAGCATGCATGAGGGACTGATTACCCTCCAGTTAGTTAAACAAGCATGCATGAGGGACTGATTACCGTGTTTTCTACTGTTTCTAGTTTCAACACCTTCAAATAACCTCTGTAACGAACTGATAACGCCACTATTAACGTAATATCTTCAAATAAATATACTCAGGTGTTAGACATGTGTTGAATTCCTCAGGCTACTGTAATGGCTGGATTATTTTACACACTGGTATGTTATCCAGGCTATGACTTCCAGCAGACACGGATTAAGAACGATAACTTAAATAAGGTTGGGTTAGGTGCTAGAATGTGTTGGCAATGACTTGGGAACCCACAGTGTGAGAGTACTGGATCACACCCACCGTGTGAGAGTATTGGATCATACCCACTGTGTAAGAGTATTGGATCACACCCACTGTGTGAGAGTATTGGATCACACCCACCGTGTGAGAGTATTGGATCATACCCACTGTGTAAGAGTATTGGATCACACCCACTGTGTGAGAGTATTGGATCACACCCACTGTGTGAGAGTATTGGATCATACCCACCGTGTGAGAGTACTGGATCATACTCCCCGTGTGAGAGTATTGGATCATACCCACTGTGTGAGAGTATTGGATCACACCCACCGTGTGAGAGTATTGGATCATACCCACTGTGTAAGAGTATTGGATCACACCCACTGTGTGAGAGTATTGGATCACACCCACCGTGTGAGAGTATTGGATCATACCCTCTGTGTAAGAGTATTGGATCACACCCACTGTATGAGAGTATTGGATCATACCCACCGTGTGAGAGTACTGGATCATACTCCCCGTGTGAGAGTATTGGATCATACCCCCCGTGTGAGAGTATTGGATCATACCCACGTGTAGAGTATTGGATCAACTCCGTGTGAGAGTATTGGATCATACCCCCGTGTGAAGTACTGGATCATACCCACCGTGTGAGAGTACTTGATGATACCGTGGAGTATGGATCAACCCACTGTGTGAGAGTACTGGATCATACCCCGTGTGAGATACTGATCATCCCCCGTGTGAGAGTATTGGATCATACCCTGTGAAGTACTTGATGATACCTACGTGTGATCTGGATCATACCCACCGTGTGAGAGTACTGGATCATACCCACCGTGTGAGAGTATTGGATCATACCCACTGTGTGAGAGTACTGGATCATACCCACTGTGTGAGAGTACTGGATGATACCTACCGTGTGAGAGTACTGGATCATACCTACCGTGTGAGAGTACTGGATCATACCCCCCGTGTGAGAGTATTGGATCATACCCACTGTGTGAGAGTACTGGATCATACCCACTGTGTGAGAGTACTGGATCATACCTACTGTGTGAGAGTACTGGATCATACCCACGTGTGAGAGTACTGGATCTACCCCTGTGAGAGTACTGGATCATACCCTGTGTGAGAGTATGGATCATACCTACGTGTGAGAGTACTGGATCATACCCACGTGTGAGAGTACTGGATCATACCCTGTGAGAGATGGATCACCCTGTGTAGAGGTTGGATCATCACCAGTAGTGTAGAGTACTGATCATACATCGTGTGAGAGTACTGGATATACCACCTGGTGAGAGTACTGGATCATACCACCGTGTGAGAGACGATGACACCACCGTGTGAGAGTATGCAATGACCCACAGTGTAGTGTAGGTGACATACCACCACACTGTGTGAGAGTACTGGATCACCACCCAGTGTGTGAATGACCTACTGTGAGTCATACCACCACCGTGTAGTATGGTGACATACCACCCACGTGTAGTGAGAGTGATCATACACCACACGTGAAGTGTGTGACATGACCACCACACTCGTGTGAGTACAATCATACCCACTGTGTGAGTGACATGACCACCACACGCATGTGTGAGAGCTACATGTGAGTGACATACCACCGTAGTGAGTACTATGATACCACACGTGAGTGAGAGTACTATGACCACCACACTGTGTGAGAGTACTGAGTGATCATGACCACCACAGTGAGGTAGGTCATGACCACCGTGAGTGAGGTGACTGACCACCACCACGTGTGTAGGTGACTGACCACCACACTGTGTGAGTGACTGATGACCACCACACGTGCAGTGTGAGGTACTATGACCACCACACGTGAGTGAGGTACTATGACCAACACACAGTGCAGTGTAGAGTACTGGACACCACACATGTAGTGTAGGTACTATATCCACCACCGTGGTGTAGAGTGACTATGACCACCACAGTGAGTGTGGTGACATGACCACCACACAGTGAGTGTAGGTGACATGACCACCACACTGCAGTGTAGGTGACATGACCACCACACGTGCAGTGTAGGTGACATGACCACCACACAGTGCAGTGTAGGTGACATGAGCCACCACACAGTGTAGTGTAGGTGACATGACCACCACACAGTGTAGTGTAGGTGACTATGGCCACCACACAGTGTAGTGTAGGTGACGATGACCACCACACAGTGCAGTGTAGGTGACTATGACCACCACACAGTGCAGTGTAGGTGACTATGACCACCACACAGTGCAGTGTAGGTGACTATGACCACCACACAGTGCAGTGTAGGTGACAATGACCACCACACAGTGCAGTGTAGGTGACAATGACCACCACACTGCAGTGTAGGTGACAATGACCACCACACTGCAGTGTAGGTGACAATGACCACCACACAGTGCAGTGTAGGTGACAATGACCACCACACAGTGTAGTGTAGGTGACTATGACCACCACACAGTGCAGTGTAGGTGACTATGACCACCACACAGTGCAGTGTAGGTGACTATGACCACCACACAGTGCAGTGTAGGTGACTATGGCCACCACACAGTGCAGTGTAGGTGACTATGGCCACCACACAGTGTAGTGTAGGTGACTATGGCCACCACACAGTGTAGTGTAGGTGACTATGACCACCACACAGTGCAGTGTAGGTGACTATGACCACCACACAGTGCAGTGTAGGTGACTATGGCCACCACACAGTGTAGTGTAGGTGACTATGACCACCACACAGTGCAG
Organism: Cherax destructor; assembly: GCA_009830355.1. Lineage (NCBI taxonomy): Eukaryota > Metazoa > Arthropoda > Malacostraca > Decapoda > Parastacidae > Cherax > Cherax destructor. Next base: position 41,818 of record WNWK01002145.1, on the reverse strand, counting down.
TGTAGGTGACTATGGCCACCACACAGTGCAGTGTAGGTGACTATGACCACCACACAGTGCAGTGTAGGTGACTATGACCACCACACAGTGCAGTGTAGGTGACTATGACCACCACACAGTGCAGTGTAGGTGACTATGACCACCACACAGTGCAGTGTAGGTGACTATGACCACCACACAGTGCAGTGTAGGTGACTATGACCACCACACAGTGTAGTGTAGGTGACTATGACCACCACACAGTGCAGTGTAGGTGACTATGACCACCACACAGTGCAGTGTAGGTGACTATGACAAACTCTCCCATCCCAGGTATTTCCTAATGAGGCGAGTGGAATGTCCACTTACATGGGAAATGTGCAGCCATTGACTAACCTGAAGAATGTTAACAACCATACAAGAGTCTCCTGCAATGTTAACAACCATACAAGAGTCTCCTGCAATGTTAACAACCATACAAGAGTCTCCTGCAATGTTAACAACCATACAAGAGTCTCCTGCAATGTTAACAACCATACAAGAGTCTCCTGCAATGTTAACAACCATACAAGAGTCTCCTGCAATGTTAACAACCATACAAGAGTCTCCTGCAATGTTAACAACCATACAAGAGTCTCCTGCAATGTTAACAACCATACAAGAGTCTCCTGCAATGTTAACAACCATACAAGAGTCTCCTGCAATATTAACAACCATTCAAGAGTCTCCTGCAATATTAACAACCATTCAAGAGTCTCCTGCAATATTAACAACCATTCAAGAGTCTCCTGCAATGTTAACAACAATCCCCCCCAAAACAACCATGTTGTTCTTGTTTTTATTATTATTATTATTATTGATGTGTGGAAGCATCGGCACCAGTATCACTGAGTATCTTATAATGTTGATGGTATCGGTATCATAAAAAAAAAAAAATGGTATCGTTCCATCCCTAGCAGCAGCACACTACTGATGTATCCAATTCTGGTAGAGAAAAACAAAAGAGGTGAGGAGTAAAGAAGCGGGAGTGGCGGGAGGAGTGAGAGTGTCAGCCGAGGTGACACATCTCGCCAGCGTCTCTCCCTCCTTCACCATCCAATTTATTCCGACATTCAACGCACGGGTGGGCCCGAACAAGTTAGACGCTCAGCTATGCCTTAAATTAACGAATCCGCGTCGACAGGATGCATCATATATTGAGTCATCCGTCACCGTCTGGAGAAAGAAGGTGAAGTAATTAAATTCATTTGAGGCGTGTGTGTGTGTGTCACAACGTTTCCCCTCCCCCACTGACGCTTCTGAGAAAGCCTGTGTCATGGCCTCGACACTTTGATTCTTATAAATCTGAACTCATGAATATATATAGGGCGAAGACACTTAAACTGCCCTCATTTAAAGTCGTTCGGTTAAATGTATTTGTATATAAGCTTGTCTGGTCGAGTACTGAAATGTGATAGTAGCAAGTTAGGTTAGGTAATGTTTGCCAGGAAGCAGGAGGAATGTTTCCAGAGGCGGGTCTTAGTCATATGATGACCCACAGCTGGAGCTTTTGGTCATCTGACCGAGGCCTTCCACTGGCTTACCCCTCCACCTCCTTTAAAAATTATGGTTATGATTATAATAATTTCATTTATGATGGCAGGAGCAGATGCTTAAGAGGCACGTATGTATTACTGTCTTTTAATAACATGTTCATTGTTCCACTATAATCTACCTTGTCCATAATTACTATCGTATTTGCTTTGTCTGTTTCACGGTATAACTTAACAAATCTTTGAGGACAATATTGTTGTAGAGGTCTGAGCAAAGCTAGATAAATACATGAGGGTGCGGGTGGGTGTGAGTTGGTCCTGACTAGCTTGTGCTACTAGGTCAGATGCCGTGCTCCTTCCTTAAGTGAATGTAACCTGACCTGCTGGGTCGGGGCATTGGCTTAAGACGGTGGGAGACTTGGACCTGCCTCGCATGAGCCAGTAGACCTGCTGCAGTGTTCCTTCTTTCTTATGTAATCAGGCTGAGGAAGGAGGGAGGGGAGATCACAAGAAACGATCGAGGAGTATGTAAAGAGGTAAACACGAGATTTAAGGACTTTCTGTGGAGACTGAATGGACTCCAGCAAACCAGAATGGTAGGGTACACACTACACAACCGAGGAGGACGTGAAGAGGCTGCTAAGTGAACTAAATACCTCAAAGGCGGTGGGACCAGACATCTCTCCATGAGTCGTAAGAGAGGGAGCAGAGGCGCTGTGTGTGTCATTAACAATCTTCAACTCATGTATGGAAACAGAGCAACTACCTGAGGTGTGGAAGACAGTAAATGTAGTCCCTATCTTTAAGAAAGGAGACAGGCAGGTAGCATTAAACTACAGACCAGTGTCACTTACATGTATAATATACAAAGTCATGAAAAGTCAGGACAAGACTGGTGGAACACCTAGAAAAGAATGAGTTTATAGAGAGTGATGTAGTGGAGGCTGGATCCATACATAGCGTTAAGAAGAAATACGATAAAGCTCATGGAGCAGAGAGGACCTAGTAGCGGGGCCAGAAGCTGTGACTCGACTCCTGCAACCACAAATAAGTAAGAACACACACACGACTCTTTCAGACGCTGAGACGTCAGATAATGTCACATGAGAGTGAATGAGAGGTAGTCAGGCAGGAAGACTCAATGGTACAAGTCACACACCTGAAGATAACACGTCACGTGTGATGCTGACGTTCATGAACAATAAGAAAAAAGGCTCAATGCCGTTCATGAACAACGTTGAGGAAAAGATTTTTTCCACTGAACAAACTTGTGTACATGCGCAGTGTGCTGCTACTCTTCTATAAGATAGTTAACACAGTGAGAACAAAAGTTTGCTGTATTTCCCTGTCATATTCCATCAAGTACCAAGTGTTGAAATCTGTCAGCCTGAGAGAAAGGGAGGGTTGCAGAAAGACATGGAAGAAAGCGAAGGAAAGAGAGAGAGAGAGAGAGAGAGAGAGAGAGAGAGAGAGAGAGAGAGAGAGAGAGAGAGAGAGAGAGAGAGGCAAAGTAGAGAGGGGAGAAAGAGATACGGGAATAAAAATAAGATGTGGTCTAAGTTGGGTCGAGAGACAATAAAAAACATCACTCCCCCCCACACACAACTGTGTCACCTAGTACACCACACAACTGTGTCACCTAGCACACACACAACTGTGTCACCTAGTACACCACACAACTGTGTCACCTAGTACACCACACAACTGTGTCACCTAGTACACCACACAATTGTATCACCTAGCACACACACAACTGTGTCATCTAGTACACCACACAACTGTGTCACCTAGTATATCACTACAAAATAGTGTCAAAAATTAAATTCTGAGTACAAGGAACATAATTCATAACCCTCCAGCAGGACACACTAGTACCAGGAAAATAACTCATAATAACCCTCCAGCAGGACACACTAGTACCAGGAACATAACTCATAATAACCCTCCAGCAGGACACACTAGTACCAGGAACATAACTCATAATAACCCTCCAGCAGGACACACTAGTACCAGGAACATAACTCATAATAACCCTCCAGCAGGACACACTAGTACCAGGAACATAACTCATAATAACCCTCCAGCAGGACACACTAGTACCAGGAACATAACTCATAATAACCCTCCAGCAGGACACACTAGTACCAGGAACATAACTCATAATAACCCTCCAGCAGGACACACTAGTACCAGGAACATAACTCATAATAACCCTCCAGCAGGACACACTAATACCAGGAACATAACTCAGGCAGCAGCAGTTATCAACACACAAGGGCCTCACCCACTGCCTTAAGGCTCACTAATAATTACCTAGGTAAGACAAACTCGGCTCTAATTGCCAGTGTCTCCAACTGCAGCAGTTCTTCACGTGTAACCCTTGCCTCTGTTTCCTTAACTGCCTTTATGCCACCAACCTTCTGTTGTCTGGCAGGTGTTCCTGCCAGAACACCTATACTCTCTGTGCTCCTGCCACTGAGAGAACTACATTCCCTGTGTTCCTGCCAGGGGGAGAACTACTCTCCATGTTCCTGCCAGAACACCTATACTCTCTGTGCTCCTGCCACTGAGAGAACTACCCTCCCTGTGTTCCTGCCAGAGGGAGAACTACCCTCCCTGTGTTCCTGCCAGAGGGAGAACTACCCTCCCTGTGTTCCTGCCAGAGGGAGAACTACCCTCCCTGTGTTCCTGCCAGAGGGAGAACTACCCTCCCTGTGTTCCTGCCAGAGGGAGAACTACCCTCCCTGTGTTCCTGCCAGGGGGAGAACTACCCTCCCTGTGTTCCTGCCAGGGGGAGAACTACCCTCCCTGTGTTCCTGCCAGGGGGAGAACTACCCTCCCTGTGTTCCTGCCAGGGGGAGAACTACCCTCCCTGTGTTCCTGCCAGGGGGAGAACTACCCTCCCTGTGTTCCTGCCAGCTGAAATATCTCCTCGTTGATCATTGTTTTTCATGTACCCACTGAAAGATTTAATTTGGGTCAACTTTAAGTTTGTTGTGGCGTCCATGACTGCCTCGCTCATACACATTCTGGTCAGGTTAGTTAAGGTTCGTCAGGAAACAGGACAAGTGTTTCTTGACGCGGGTATTAGTTATATGACGACCCACAGCTGGAGCTTTTGGTCATCTGACCGAGGCCTTCCGCTGGCTTACCGGTCCACGGCAGCGCTATGACTTGGGAAGAGCAACTCTTTGAACATGAGAGAGGAAACTGCACTTTCTATAAACATGACTGGGAAAGCTACACACTTTTGGAACATGACAGGGGAAAGTTACTCCTCTGAACATGACAGGGAAAAGTTACTCCTCTGAACATGACAGATGAAAGTTACTCCTCTGAACATGACAGGAAAAGTTACTCCTCTGAACATGACAGGGGAAAGTTACTCCTCTGAACATGACAGGGAAAAGTTACTCATATGAACATGACAGGAGAAAGTTAGTCCTCTGAACATGACAGGGGAAAGTTACTCCTCTGAACATGACAGGGGAAAGTTACTCCTCTGAACATGACAGGGGAAAGTTACTCCTCTGAACATGACAGGGAAAAGTTGCTCCTCTGAGCATGACAGGGAAAGTTGCTCCTCTGAACATGACAGGGAAAAGTTACTCCTCTGAACATGACAGGGAAAAGTTACTCCTCTGAACATGACAGGGAAAAGTTACTCCTCTGAACATGACAGGGAAGTTACTCCTCTGAACATGACAGGGGAAAGTTACTCATATGAACATGACAGGAGAAAGTTAGTCCTCTGAACATGACAGGGGAAAGTTACTCCTCTGAACATGACAGGGGAAAGTTACTCCTCTGAACATGACAGGGAAAAGTTACTCCTCTGAACATGACAGGGGAAAGTTACTCCTCTGAACATGACAGGGAAAAGTTACTCATATGAACATGACAGGAGAAAGTTAGTCCTCTGAACATGACGGGAAAGTTACTCCTCTGAACATGACAGGGGAAAGTTACTCCTCTGAACATGACAGGGGAAAGTTACTCCTCTGAACATGACAGGGGAGAGTTACTCCTCTGAACATGAGAGGGGACCGCAACTCTCTCTCATGACCTCCCAAACTCCACAAACACAGCCACAGGGCATAACATTACAAGTCTCCACCACTAAGCATATCCTCACACATTCCACACAACAACTTCTTACAGTACACCCGCCTCGCACAACACCATCATTTATAACGCATCTCACGCTTTTCCAACCCACAAGACGAACCCAGCTGAAACCCAACACCCTCCACCCCTTGGTTGCTCAGGAGCCCCTGTGCTTGCCACACGGCGCTCCCCTCGCTGACACTAGCTGTCACAGTGGCGCTCCCCTCGCTGACACTAGCTGTCACAGTGGCGCTCCCCTCGCTGACACTAGCTGTCACAGTGGCGCTCCCCTCGCTGACACTAGCTGTCACAGTGGCGCTCCCCTCGCTGACACTAGCTGTCACAGTGGCGCTCCCTCGCTGACACTAGCTGTCACAGTGGCGCTCCCCTCGCTGACACTAGCTGTCACAGTGGCGCTCCCTCGCTGACACTAGCTGTCACAGTGGCGCTCCCCTCGCTGACACTAGCTGTCACAGTGGCGCTCCCCTCGCTGACACTAGCTGTCACAGTGGCGCTCCCCTCGCTGACACTAGCTGTCACAGTGGCGCTCCCCTCGCTGACACTAGCTGTCACAGTGCCTCTAAGTGACACCTTGATGAGAGAATGCGAGTCATACTTTATTTTGTAGTCTTGCTGCCTCACTGTTGTACATTTCCTACATTAAAATGTACAACATGGATTAAAAAGATGGATTAAAATATTTTTAAGCACAAAGAAAGCCACTAATATGCAGTGCATTTCGTGAACACTAATGTTTAGGCTAATTTTTTTTTACACGGACTTCCTTATAAAACCCCGTGTAAAAAGAAAATATTCTGTAAGCATTAGGATTAATCTGCCCGAAATGCACAATATCTTATTATATGTAAACTACATTTTGTAATATTGAACAAATACAGTTTGTGTTGCATTTTTTTACAAGAAGCTTAGTGTATTTGTACACCGTCTGGCACCTCATAGCCACATGTGTTACGCTGTCACTGTCTTCCTACCGATGTGTTATGTTGTCATCGTGTGGGTACCTAAGTGCTAAGTGGGTGAGGTGAGCCGCTCAGCTGGTCATCACCAGCCTCCGTGACGGTGTTTGTTAACACATTATGTGGGGGTGGTATGACTGCATGCTTGCTGCTAGCAAAGCACTCATGTGGAGGTATGGTGACTGCTTACTTACTGCTGGGAAAGCAGTCATATGGGGGGGTTATTATGAGTGCTTACTTACTGCTGAAAAAGCTGTTATGAGGGGGGTATTATGACTGTGCTGTGACTGTCTGACTGTATGGCTGTGATTGTGTGACTGTATGGCTGTGATTGTGTGACTGCATGGCTGTGATTGTGTGACTGTATGGCTGTGATTGTGTGACTGTATGGATGTGACTGTGTGACTGCATGACTGTGACTGTATGGCTGTGACTATGTGATTGTACGGCTGTAATTATGTGACTGTATGGCTGTGACTGTGTCACTATATGACTATGTGACCTGTCATGATCTCCATACCTGTCATGACTCCACACACCTGTCGCGACCTCCACGCCTGTCATCACCTCCACGCCTGTCATGACCTCCACACCTGTCATGACCCCCCCACACTCACAGCACCTGTCATCACCCCCGCACACCCGTCATGACCTCCACACCTGTCATGACCCCCCCCACTTATCATGACTCCTCCACACATGGTGTGGTATGCAGCCGTATAGGGTAAGAAGCTGTTATGATGACCAGCACGCACCACAGCGCTCTATACACACATGAATAAATGCATACATACATACATACAAGGAGGCCTTCACGACGCACATCATATGTCAGGACTATCCTGGAGCATGCAGCGCCAGTGTGGAACCCGCAACTGGTGAAGTGTGTATAGAAGCTGAGAAATGTGTAAAGGTTTACAATGAATCTAGTCCCGGAGCTGAATGGTATGAGGGAGAGGCTAGAGGAGTTAAATCCGGCGATACTAGAAGACAGAAAAACTAGAGGTGATATGATTACGACGTACAAAATACTGAGTGGAATTGACAGGGTGGACAGGGAGTTGGTATGGCGGGGCCAGGAGCTGCAACCACAACTAGGTGAGTACACACACACACCTGATGCTGATGCAAAGTTCACCAGCAAGATAAAAACAATAACACTGGAATATGGACTCACTCCTGGGGGACTTAGGCCACAAAAACTGACTAAATAAATAACTACAGAGATTCAACCCAAGTAAATGCAAGGTTCAGAGACTCGGGGGGGGGGGGAGGATGAGGACAAGGAGGAGGAGGAGGACAAGGAGGAGGTGGAGGATTAGGAGGTGGTGGAGGACTAGGAGGAGAATAATAATATTAATAATAATAATAATAATAATAATAATAATAATAATAATAATAATTATAATAATAAGAAGAAAAAAGGAAGAAAAAAAAGAAGACGAAGAAGAGGAAGAACAATAATGAGGCACAATCTGGGCCAGGAGTGGACAAAATGTGGCCCGTGGGACACATATGGCCAGCCAAATGATTTACCTGGCTCTTCCACGGCATATATCAACAGATGAAAAAAAAACTTTATTGAGGGAGACGGGCGGCCATAACAAGACAACTGCGCCTGGCCACCACCTCGTTAACGAAGGATCAAGACAACTGCGCCTGGCCACCACCTCGTTAACGAAGGATCAAAACAACTGCGCCTGGCCACCACCTCGGTAACGAAGGATCAAAACAACTGCGCCTGGCCACCACCTCGTTAACGAAGGATCAAGACAACTGCGCCTGGCCACCACCTCGTTAACGAAGGATCAAGACAACTGCGCCTGGCCACCACCTCGGTAACGAAGGATCAAAACAACTGCGCCTGGCCACCACCTCGTTAACGAAGGATCAAGACAACTGCGCCTGGCCACCACCTCGGTAACGAAGGATCAAGACAACTGCGCCTGGCCACCACCTCGGTAACGAAGGATCAAGAGGAGGAATATTTGCCACCAAGATCGATCTTGATGTTCCATTACGTTGATATATTTATTAAGTTACTTCTTAACTCTATTAATATTTCTATTTTTTTATTATCATTATTAATAATAAAATAGAAAGCTCTGTTTATAATTAAATAAAAGGATTTACTAAGTGTTAAGGTATACCACCTTTCATGAAGTGTCCTGCGAGGTATACCACCTTTCATACATTGCTCCACCAGTCAAAATAACAGCCCACCCCTCCCATAGGGAAAAAACTAACAAAAAAAAACGACCCTGGGATAACAATCACGAGAAGCTGAATAAAAATCTTACCATTATTTATACGAGGGTCATTCCATAATGTCATGACAACCAATTCCCTTTTTACGCTGAAGACTATTGCAAAATGTGCAAAATTCGAAATATACATTTAAAAACTCATGAAAAATGAGACTAGGCATGTAAGCACCTCCTTGATAAACATAAACCACACATCTGCGTCATTCTATTCTCTTTAGTCTTGAACCAAAAAATATATATCCATACTAAGAAGACTATAAGGACAATAGGTAGGCTTCAACGACCTTCCAAGTGGTTTACTATGGTCAGTGGTGTAACGTGACCTGATCAGTGTTGACTTCGTGCGACTGTTGCATTGTCGTCAAGGATGATGGCGTTCTCAATCAGTCCAGCAAGTTTCTCTCTAATTGAACGACACAGGTGGCGCTGTAGGCATGAGTTGTAGTATGGCGGCTTCACGGGTCGAACGCAAAAGAATAAAAATAAATAGAAAGATGCAAATAAAGTCTTGTATTTCTCTTTTTCTTTTTATTATTTTGCTTATCTACTGGTTGTGAAGGACGGTGCGTGTGACCAAACTGATGACGCTATGTGCTGTTTATTTATATGAGCTTTCAAATGTGTTTCGGATTGTCTGCATTTGCAGTTCAAAAAGAAATAGTGGCTATGAGTTATGAAACGATCCTCGTATATGTAATGATTTTATCTTTATTTTCGCTATAATTTCACATTTTTTCAAGCCTTTCTAGGAAATTTTATTTTCCATCAGACTGAAGATACATACAGATCAAATAATTACTTTAGATGAAAAGAGCCTAAACTTACCACCAATGATTTTGCAAAAGTCTTTGACAGGTACGACCACGGGGTAATTGCACATAATATTCGTTCAAAAGGAATAACTGGGAAGGTAGAAATACGGATTCGTAACTTCCTAGCAAATAGAACCCAGTGTGAAATCGGTGGCTGCCGCAGTGGAAAGTTCTGTGCCCCGAGGCACAGTACTCGCCTCGATTCTCTCTCTCCTTTTCATTTCTGTTATGGACAATGTAATAAATCATAACATTGTATCATCCTTTGTAGACAATACTGGAATATGTATGGAAGTGGCATCCATAGAAGACACAGCGAACCTTCAAGCTGATATAATCAAAGTCTTCCAGCGGGCCATTGACAATAGTTTGATGTAAGAGACCTGGGAGTTATAATGTCAGAAGATCTCACGTTTAAAGGGCACAGCAATGTCATTATCGCGACTGCAACAAAAATGATAGGTTATATAACTAGGTTAGGTTACTCGTTCTACCTAGGCTGGAATATTGTTGTGTATTAACGGTCCCCTTCAGGGCAGGCGAAATTGCTGAACTGAAAAACGTAAAGAACTTTCACAACTTTTATATACTCAGTCGAGCACCTAAATTACTGGGAGCTCTTGAAATTCCTAGAACTGTACTCCTAGAACACGGGCTAGAAAGATACATCATAATCTATACCTGGAAGATACTGGAGGGATTGGTACCAAACCTGTACACAGAAATTACTATTTATGAACACAAGAGACTTTTCAGACGGTGCAGGATAACCTCCGATGAAAAGCAGGGAAGAGATGAGTACACTGAGAGAAAACTCAATAAATGTTAAGGGACCACGACTCTTCAACACCCTTTATGCATAGGGGAAATTACCAACAAACCCCTGTCTGTCTTTAAGAGGGAACTCGACAGAGTCCTCAAAACAGTTCCTGATCAACCGGGTTGTGGTGCATACGCTGGACTGCGGGCACAAACAGCTTGTTCGATCATGCCAGCTATCAGAAGCCCTGATCTGGGACAGGGATGCGGGGACGGTGACTTCTGGAGTATACTCCAGGTATACTGGATAACTTGGAATATTCTCTGCAGGTAAACTAGTGGATTGACAGTGGTCCAGAACGAACCGAAACATCGTCCAAAAGGTTCCTCTCTTATCTGTCAGGTGTCAGCGATTTGCAAAAAAAAATCGTCCCGAGTTGAAACGAATGAGATACTACAAAATACCCATGAAAAAAACAAACTCAAAGAACTTCATCTGGCGACTCTAAAAGCGAAGACATAAAATCCTGAGAGTATTCAACAGAGCAGACAAGGAAAAACACACCCATGTACAATTCAAGACATTTATTAGAGCAAACGTTTCGCCACTCGTGACGAAACGTTTGCTGCACATATTGTCGATACCACCATAACATTGCTCAGACAAGGAGAGGTTGCTAGGGGACAGGACGAGGAAGACGTTTAAAACAATTTCTTTAATCTCAGGGTGATTTAAAACATTTGGGAATCATTAATGAGGAAACAGTTTCACCAGCCAGTGGCTTCTTCAGTCTAATACAGAGAAGAACGGTACTAGATGAGGATTACTTTGAGGTGTTCAGTCCCTCAACCTGAAGTCTACGTGTTCAGTCTTGGAACGAGCGAGACTACGAGGTGGTTTAACTTCTTGTGTTCTTGTGTTCTTAGATCCCAGTAGATGTCGGTCACGGTTAGGATAGGTTAGATAAGGTTTGTCGGGAAACAGGACACGTGTTTCCTGACGCGGGTCTTAGTCATATGATGACCCTCAGCTGGAGCTTTTGGTCATCTGATCGAGGCCTTCCACTGGCTTACCAGTTCCCCCCCCCCTACCCCCTGTAAAAATTGAGGGTTATAATTATAACCACTGTATATATTCTCTTGGTGGAGCCACTGCAAGATGTTGGGTGTGTCGAACCCCACAAACACAACCCAGCGAGTACACTCACTATCGCTACACGAGCACCACCATTAATGCTTACTGCATACTGATGTTGCAGGCTTCACCTTCCTTGTGCATGCTGCACACGACTGTTTTAGTGGTTTTATCACCAGCGCTGCATACTGATCCTTAGTGCTCCTTGCTGTACTCCCCTGAAGCCTGCTGTACACACCTGCTCCTTGCTGTACTCCCCTGAAGTCTGCTGTACACACCTGCTCCTTGCTGTACTCCCCTGAAGTCTGCTGTACATCTCCGCTCTCTCCTGCACATACTAAGCACCAAATACATGGTGCATTTTCGCCTTCCTGTCGACCTTAGCAGCACTAGCTGGCACTAGACGCGACACCAGCTGGCACCAGACGCTCAACGCACACATGCAGCGACTACCACAACACCAGCTGTAGATATAAGCTTGACAACACCAGCTGGTTACATCAACCACACACCACAAACACCAGCTGGTGACATCAACCACACACCACAAACACCAGCTGGTGACATCAACCACACACCACAAACACCAGCTGGTGACATCAACCCCAAACACCAGCAGCTGCTCCAAGCACAACACAAACACCTTCAATACACACGTACGTCAACAATGAATTATCAAATCATGTACTCAGATAGGAGCAACCAGCCTGTCTGTAGGGATCACAGTGTCATCTTGGCCCCTGTCGCCAGCCTGTCGACTGGTCCCTGTCACCAGCCTGTTAACTGGTCCCTGTCACCAGCCTGTCGACTGGTCCCTGTCACCAGCCTGTTACTATATATACACAAAACAAGCCACAAGGAAATGGAAATCTTTAGCTCAAGATCTTTCGTACTCTCGTGCGTCGTCAGGAGCTATGCAATGTTGCAAAGACTAACAACAGACAGGAGGGAAAAAAACCTCTCCGAGGCAAGGCGTGTAAGCCTCGTTCCATGCCACAGTTAGTACACTCTGGTCTATAATGTACACCTGTTGTAATATACACCCGAACTACCATATATGTGACCCATGTTTATGCAGTCTGATCCTCAGTTCATACCTGCTTCAATGTATGCTTCCTATATCCCTGGTATAATAAAAGATGCCTAGATCAATGCATTTTTGGTCCGGTATAAGCGCGTTCATCAATATCCATCTCCTGCATCAATATGTTTACCCGTGTAAGCACGTTCATCAATCCCCATTTTTACATCCATCAGTTTTCATCCCTATGTTAATGAACATGACTTTTCATTCTCTGCATCTCTCTTCTACAAGTGCCAGGTCAATCAGGCTGTGATGGCCATGAAGTTGATCAGGAAATCAACAATATAAATACTAATGTGCGTGTATGTGTTAGCCTAAGTAGGTAGGTAGGTACGTAGGTAGGTAGATAAGTGGATAGACAGGTAGATATAGAGATAGATAGATAGATAGAAAATAGGTTTTATCTCAGACAAGCAGAGGACTGGAAGCTATGCAGGTCACTCTCCAGGTGAGCAGAGTCAAGTACACAATGTTTGAAGCACTCAGCGAGACCCCACATAAGTTTGGGCGGCCAGCTAGTCTCCAGCAGCGTGGCAAAACTTCAGCCCAGCTGGAAGTCATATCCTGGGCAAAATATTTATGCGTGAGAGAAGTTAAGCGCTAGTGGAATGCACATCCTGTCCAAAATACCAACATGCGAGAAAACTCCAAACATGCTGAGGTGTTGAAGCCATGTCTGAAGGGTATTCGCTTCGTCGACTGGTTAATGGGGTACAAAGCCTATCTAGGCCTAGTCAGTAAGGCTACATGGTAGCCTTTTCACAAGCACACAAGATTACTTTGATCTATAAAATATAGATTAATGTCAGCTCTCAACGAATATACGATGGGAGAAATACACCCCTCAAGGTATACTCGCACAACACATGAAAAGTATCCACATACACACAGTGCGGTGTATCCAATGTTTACAAAACACTTTATAGCCAATCCCGGCTCGCTTGGTAACGCACTCGACTCACTCGCTGAGGTCCGTGGTTCGATCCCCGGTACTGATAGAAACAATGGGGCGTGTTTCCTTAAGGCACCTGCTATCTCTGTTCACCTTGCAGTAAGTAGGTACCTGAGTTACCCAAAATGCTCTGCATAAACAGGGGCTTTCTATGTTATTTAGCTGAGATACATAAAATTAAATTATATGCACATAACACCAAACATAACATACACAATAAAATAACAAGTCCAACGTTAAAAATAAGTAAAAAGCAGAGTTAGGAGTACCAGAATGAAGGCAATAAATGGGTGGGTCATTAAGGTGAACTGAGCAGTCAAAGCTGACAGAACATGTTAGCGCACTAACTACGCAGTCATTACTGCGATATTTACATACTGAGCCAGTGAGTCTTGTTGTAAAGGTGAAGTGGCGCACCTCACGGCCACAGCCAGTGACGTGTTCACCACTTAACACCACAATAACACCACTTACCACATTAATACGACTCAACACCACATTTACAAGACTTACCATATTAACACGACTCAACACCACATTAACACCGACTCAACAGACAAAGGGAGACATCAGGGAACGGGTGGGGTTTAAAACCATGGCAAGAGATTCCTAAAAGTGATAAGTAAGACACATGTGCAATAATTAGGTATGTTTATTCCGAAACGTTTCGCCTACACAGTAGGCTTCTTCAGTCGATTACAGAAGAGACAGGAGAAGCAGTAGAGAAGTGAAGACGATGTCATCAGTCCATCACCATTGAAGACGTATTTTTGAGGTGGTCAGTCCCCCAGCCTGGTAAAGGAACTAAAACTAATATCTTTAGAAGGAAGAATGGTAAGAGAAATACTATCACGAAGCACTAATACATACATACATATACATATACACACCAAACTGGCCAAGTGTCTTATCGACAGGTGCCTTTGAAAAAATGGTTAACTAAGACAGATACACAAACAAGAGCAAGACAACCAGAGCCGGAACCAGCATCAAGGACACATGGACCAGTTCCATCATGGTATCACAACACTGACATCTGCTGTCCCACAACAACAAGAAAAACATGTTTCATACTAGAAGCATCTTTGTGGCCTCCCCCAGCACTCTAGATGGTACCCCCCCAGTACCTGGGGTACTGCTGCTCCTCCTCCAGTACCTAGTATACCTCCCACTCTAGATACTACTGATCCCCAGTACTTGGTATACCTCCCACTCTAGTTACTACTGATCCCCAGTACTTGGTATACCTCCCACTCTAGTTACTACTGATCCCCAGTACTTGGTATACCTCCCACTCTAGTTACTATTGATCCCCAGTACTTGGTATACCTCCCACTCTAGATACTACTGATCCCCAGTACTTGGTATACCTCCCACTCTAGTTACTACTGATCCCCAGTACTTGGTATACCTCCCACTCTAGTTACTACTGATCCCCAGTACTTGGTATACCTCCCACTCTAGTTAATACTGATCCCCAGTACTTGGTATACCTCCCACTCTAGTTATTACTGATCCTCGGTACCTGGGATACCTCCCACTCTAGTTACTACTGATCCCCGGTACCTTGGATACCTCCCACTCTAGTTACTACTGATCACCAGTACCTGGGATACCTCCCACTCTAGTTACTACTGATCCCCAGTACTTGGTATACCTCCCACTCTAGTTATTACTGATCCTCGGTACCTGGGATACCTCCCACTCTAGTTACTACTGATCCCCGGTACCTGGGATACCTCCCACTCTAGTTACTACTGATCCCCGGTACCTGGGATACCTCCCACTCTAGTTACTACTGATGAGTGAGTCACTGTTGCCGCTCTTGGGAATCTATTCTGGAAACGATTCGCCAGCCAGTGGCTTCTTCAGTCTGATGCAGAGAAAAGATGGAAGATGAGGAGGAGTGTGAGGTAATCAGTCCCTCAACCTGGAGTCGATGTAATAAAAAAAAAACACCCACATAAAATACACATACACACCACACACATACATAAAATATACATACACAACACACACACACATACACAAGATAATGTCTCTGAAGATCTCGCCTTCAAGGATCACAACAGTGCCAAGATCACAACTGCGAAGAAAATGATAGGATGGATAATGAGAACGTTCAAAATAAGAGATTGCAAGTCAATGATGATCCTTTTTAAATCACTTGTTCTCTCTTGATGTACATTAACATCAACATTCAAGGCAGGTGAAATTGCAGATCTAGAGAGTGTACAGAGAATGTTTATTGCACATATAAGTTCCATCAAACACCTTAACTACTGGGAACGCTTGGAAGCACTTCACTTGTACTCGCTGGAACGCAGGCGAGAGAGATACATCATAATCTACACTTGGAAAATCCTAGAAGGAATGGTCCCTAATCTGCACACATAAATCACTCCCTAAGAAAGCAAAAGACTTGGCAGGCGATGCAAAATACCCCTAATGAAAAGTAGGGGAGGCCAGTGGTACACTAAGAGAAAACACAATAAGTGTCCGGGGCCCAAGACTGTTCAACAGCCTCCCACCAGCCATAAGGGGAATTACCAGTAGACTCCTGGTTGTCTTCAAGAGGGAGCTGGACAGATACTTAAAGTCGGTGCTGGATCAGCCGGGCTGTGGTTCGTACGTTGACTTGCGTGTGGTCAGCAGTAACAGCCTAGTTGATCAGGCCCTGATCCACCGGGAGGCCTGGTCATGGACCGGGCCGCGGGGGTGTTGATCCCCGGAATACCCTCCAGGTAGATATACATACACATCACACACATACACAAGATATATACACACACACACCAAACATACACAAGATACACACACTGAATGATTAATGAACTGTAAACAAGAGTTTCTTCTGTCAAGGCCAGAGTTGTACTGTACTACCCCACCATCACGCCCACACTACCCACCATCACGCCCACACTACCCACCATCACGCCCACACTACCCACCATCACGCCCACACTACCCACCATCACGCCCACACTACCCCACCATCACGCCCACACTACCCACCATCACGCCCACACTACCCACCATCACGCCCACACTACCCCACCATCACGCCCACACTACCCACCATCACGCCCACACTACCCACCATCACGCCCACACTACCCCACCATCACGCCCACACTACCCACCATCACGCCCACACTACCCCACCATCACGCCCACACTACCCCACCATCACGCATACACTACCCACCATCACGCCCACACTACCCATCATCACGCCCACACTACCCCACCATCACGCCCACACTACCCACCATCACGCCCACACTACCCCACCATCACGCCCACACTACCCACCATCACGCCCACACTACCCCACCATCACGCCCACACTACCCCACCATCACGCATACACTACCCACCATCACGCCCACACTACCCATCATCACCGCCCACACTACCCCACCATCACGCCCACACTACCCACCATCACGCCCACACTACCCCACCATCACGCCCACACTACCCACCATCACGCCCACACTACCCACCATCACGCCCACACTACCCACCATCACGCCCACACTACCCACCATCACGCCCACACTACCCCACCATCACGCCCACACTACCCCACCATCACGCATCACTACCCACCATCACGCCCACACTACCCATCATCACGCCCACACTACCCCACCATCACGCCCACACTACCCCACCATCACGCCCACACTACCCCACCATCACGCATACACTACCCACCATCACGCCCACACTACCCACCATCACGCCCACACTACCCCACCATCACGCCCACACTACCCACCATCACGCCCACACTACCCCACCATCACGCTACACTACCCACCATCACGCCCACACTACCCACCATCACGCCCACACTACCCCACCATCACGCCCACACTACCCCACCATCACGCCCACACTACCCACCATCACGCCCACACTACCCCACCATCACGCCCACACTACCCACCATCACGCCCACACTACCCCACCATCACGCCCACACTACCCCACCATCACGCCCACACTACCCCACCATCACGCATACACTACCCACCATCACGCCCACACTACCCATCATCACGCCCACACTACCCCACCATCACGCCCACACTACCCCACCATCACGCCCACACTACCCCACCATCACGCATACACTACCCACCATCACGCCCACACTACCCACCATCACGCCCACACTACCCCACCATCACGCCCACACTACCCCACCATCACGCCCACACTACCCCACCATCACGCCCACACTTGGTGTGG
Organism: Cherax destructor; assembly: GCA_009830355.1. Lineage (NCBI taxonomy): Eukaryota > Metazoa > Arthropoda > Malacostraca > Decapoda > Parastacidae > Cherax > Cherax destructor. The sequence goes on along the minus strand of WNWK01002145.1, from coordinate 23,951 downwards.
GCGTCACACATGTAGAATGAGCGACATTAACGAATACATGCTGCTAACACACACACACACACACACACACACACACAGGAAGTAGAACAATCTGGAGAGTGAAGAGTGGAGGCAGGATCCATACATAGCTTTAAGAAGAGGTATGATAAAGCTCTTGCATCAGGGAGAGAGTGGATCTAGTAGCGACCAAAGAAGAGGCGGGGCCAGGAGCTGAGTCTCGGCCCCTGCAACCACATAAGGGTGAGTACACACACACACGTCCTAATGGTGTGCCAATTTGCAGTTCAGTGTGACAACACACACAATATACCAAGTGCCAGATGCTGCCAGACGAATACAATAATTAATAATTTGAGGTGATGTTATTCTCAAGACTGGAGACCAAACCCTCGAGTCTGAGGGATGGCCTGGAGAGTCACACTTTTTACAAGTGAATGGAACATGGACACAACATGTAACATTCTCCAAGATGCTGAGGGACTGATTACCTCAAACTCCTTCTGTTCTTCACCATTCTTTTTTGTATGGACTGATGAAGGCACCGCGTGGGGACACGTTTCCTCAATAAAGATACCAAAGTGTTACACATGTGTCTAATTTATCAACTTGTCGGTTCTCTGAACCTTGCACAAATATATTACAAAATAACCACGGAACGGGTGGGGTTTGAACGCACGGCCTGGAGTTTTACGACTCACTCGCCATGGGTTTAAGTCTCACCCGTTCCGTGGTTTCTTTGCAATGGAATTATTACAATTTCGTAAGTCATATTACAAATTAAATAGTAAAGACGGGACACTGTAAAACAAAAAGTCATCATAATACGACAGATTGGTATGTGGAGTGAACCGTGTGGAGTGAACCGTGTGGAGTGAACCGTGTGGAGTGAACCGTGTGGAGTGAACCGTGTGGAGTGAACCGTGTGGAGTGAACCGTGTGGAGGGAACCGTGTGGAGTGAACCGTGTGGAGGGAACCGTGTGGAGGGAACCGAGTGGAGGGAACCGTGTGGTGGGAACCGTGTGGAGTGAACCGTGTGGAGTGAACCGTGTGGAGGGAACCGTGTGGAGTGAACCGTGTGGAGTGAACCGTGTGGAGTGAACCGTGTGGAGGGAACCGTGTGGAGTGAACCGTATGGAGTGAACCGTGTGGAGGGAACCGTGTGGAGTGAACCGTGTGGAGTGAACCGTGTGGAGTGAACCGTGTGGAGGGAACCGTGTGGAGTGAACCGTGTGGAGTGAACCGTGTGGAGTGAACCGTGTGGAGGGAACCGCCGGGAGGATGTCAGTGTTTGTTGGTTAACAATAAAAACGTAACAAACTTAATTCCTACAAAGTTAATGTACAATACAATTGATATAGAATTAATTGACACGTTTAAACTACTCTAAAGACGACACACCAACACCATAACTCTGTTCCTCTAACTACAAATGTGTAGAAAATTAGACACATGTGAAACATCTGGGTATATTTATTTTGGACTGTTCGCCCACCAGTGGCTTTATCAACACAAATTCAAGGCGAAACGTCCACAATAAAGAAACCCAGATGTTGAACATCTGTCTAATTTTCATCTTGACGGTACTGTATACTATTCTTGTAATATAAATATAAAACAGGTAACCAAGAACGAAGAAACTTAAACCAGATTTATTAGCCTACGTATGAAGCTGGCTGGAAACACTATGATAAACAACTGTTACCTCACGTCAATGGACCTCTAGCTAAAACAAAATAAAAAAAACTCATTAATAACTTTAGTGAAAAAATTAAGTTTTTTTCTGGTACATGATAACCCAACATGAATGTATTAAAAATGTGGTGACACTGCATTACCGACTGACAGTCTTCAATAAATCGACAATTCCAGGGTAACACTGGTAACCCAAGATGAGAAATGTGTTACCACAGGTTCCTGACATACTCGACACTCTGATGTGTATTACAGAGCTTCTGGTAATACTGAACTATTCACGGTTATACAGTGAGGTATACCTGGAGTATACCTGGAGAGGGTTTCGGGGATCGATGTCCCCGCGGCCCGGTCTGGTGGGCACCGTATATATTCAGTATACTAAGAGGTGTGCAAAACAACCAGGGATGAGATGAATGGTAGCTCTAGGCCTTTCGTGTTGCAATCAACACATTATCAGGAGCTTGCAATGTTGCACAAAAGAGGAGGAGGTCCAAGCAAATACGATCACAGACAGCGTCTTGGCTCATTCCAACTGCGCGGAGGTACCTTCCATGGAGGGGTGCTACGTGTGGGTCCGCAGAATTATTAATAAACATTACTGACTCAATAATAAGCGCCACCATCCTCAAAATGGTTGGGTCTAGCCCCGACTCTTTTCCTTTTCTTTATTGTTTTCCTCTCCCCCACCTATTCTTCAACTATCCCCACTTTCCCCTCGCCCTTAGAATAGAATATATGTTATATGCCTTCAGTGCTAGCAGATACTAGGAATAGACTCAACTGCCTCGTTCCTTCCTTGATGAACAGCCTGAGGTGGTTCCTCAGTAAGTGGCACAAGAAATCATTGCTAGTTGTCGTAGCTTCCCTTTCCAACCCATCGTTTGCAACTGGCAGCAACCTGTTTAGCACCACAATCTTGTACTTGTCGCTGTTGACTGGACAACACACTCGTGGCGTCCGTGATGTTGATGATACAGTGTCCGTCGCCAGAACTTGCCGATGATGCTACTAAAAATCTCCTTAGTAAGGTGGATATCTTGCTCCTGTCACAATTACTCGTTCTGTCATTGTTTTCTCGTGGTAATTTTAAAGAGGATCAAAGTATGCCTTTTCCAGCGGCTGTAGAAATTCTGTGCAGTGGCCCAGCAGTTTTAGAGTATAAATCTTTGTTTGTAAGCTCGACAGTTTGTAAAGATGTGTGGCTAAAATAGTGGAGTAAGAGGTAGATGTCCTCTGTTTCTCTACAGTGTGTTCAAACCACTCATGAAAAAATGTCAGTGGTTATCCAGTTCGATTCAAGCCATAGGTTATTTTCTAGTTCCTTACAATGTATGTCTGTTAGCCTGTGCATATAACAAGTGGGCGCACTGCAGTGCTAACTGCAACATAAGAAACTAGAAGTGTTGTTTTTTGCTTGGTCTGCACCACAACAAACCTGTATTACTGGCTAACCTACACTATTAACAGTGTCCCATCGCAATACATCTGTCGGAAACCAATTTCATTAGAATTCCAGTCGCTTCATTTCCTCCGCTAATGTATCATAAAATCCGTAAATACTGCAATAAATGGATCAGATGCGGCATTGTTTCTGGCAATTTGCAAGAGTGACTTTCCGAAAGGTCAGATTATGGAGGCAGGTGAAATTCATCGCCCAATCTTTTCCAGGTGCATTTTCCAGACATGTATCGTGCATTTCATTCACAGTGTAGTATTCTCACACGACACCAATCGATTCATCTCAAGTAGGTACCATTCTCATTTCTGACATGCAACTCAAATATCTTACCAATTTGTGTTGTCAAGCTCAGCGGACAGTCATGTACTTCGCCCTTGCTTTGAGAGAAGCATATGTGCTATGCCTTTCTTTACTCACGAAGCCTGGTCTCAGACCGGGCCGCGGGGGCGTTGACCCCCGAAACCCTCTCCAGGTATACTCGCTGCATAAGCACTGTTAGTGACATGCAAATATTTTTTAGCCGAGGTTTGCTGGCTGCCCATTAGCTATCTTCGTAGAAAGCAAGAGCAATGCTCTTCAGCCTATAAGTCTGGGGTTGGCCTGTAAACATATCCTCTGCTCTATACCGCTATTCAATACTTCATAATAAGTATTTGTTATTTGAAATAAGGTGCCCTTTGCGGGTAAATAAAGGGAGGCGGCAAATTTTCGTACCCGTGTCCAGAGCAAAAATAAGGTGTGGGTAGTATGTGCACCAGTCATAACTCCTTGGCTGGGTAGTATGTGTACCAGTCATAGCTCTTTGTGTGGGTAGTATGTGTACCAGTCATAGCTCCTTGGCTGGGTAGTATGTGTACCAGTCATAGCTCTTTGTGTGGGTAGTATGTACACCAGTCATCGCTCCTTGTGTGGGCAGAACACATGTGACAACATCCTGTCTACCATTACCTGAGAGGCCGGCACCCTGGCCCTCCCTCTCCCTCGTCCCTCACTAGCAAGTAAGTATTCAGGTATACACAAATACAGTTGCATACATTATCATACATAGCAGCATATGTGTAGAGAACCTACGATAACCCAAAAAAGTCAGACAAAGTGACTAATTTCCATTGGGGTCATATTAATACCATATTATTATACTAAAAACAAGATATACTAGGAATAAGGTAAAATGAGTTATTTATATTTACATGTGTGTTAGCTAAAAAAAATAAAAAAATAATTCTTCTCCCTTTCTGTCGCTACATTCATTAGGTAGCTTTTGGTTCTCTTCTTGAACTGGCTCATGCTATGACTGGCTTTGACATGTGCAGGCAGTCTGTGCCATTCCTTTATTGGTGTACAATAAAAGGTGTTTGAAGCCTGGCCACTGACTGTGGCTACTACAAAGTTGTGCTCTCTCCCCCTAGTACTATGACTGCTTTGGTTCCCAGCCTTGACAAAATTGGCAGCAAGATATTCTGTACACTGTTTGTGAGCAATTTTATAAACTTGATTTAACTTCAGTTGTTTACACTGTCTTTTGTACCCTTGCCTCTAACAAGTCACATCCAGTGACATCGCAGAAAACCTCCAAGTCGATGCAATTCCTAATGGCTATAATTATAACCATATTTTTTTAAAGGTGTGGACCGGTAAGCCAGTGGAAGGCCTCGGTCAGATGACCAAAAGCTCCAGCTGGGGGTCATCATATGACTAAGACCCGCGTCAGGAAACACTTGTCCTGTTTCCTGAGAAACCTTACCTAAACTCCAAGCCGATGTGACATATTTTTATCTAGGCCACAGAAAACAACACCATGCTCAATTTCAGCGACTTCGCTATGGCTTTTGTGTGAGTGTGTGTTAGGGTGCCCCGTGGCTTGGTGGCTAAAGCTCTAGCTTCACACGGCGAGGGTCTGGGTTCGATTCCCAGCGAGGGTAGAAACATCGGGCGTGTTTCTTTACACCGGTTGTCTATGTTCCCCATCAGTAAAATAGGTACCTGGGTGTTAGTCGACTGGTGTGGGTCGCATCCTGGGACAAAACTGACCTAATTTGCCCGAAATGCTCTGAGAGCATAACAAGCTGCTTTCTATATTGTAATAAGTCATTGTCAGTTACGCCTGTACCTTGTACATGCACTTGTAGAAATAAAGATATTATTATTATTATTATTATTATTATTATTATTATTTTTATTATTATTATTAGATGTAGATTTTGCGCAGAGAGAGACGATCTTTTTGAGCAGCGTCAGTAACTTAATGGCAGTACATTACAGCCCAAACAGATAACATAACCACTGGCGACGTCAACTCCGTCCTTGGCAGACATCAGTAACTCTACAATCTGTCATTATCTAATTGTAAAAAGAAAACACTGGAGAGTTCTTGTAAAATTCTGCCAACCTCAGTTACAACTTACTTCAACTCTGTAGATGAATGGTTCTATGAACCGACGAGTTGATAAATTAGACAAATATGCAACACTTGGGTATCTTTATTGAGGAAACGTTTCACCACACAGTGGCTTCATCAGTCCATACAAAGAAGAATGGTGAAGAACAGGAGTTTGAGGTAATCAGTCCCTCAGTCTTAAGTCGATGTTGTCAGTCCATCAATCTTTGAAAAGAATACAGCATATGTGCGAAGAAGTAGCTTATATACCGTAGGCAGGAGAGGTGCAGCAGTCGTAGGTGGTGTCACATTTAACCAATGTGGAAGTAGGTCGTGGCCAAGGGTTAGGCAAGTGAAGAATTCCCTGTATTAAGATCCCAAGATGTTGCTGTGTCAGACATCCTGTCTGACACAGCAACATTAGGCGAAACATCTGAACGTATTCAGATATTTAGGCGAAACGTTTCAACACTAAGATACATGTGTCTTAATCAGCAACAGTACACGTTGCCGGATCTGCTCGTGTACAATACTCTGGCGCACAATTCCACCAACAACATTCCTGACAGCATTTCATGCACAGAGCTCCGCCTGACACACATTCCAGTGCCGCCATTCTGCAGCTCTGAGCCTCACACAAAGCAAGATGTCACTCTAACTTCTGAGTGCCTTGGTTATGAATGTAATATCCGAGTCTCGTGGCTGCCTGCTGCTCCCCCCACCCGCCAACTGTTGCAAGCTGTGCCACAGGCTGCACTACACAGACCACGGAACGGGTGCAGTTTGAACCAATAGAGAGTGATTCGTAAAACACCAATCCATAGGTTCAACCCCACCCGTTCCAAGCCGTTACATCTTTTCTTACTGTCTCAGAACACCTAAGATGACAGGTAAATCTTACAAAATTATACTTACATGTCGTGTGGGTCTTGGGAGAGATATATAGGAGGTCAAAGATACTCCTTGTTGGATGGTTACGGTATATTTACAGTGAGTCAAGGAGAGTCCAGCACACCGTCTGTCTCGCCTGTAGGTCTAACGTTAGTGAGGCAGTCTGCCTATGATAGGCTGTGCACATGCGCTGAGCCTCTGACGTCAGCGGGTACCGTGACGTCACACGCAAAGGGACCAGCTGTATAAAGATATACTAAACAAGTGTATCTATGATACTGACACGACATACATTCCGTATATACACACATGTACTTTACTTCCAAACCAGTACTTTTGTAAATAGAGTTGAACGTGTTAGGAAAAGAAGGAGACTGGTGGGGCAGGAGAAGCGGATGTCAGCAGTGTGAAGTCAGTGCTGTACTATAATCAAGAGGAAGTGAGTTATCGCCCAACCAACAATCATATGTGACACATACGACCGACATCCTCTTCAAAACACTTAGGAAACCCATCCCGAGGCTCAACCACTGCTGATGATATTATTATTACGTGAGTTCATTGTCAAACTTATTTCCTGTTCTCTATCAGAGTATGCAAAAAAAATATCATGTAGCCCTCCCCACACGCACGCACACACGGACGAACCCACGCAAGCTAGCACGCACGCACACACGGACGAACCCACGCAAGCTAGCACGCACGCACACGAGGGAGTGTCATGTCAACAGTGGTAAGGCGGCGTGGCCAGCAGCAGAACACGCCCTCCCCCGCTCACACTATTACTATCTTCACCCTCACATGTCAACACATATATGAATAGATAACTTCTTCTTCGTGTAGATTCGCCGGTACATCCGGCCCGGGTCTTCTCCAAATGGTGACCCGGCATTAAAAATAGATAACTAAAGTGTAATGAACACTTGTCAATGCTCAATAATAACCCAAAGAAAACAGAAACTCAGAATATTAATTGGTCTGTATATTTCGATCCCCTTCTGGGATCCTCTTCAGCGTGTGGGTTATTATTGAGCATATATATGACTGTATATATGTGTTTGTGTGGGAGTGAAGACTCGGACCCTTAGTATATAATCACCAATATGTGATTCCAGAGGTTGAGTCTCAGCTCATGACCCATGTGTGTATGTGTGTACGAGCTGGTGTTTTAGTTCTCATTTGTTAAAGGCACATGTCGACAGACACTCGTCCTTTTCAACGTCCGCAATTCATTAGCACATCAGTGGGTACCTAACCTTCTGGTATAAAGTTTGGTAACAGATACCAACACATTGGAAACACTAGAACATATTATTAAAAAAACTTTCAGTCCTAAGACCTTGATCACTTCTGAAGTTGATAAATTAGACACATGTGCACCTGAGGAAACGTTTCGCCACACAGTGGCTTCATCAGTCATATACAAAGAAGAATGGTGAAGATCAGAAGGAGTTTGAGGTAATCAGTCCCTCAGCCTGGAGTCGATATAATCAGTCCATCAATCTTCAAGTGCTGCACATGTCTAATTTATCAACTTGTCGGTTCTCTGAACCATTTATCTACACTTCTGAAGTGATGAAGGTCCCAGGACCGAAACGTTCTCTAATAAATATATCCTAGTGTTTGCTCACTTAGTCTTTCTAAATCACTTGACCCTCTCCTTCCTGGAATCAAATCCTGCGGTACCCCCGTGCACTATAACCCAGACAGGTTCTTATGTTCTTCCTCGAGACCAAGATGATTGTTGTTGTAGCGGGTACTGGAAACATGGGGGGAAGCAGAGTTGCATTATAAAGAAGCTTGATCCATCATCCTCACTCGCAGTGTGTAAAAACCTGCACACCGGCTTTCAATAAATACCTGGCGGTCTTTTATATGTCGTCTGTGAGCGCTGGAGTGGAGTCAACCTGACACACGGTGCTCCAGTCCTCATACTGACACACACGGTGTTCAAGTCCTCATACTGACACCCACGGTGTTCTAGTCCTCATACTGACACCCACGGTGCTCCAGTCCTCATACTGACACACACGGTGTTCAAGTCCTCATACTGACACCCACGGTGTTCTAGTCCTCATACTGACACCCACGGTGCTCCAGTCCTCATACTGACACACACGGTGTTCAAGTCCTCATACTGACACCCACGGTGTTCTAGTCCTCATACTGACACCCACGGTGCTCCAGTCCTCATACTGACACACACGGTGCTCCAGTCCTCATACTGACACACACGGTGTTCCAGTCCTCATACTGACACACACGGTGTTCCAGTCCTCATACTGACACACACGGTGCTCCAGTCCTCATACTGACACATACACGGTGCTCCAGTCCTCATACTGACACACGGTGCTCCAGTCCTCATACTGACACCCACGGTGCTCCAGTCCTCATACTGACACCCACGGTGCTCCAGTCCTCATACTGACACACACGGTGCTCCAGTCCTCATACTGACACACACGGTGCTCCAGTCCTCATACTGACACACACGGTGTTCCAGTCCTCATACTGACACACACGGTGTTCCAGTCCTCATACTGACACACACGGTGCTCTAGTCCTCATACTGACACACACGGTGCTCCAGTCCTCATACTGACACACACGGTGCTCCAGTCCTAATACTGACACACACGGTGCTCCAGTCCTCATACTGACACACACGGTGTTCCAGTCCTCATACTGACACACACGGTGCTCTAGTCCTCATACTGACACACACGGTGCTCCAGTCCTCATACTGACACACACGGTGCTCCAGTCCTAATACTGACACACACGGTGCTCCAGTCCTCATACTGACACACACGGTGATCCAGTCCTCATACTGACACACACGGTGCTCCAGTCCTCATACTGACACATACACGGTGCTCCAGTCCTCATACTGACACACACAGTGTTCCAGTCCTCATACTGACACACACAGTGTTCCAGTCCTCATACTGACACACACAGTGTTCCAGTCCTCATACTGACACACAGTGTTCCAGTCCTCATACTGACACACACAGTGTTCCAGTCCTCATACTGACACACACAGTGTTTCAGTCCTCATACTGACACACACGGTGTTCCAGTCCTCATACTGACACACACAGTGCTCCAGTCCTCATACTGACACACACGGTGCTCCAGTCCTCATACTGACACCCACGGTGCTCCAGTCCTAATACTGACACACACGGTGCTCCAGTTCTCATACTGACACACACGGTGCTCCAGTCCTCATACTGACACACACGGTGCTCCAGTCCTCATACTGACACATACACGGTGCTCCAGTCCTCATACTGACACACACGGTGCTCCAGTCTTCATACTGACACACACACGGTGCTCCAGTCCTCATACTGACACACACGGTGCTCCAGTCCTCATACTGACACACACACGGTGCTCCAGTCCTCATACTGACACACACACGGTGCTCCAGTCCTCATACTGACACACACGGTGTTCTAGTCCTCATACTGACACACACGGTGCTCCAGTCCTCATACTGACACACACACGGTGCTCCAGTCCTCATACTGACACACACGGTGCTCCAGTCCTCATACTGACACACACACGGTGCTCCAGTCCTCATACTGACACACACACGGTGCTCCAGTCCTCATACTGGCACACACAGTGCTCCAGTCCTCATACTGGCACACACAGTGCTCCAGTCCTCATACTGACGGAGGCAAGGATGGGGTGACTGACGGATTCAATGATGGACTGACTTAGGTTAGGTAAGGTTTGCCAGGAAACTGGACAAGTGCTTCCTGACGAGGGTCTTAGCCATATGATGACCCGCCGCTGGAGCTTTTGGTCATCTGACCGAGGCCTTCCGCTGGCTTACCTGTCCACCCCTTTTAAAAATTATGGTCATAGTTATAACCATTTTACTACTGATGGACTGACTGACGGAGTTAAAAAGACCAGGTTGACTGACGGAGGCAAGGCCCGGGCTGACGGATGACAGCGTGGTATGACTGACTGTTACACAAGGATGGCATGACTAGCGCAAACACAGGGAATACCAGACAGATACTGACTGACTCAGGGAGAGAGCGTGGTTAGATTTAGGTTGTGCCGTTGATGCGTCTTGTTGAGTGTGTTGCTCCACATCCACCTCGTGGATGGCAGTACACCACCATGTAGATGGATGGTTGTCAGACTTCATCCAGGGAAGAAGAGGGTGGCTACAGCTGCCGGCATCCAGGTACGCCCAGTCAAGGGCCCATTCAGCACAAAGCGTAAAGTTGTGCAGCGCGACCAGAGGGTGCTGGACTAAAGTCAGTACCTGACCAGCCGGGCTGTGGTTCGTACGTTGGTTTACGTGCGGCCAGCAGCAGCAGCCTGGTTGATCAGGCCCTGATCCACCGCGAGGACTGGTCATGGACCGAGCCGCGGGGGGCGTTGACCCCTGGAACATCCTCCGGGTATACTCCAGGTAACAGGCCCCGACTGAGCGCGGTCTATGTAAATCAGTCAGTTTTCGACTGTTTAAAGCGCCTTCATCGGTCACCCATTTGACTGTCTTCACAACAGTATTCTTTTAGCAGCTGAGACAAGCAGGATCCTCTTGCAGGATGGATTGTTCACCACATATCCATCCTGTGGATGGATATGGGGTACACAATAAACTAGCCACTTCGGCGGCAAAATCTAATCCAAAATGTACAAAATCTTTTATCGATTCTTCTTACTTAATAAATAAAACTTCTTTGACGAAGCTGCAAAAGAGCGAGAGAGAGAGAGAGAGAGAGAGAGAGAGAGAGAGAGAGAGAGAGAGAGAGAGAGAGAGAGAGAGAGAGAGAGAGAGAGAGAGAGAGAGAGAGAGAGAGAGAGAGAGAGAGAGGAGGAGAGAGAAGAGAGAGAGAGAGAGAGAGAGAGAGAGAGAGAGAGAGAGAGAGGGAGAGAGAGAGGGAGAGAGAGAGAGAAGTGAGGAAGCACGGAGTTAGGGAGGGTATGAAGGAGCCACAATGAGCCTGGTTGCCCCTCACACTAGCGTTTATGACCCCCACTAAACTCAGCCACCTATTAATTACCCTGACGGTCACACCTGCCTTCCTCACCTCCACCCACTTACACCACCTGTAGCCCTCCCCCCCGCAGCTTGGCATGTGGGGGCAGGGAGGGATGCAAGCAGCTGGGCGCACGTGGACGAGCACCGCATCAAATTGCTGGTGTTCTCACATGTGGAGTGCGGGTAGCCGCAAGCCACACTCACCCCGCAACAGGATCCTCTTGGGATGACCCGCTCAGGTGAGACACAGTCACACATACCTTATTACCCACTCACGTGTCTGTCAGATATGTAAATATACACATAGAACACTAAACAGTTACAGAGACTAACAGCTTGACATACATACATACATAGACTGACAGATTATATATATATATATATATATATATATATATATATATATATATATATATATATATATATATATATATATATATATATATATATATATATATATATATGCAAGACAACCACTATGAAAAATAGAGGAATTCCAAGCGCTTTCGTGACTACTCACATTATCAAAGAACTATAAAAGGAAACATGACAAGAAGGCTTATAAAGGGCAAGACTACACCTCAGTCACATCATACTAACACATATATATATATATATATATATATATATATATATATATATATATATATATATATATATATATATATATATATATATATATATGGAGTTACTAAAAGTATTTGTCAGAGGGCTGAAGAGGGGTTGTTGAGGTGGTTTGGTCATTTAGAGAGAATGGATCAAAGTAGAATGACTTGGAGAGCGTATAAATCTGTAGGGGGAAGGAAGGCGGGGTAGGGGTCGTCCTAGAAAAGGTTGGAGGGAAGGGGTAAAGGAGGTTTTGTGGGCGAGGGGCTTGGACTTCCAGCAAGCATGTGTGAGCGTGTTAGATAGGAGTGAATGGAGACGAATGGTTTTGGGACATGACGATCTGTTGGAGTGTGAGCAGGGTAACATTGTGTGAAGGGATTCAGGAAACCAGTTAATTGATTTAGTTGGACTTGAGTCCTGGAAATGGGAAGTACAATGCCTGCACTTTAAAGGAGGGGTCTGAGATAGTGACAGCTGGGAGGGACTTTTCTCAGCTGTAGTATCTGAGCTCCTCTGCAAAGACAGTGATTATGTATGAGTGTGGTGAAAGTGTTGAATGATGATGAAAGTTTTTTCTTTTGGGGATTTTCTTTCTTTTGGGTCACCCTGCCTCGGTGGGAGACGGCCGACTTGTTGAAAAAAAAAAAAAAAAAAAAAAAAAAAAAAATATATATATATATATATATATATATATATATATATATATATATATATATATATATATATATATATATATATATATATATATGTGTGTGTGTGTGTGTGTGTGTGTGTGTGTGTGTGTGTAGTGCCGAATAGGTAAAGCTCGTCAATTAGCAAGAACTCATTTAAAATTAAGTCCTTTCTAAAATTTTCTCTTATACGATTAGATATATATTTTTTCATTTATGTACACGGATTGACAGCAAGATAAATATAAGTAAACAAAGATAGATGGATAAGTAAATAGACATATGCCTTGTGAGATAACCGAAAAAGATAACCATAGAGATAGCCAGATAGAAGCATCCGTCAATGCTGGGGAGAGAGATAGAGAGCCATAGAAGCAGCTGTCAGCACCGGGGAGATATGTGAGGGTAGGAGGGGGCGGGCATGAGGGAGGCTGAGGAGAGATCATCTCACAACAGCTGCTGCTGCTGCTGGCCGCCACACAATCAGGCCACACAATACCCGTCCACCTGAGCCGGATGCTGACACTCTCTAGCATCCCCTCCTCACCTCCCCAACCCAGGAACCACTTGCCTTAGTCTCCCCTCCTCACCTTCCCAAGCCAAGAAAACTTGCCTGAACCTCCAGCATTAGGAATAATACCAGGGGAGAAATAAATAATGAAAGTGAATGTCATAGGAACGCAGCTAGAAGAATGGGCAGATCTATCTCTCACTAACATGAACATACACAAGCATGTCTACGGAGCAACTTGCAATGTGAACACACTGACTGATGTTAGGTAAGAGGGTACAAATGAAATTATTGTGGTATTTTATTGTGGCAACGTTTCGCTCTCCATTAGCTTCGTCAGTACAAGGACACAGTGCAACATGAGGTGACCCATGTGGAAGACAGCAGCAGCAGCAACTGTAAATGGTCCAAGTCGGACTCAAACATCGTGGTAAGCTCCTCTCTCTAAAGTGTTGGTTATTTGCGGACTGTCTCATAAGATGGTTGGAGGAGTTTCTGTGCTGCACACATGCCTTGTTCAACTTATCCTTTCTGCATGCAGTGAGACGTCTTTGTAGACGGACTGATAACGTAGTAGTCAGGCTTAGGCTTGGCTACAAGTAGTACGTCTGGCAGTTTGGTAGACACAGATGATGATCAAACCAAATACAAACTATGTGGTCAGCCCTATGGTCACTATCTTGAACACTATGTGCGTGAGTGTCCACTTATCGAGGAATATAGAGTTAGTACCATGTGATTGTGATATGTCATATTTCATAAATGAAAATAAGATACCAGACATATTAAGCAAATATATTAAATTTGTTTGCAACAGATAAAACAATCGTACCTATAAAGTTGCATTTCCGTTAAATAGGCCTAGTTCCTAGGCATTTTGTGTATTCATATGTTCTTGTGTTACCGTCTACAGGATGGATACGGAGTGCACAATAAACTAGCCACCACCGTCCACAGAATGGATATGGTGTGCACAATAAACTACCCACTTCGGGTGCAAAACCTAATCCTTACTTCCGCCACCCTGGAAACATTTGTCTTAGCCTCCCCACCTCACCTCACCTCCCCACCTATGAAACGCTACCCTCAGCCTACCCACCCAGGAAAGTCCTACTCTCCCCGCTTTCATTTCTCAAGCATAGAGAGCAGCGAGTCCACGTCATGAAGATTTATGCCTCCCTATCTAATTTTACATCTCTGTACCTAATTTTACGTGTCTGTACCTAATTTTACATCTCTGTACCTAATTTTACATCTCGGTACCTAATATTATGTCACTACCTAATTTCAAATCTCTGTACCTAATATTACGTCTCTGTACCTAATTTTATGTCTCTGTACCTAATTTTATGTCTCTGTACCTAATATTACGTCTCTGTATCTAATTTTACGTCTCTGTACCTAATATTACGTCTCTGACTCACAAAATCGTAATGACACGATTGCAAACAAACCATACCATGGGTGGGGTTCGAACCCGTGTCATTACGATTTTATGAGTCATGTTGACGGCTTTGAAGGGAACTTGAGCTAGAGTTCGTCACGGCCATGCTAGCGGGAGATTCGTCTGTAAAAACTTGCATTTGTGGACACAGTGGTGCCTATGCTAACCTTCCTATACCTTTACCTTTGATATACCTTTGAAGAGTTTCGAGAGTATCTACTCTCTGAGCCCGGCCATGGGCAAGGCTCGTCTGGTGCTTGCCTGGTCAACCAGGCTGTTGCTGCTGGAGGCCCGCTGCCCCACATATCCATCACAGCCTGGTTGATCTGGCACCTGGTGAAGATATTTGTCCAGTTTCCTCTTGAAGGCTTCTACACTGGTTCCAGCCGTGTTTCGGATATCTTCTGGTAAGATGTTGAATAGTCTGGGACCCCGGATGTTAATACAGTGCTCCCGTATTGTCCCCACCGCACCCCTGCTCCTCACTGGGTTTATTTTACACTTTCTCCCATATCTCTCACTCCAGTATGTTGTTATGGCAGTGTGCAGATTTGGGACCAGGCCCTCAAGTACTTTCCATGTATATATTATCATGTATCTCTCTCTCCTCCGCTCCAATGAGTACATGTTCAAGACTTGAAGGCGTTCCCAATAATTTAGATGTTTCAATGGCTCAATGTGAGCCGTAAACGATCTCTGGATTTGTTCCAGCTCTGCTATTTCTCCTGCCCTGAACGGGGCCGTCAGCACTGAGCAGTATTCTAAGTGAGGGAGCACTAGCGATTTGAATAGTGTCACCATCGGCATTATTTCCCTTGTTTTGAAAGTTCTCAATACCCACCCCGTCATCTTCCTGGCTGTTGTGATATTTGTCTTGTTATGGTCTTTAAACGACAGATCAGCAGACATAATTATTCCCAAGTCCTTTACGTGTTCCTTTCGTTCTATGTGGTGACCCTCTTGCGTTTTGTATATAGTGTTCCTTTTGAGTTCTTCATTTTTCCATACCTAAGCAGCTGAAACTTATCACCATTGAACGTCATGTTGTTCTCCACTGCCCATTGGAAGACCCTGCTTATGTCCTCCTGTAATTTTTCAGTGTCCTCTACCGTAGTGACTTTCATGCTTATTTTAGTGTCATCTGCAAATGATGATACAAAAGTGTGCTGGGTGTTTTTATCTATGTCTGCTATGAGGATGAGAAACAGCAGAGGTGCCAGGACAGTGCCTTGGGGCACTGAGCTTTTGACCTCGCTGATGCTGGATCTTGCCCTGTTCACTACTATTTTTTGTGTTCTTTGTGTTAGGAACTCAAAAATCCATCTGCCTACCTTCCCCGTAATGCCTATGGCCCTCATTTTGTGCGCTATCACTCCATGATCGCATTTGTCAAACGCCTTTGCAAAATCTGTGTAAATCACATCTGCGTTTTGGTCGTCCTCCAATGCCTCCGTAATTCTGTCATAATGGTTCAGCAGCTGTGACAGGCATGATCGACCCGCTCTAAAGCCATGCTGGTTCGGGTTATGTTGGTTGTGCTGGTCCATGAACTTTGTAATCTGCCGTCTCATCACTCTTTCAAAGATTTTTATGATGTGAGAAGTGAGGGCTACTGGTCTGTAATTTTTAGCTAGTGCTCTACTACCTCCCTTATGCAAAGGAGCTATGTCTGCACTCTTTAAGTTAAGGCCTCTGGAATTTCACCTAGATCTAAGCTCTTTCTCCACAGAATACTAAGGGCTCTTGCTAATGGTACTTTGCACTGCTTTATAAATAAAGCATTCCATGAATCTGGTCCAGGTGCTGAGTGAGTGGGCATGTTGGCCATTTCTTTTTCGAAATCTATGGGATTTGTACTAATGTCGGTTAGGTGGTCTGCGCAGCCTTCTGCTGGAGTGAAAAATATTTCTGCATTTTCTACCTTGCTGTCATTTAGTGGGTTGCTGAACACTGACTCATACTGTTCTTTTAGAATTTCACTCATTTCCTGTTCATCGTCCGTATACGAATCTCCTCTCAATAATGGTCCAATTCTACAGGTAGTTCTTAGCTTGGATTTTGCATAGGAGTAGAAATATTTTGGGTTTCTTGCAATATCCTGTATGGCTCTTTGTTCCCTTTGTACTTCTTCTGTCAGGTATGACATCTTAAGTTTTTGCTCTAATTCCGTGATCTCTCGGTTAAGGCTATCTCTCTTCTGTTCCAACATAACTGTGTTTTTCAGCAATTCAGTAACCCGTTTTCTTCTCCTGTACCATCTCCTACGCTCTCTCTCTATATCTGATCTTCTTCGGGGTTTCCTCAATGGCACGTGTTTCATACATACCTTGTATGCTTCTGTATTCAGCTTCTCTAGGCACTGGTGGGGATTTAGGGTGCTCATGTCTGATTCCCATGATATGTCTGATAGCTCTTGGTTTATTTTTTCCCAGTCAATTCTATGGTTATTAAAATTAAACTTACTGAACATTCCGTCTCTAACATTAGTGTCGCAGTTCCCTAACCCTGAGTTAATACTAGTTTGAACTTCTATGATGTTATGATCAGAGTATATTGTTTTTGTAACTGTTATGTCTCTGATTAATTCCTCGTTGTTTGTGAATATCAAATCCAGGGTATTTTCATTTCTAGTGGGATCAATTATCTGTTGGTTTAGTGAGTACTTTTCACAAAGCCTCATTAGTTCCCTGGTATGTGCCTGTTGAGCCAGGGTGCTTCCAGGAGTTATTTCTGGTATAACATTATGGTGCCTCATCGTCCATTTTACATGAGGGAGATTAAAATCTCCAAGGATTAAAATGTTTGGGGTGGGATTCTCTAGCCTATCCAGATAGCTATCTATCTTCTTTAACTGCTCTGTGAATTCCTCCGCAGTTGCTGATGGTGGTTTGTATACTAGGATAATTACTAGATTCTTATTTTCCACTTTAATGCCGAGGATTTCTACTATATCATTCGTAGCGTTCAAAACTTCTGTGCAACAGAGAGTATCTTTTATATAGAGTCCTACTCCTCCCTGTGACCTATTAATTCTATCACATCTATACATGTTATAGTTTTCTATCTTAATCTCTCCGTCCAAAACATCCCTTGTATGTGTTTCTGTAAATGCTCCAAACATGGCATTTGCTTCTGATAGGAGTCCACTAACATAACTAACTTTGTCATTTTTATTTGATTTCAGACCCTGAATATTTGCAAATATGAAGCAGGAGTTACCATTTGGTGTAGAAATATACCTAGTTGGATGAATCTTATTGAAGCTAACTGGCCCAGTGGCTTACGCGACGGTCTGGAGTTTTGAGACTCTCTGACCGCGGGTTCGAACCCCACCCGTGGTATGGTTTATTACGTCTCTGTATATAATTTTACGTCTCTGTAAGTTAAGACACACGTGTCTTACTTAAGTACTTGTCGGTATTGTATAACATTGTTATATTCACACTGTCTAACACTGCAACACAGCGGTATCTTGGTACAGAGGACATCTTCGACAACTTTATTAAGCGACCACTAGTTACGAGTGAGAAAGGTTGGATTTGAGAGGGACCTGCCTTACATGGGCCAGGAGGCTTGCTACAATGCCTCTCTCAGTCTTGCTTCTACAAGTGTGCTTAGCTTCTTCTGTCCTCTTCAAGATTTTCTGCCCCTCACCTTTGGCAGTACATAAGTCTCCATACTGATGCTTCAGCTTCACACTGTTCCAGACTATGGAGCAGAACTTCTCCAGGCTGAGGGACTGACCACCTCAAAACCACTTCGTTGAGGGTAATGCCTGTATTCAACTGAAGAAACCTACTGTGTAGGCGAAACGTTTTGGAATAAAGATACCTAACTGTTGCACGCGTGTCTAACTTAACTTCAACCCACCTTAAATACAACCTCCTTTAACACAATACTCCTTAATACAATTCTCCTTAAACAGAACCACCCTTCTCAAAACCACCCTTTCTTTTCATGTGAGTCATAGGTGGAGGTTATGTTAAGATGAGACGCAAACCAACTGGCAAGTGACCACACCTGTCACTCACCCTGCCAGTGACTGCTGCCTTCCCTGCTACTGACTGCTGCCTTCCCTGCCAGTGACTGCTGCCTTCCCTGCTACTGACTGCTGCCTTCCCTGCCAGTGACTGCTGCCTTCCCTGCTATAGAAAATCCTCCTACAACTCACACACTAGATAGCATAAAAGAAGAGGACAAATATGCAGCAAAATATTCTCTACAACAAGCAAACACATGTGGATGTAGCACACAATGTATCTCTGATTTTTACTTCTTGACTCTTTGTTTTGTGGGAAAACAAGAAAAACGCACTCATAGTTTTCATTAGTGATGGATGTTGGGGTAGGGAGAGAGTACGAGTGATGATTAAGGAGATGGAGGACACGTGTAATGCTGGAGGATTAGTAGACGTGACGTAGGGCCGTCTACAGCGTATATAACTTCTTCCAGACTTCAGATTTACAGATACTATCCTCAGACAATTATTTACTGTAATGTGAAGAGACGCAAGCAACATCTGCACGCTGTTGTGAACACATCTACACAACACACTGTAACTTAGCTTTTAATCGCGCCAGATATAAACGAGACATTATGTAAATTCTTCTGAGATGAGGCCAGCCTAGTGCGCATGTTGACGCACGCAGCAGTGCCGGGTTAGTGCACTATAATGGTGATGACAGACAAACATACACTCAAACACACACACACACACTTTAACAAGTAAACGTACACTCCTTACACACACACACACACTAACAAGCACACGTACATCCCCATACATACACTAACGCTGTGTGTGTTAGCTAGTAACTAACTAGCTAACACACACACACTATACAGCAGGTACTGTAGCATCCAGAGAGACAAAAGTAATAATGAACAGTGATATAAAGTCCTCCAACAAACAACAGAAGACCATGGGAGGAATATGATCAAAAGAGGACAGTGATTCACGTACTGGAAACACTGACTCAGAGGACAAAAATATATAAAACTAAACCTGTAGTACTAGAAGACTTCAACCACAAGGAGAGTGACTGAGACCCCCTGGAAGGACCAGAAACCTGGAGAGAGAAACTTATGGACACAGTTATGAATAACTTTCTGAGCCAACTTGTTAAGGAAACAGCAAGAGTGAAGGAAAGAGATGAGCCGGTGAGACTTGATTTGGTTTTCACACTGAATGAATATGACGTAGCAGAAATTAATTATGGGAACCAATAGGAGACAACGATCCCCTTTCCAACAAGTTCTGAGCACTTGTTGGAAAGGGGTAAAGGAGAAAGAAAGAAAAGAGGCAAGTATGCTAATAGAAAATGGGACTACAGAAAAGGGGATTATGATGACACGAGAATTTTTCTGAAAGAAGTGGAATGGTACTGGGAACCACAAAACAGAATTGTATAAGAAATGATGGAGGTAACAGAATCGAAGATCCCACGAGGCAAAGGTGAAATTCATACCAAACATGAAGAAAAGAAACAAGAAAAACAAGGAGAGGCGATGATGATTTAACCAAGAATGCAGAACGGAGAGAGGCCAAGAGGAAGAGCAAGAGGGGCTTGGAAAAAATACTGAACAAATGAAAATGCAGAAAACCGAGAGGCCAGCAGGAGAGCCAGGGACGAATACACAAGAATAAGAAAGAGGGCTGAGAGACAGTTTGAAAATGATACAGCGTCAAAGACCAAAACAAAACCAAAGTTACTCCACAGTCACATAAGAAAAATGACGACTGTGAAGGATCTGGCGATAAGGCTGAGGAAGGAGAAATGGGGCGCTAACAGAGAATGACAGAGAAGTTTGTGAAGTGTACTTAGCAGGATTCAAAGTGGTCTTCAAAGAGGAAAGTGAAGAACTACAGGAAAAGCATTGTAGACAGAACAGACCAACAGGTACTGGAGAGCATCAGCACAAGAGAAGTGAGGATTCCTACAAGAGCTGGATGTAACAAAAGCAATGGGACCTGATAACATATCTCCATGGGTACTGAAAGAAGGGGAAAAACAACTATGTGACCCCAACAGCAAAGGTATTCAACCAGTGTGTTCAGTCAGGTCAGCTGCCGGAAGGGTGGTAAGGATGATTATTGTTTTCGTTCACCATCGTGAATTAGTGTGTTACGGAGAAGGGTTGTAACGCTTACGAAAGGTTTAAAAAAAAAAACCCGAAACGTTGTCCTGGGTTAGTTTAATGCTACTGGCATCTTGTTCTCAGTTTAATCCGGTTTAGAAAGACACATGAACAAACACTAAGACATATTAGAAAAGGTTTCGGTCCTGGGACCTTGATCACTGTCCCAGGACCGAAACGTTTTCCAATAAACATGTCCTAGTATTTGCTCACACGTCTTTCTAAACCAATTTGTCGGTATTTATTACCAAGGTTTATACCATGGTTTAATCTACCCTTATCATAATCTTGAACATTGAAGGTCTTGTTTCTGATGTCTTCTCAAAAGGTTTAACCCAACATTCGAGATTGCAAATGAATTAAAAGTAAGAACTTGGCTGACTTTAAACTACTAAAAATACTAATGTTTTTAGCACAATTGATAAAGTGATTACAAATTAGTTGTGGCGGATATATGAGCTTCCGCAGTTACACAAGTACAATGGAAAAATCCCCAGAACATAACAGTAGTCATATGAAGTTATCAGAGACCCGGAAAAATGGTCTATTATTTGTTCAGTCAAAATGATGGGACAATCGGCGGCCTTTTAATGACTACTGAAAGGTTTACCATCATGTTTGCGAGGCTTACGGGGTCTTAAAGTCCTTACCTTTAATGAGTTTCGAGAGCCTTCCTACTCCCGGAACCCGGCCATGGGCCAGGCTCATCTGGTACTTACCTGGTCAACCAGCCCATTTGCTGCTGGAGGCCCGCTGCCCCACATATCCATCACAGCCTGATTGATTTGGTACCTGGTGAAGATACCTGTCCAATTTCTTCTTGAAGACGTCTACACTTGCTCCAGTAGTGTTTCTGATATCTTCTGGTAAGATGTTGAATAATCCGCGGCTACCTATCTGGCACTTAAGGTCGTGGCTGGCTGCGATCTCTAGCTGCTGGCTGCGGTCTTTCCTGGCTGGAATGTGTCATCACACACCTGTTTGGGCTCTCCTGAATTTCCTTCTCGTTGCATTGCTCCTGAAGAAGCTTTTGAAATTACAGCTCGAAAGGCGTAGACAAACATCATTCATTTCCTTAGTGGATGTTGTGCACTGCTGACCGCTTGCATGTGATTATTGCAGGACAAAGAGAATGCGGGTAGTGGCAATAATTATGACATAGGAATGACAAGACACGTGTTGAGATTCCTTAAGGCCAGTTTCAGATTCAACATTGTCTGCAAACTTTGGACCGGTGTCAACCTCTGGCCATGTGCCATACACACTGCTGATCATAGGTTATCAAAACCACTTGCCGATAGACACTAGACCTGTTTTTTTTTTGTGTGTGTGTTCACTTTTTTGTACTCAACTATTTGTAATTGCAGCGGTCAATTCACAGCTCTTGGCCTCCGCCTCTTTGCTGGTCGCTACTAGGTTCACTCTCTGCTCCGCGAGCTTTATCGTATCTCTTCTTAAAGCTATGTATGGATCCTGCCTCCACTACATCACTCTCCAGATTCTTCACGACAACTTTATGACTGAAGAAATACTTCCTAACATCCCTGTGACTCATGTGAGTCGTGTATGTGTGTGTGTGTGAGGTACCTACGTCGAACTATATCCTTGGTTAGGCCTCATCTAGATTATGATGCACAGTTTTGGTCACCGTATTAAAGAATGGATATAAATGCTCTGGAAAACGTACAAAGGAGGATGACAAAGTTGATCCCATGTATCAGAAATCTTCCCTATGAGGATAGACTGAGGACCCTGAATCTGCACTCTCTAGAAAGACGTAGAATTAGGGGAAATATGATTGAGGTATATAAATGGAAAACAGGAATAAATAAAGGGGATGTAAATAGCGTGCTAAAAATATCTAGCCTAGACAGGACTCGCAGCAATGGTTTTAAGTTGGATAAATTCAGATTCAGGAAGGATATAGGAAAGCATTGGTTTGGTAATAGAGTTGTGGATGAGTGGAACAAACTCCCGAGTACAGTTATAGAGGCTAAAACGTGTAGTTTTAAAAATAGGTTAGATAAATATATGAGTGGGTGTGAGTTAGACCTGACTAGCTTGTGCTACTAGGTCAGATGCAGTGCTCGTTCCTATGAATGTGACCTGACCTGACTAGGTTGGAGCATTGGCTTAAGACTGTAGGAAACTTGGACCTGCCTCGCATAGGCCAGTAGGCCTGCTGCAGTGTTAACTACGGTAGTAGAGCATAATAGTGGTGTTTCCTCTTCTCTATTTTCTCATAATATTTTATGTTAACTTTGCAACAGTTGCTGCGACCTATTATACTTTAACTGCTTTATTGAAATAAAGCAGCAGGTAGAGAAGCAGGAACAGCACAGGTAGAGAAGCAGGAACAGCACAGGTAGAGAAGCAGGAACAGCACAGGTAGAGAAGCAGGAACAGCACAGGTAGAGAAGCAGGAACAGCACAGGTAGAGAAGCAGGAACAGCACAGGTAGAGGAGCAGTAACAGCACAGGTAGAGGAGCAGTAACAACACAGGTAGAGAAGCAGTAACAACACAGGTAGAGGAGCAGGAACAGCACAGGTAGAGGAGCAGTAACAGCACAGGTAGAGAAGCAGTAACAACACAGGTAGAGGAGCAGGAACAGCACAGGTAGAGAAGCAGGAACAGCACAGGTAGAGAAGCAGGAACAGCACAGGTAGAGAAGCAGGAACAGCACAGGTAGAGAAGCAGGAACAGCACAGGTAGAGGAGCAGTAACAGCACAGGTAGAGGAGCAGTAACAACACAGGTAGAGAAGCAGTAACAACACAGGTAGAGGAGCAGGAACAGCACAGGTAGAGAAGCAGGAACAGCACAGGTAGAGAAGCAGGAACAGCACAGGTAGAGAAGCAGGAACAGCACAGGTAGAGAAGCAGGAACAGCACAGGTAGAGAAGCAGGAACAGCACAGGTAGAGAAGCAGGAACAGCACAGGTAGAGAAGCAGGAACAGCACAGGTAGAGAAGCAGGAACAGCACAGGTAGAGAAGCAGGAACAGCACAGGTAGAGGAGCAGTAACAGCACAGGTAGAGGAGCAGTAACAACACAGGTAGAGAAGCAGTAACAACACAGGTAGAGGAGCAGGAACAGCACAGGTAGAGAAGCAGGAACAGCACAGGTAGA